>CM055962.1:1200000-1605000 GCA_029531755.1 Holothuria leucospilota | reverse complement strand
TTTCCTTTTTAAACCCTTTTTTCCCCGTTCCATTTCCTCATGAAAAAAGCCCCTTACCCAAAAAAATACTGTACCAAACCCAACCCCAAGGGCTGTTTTTTGGGTTCCTTTTTTAACCGGAACCCCTTAACAAAGTAAATTAGGGGCCCCCCAAAATTAATGGACCCAAAAATTCAAAAAAGGCCTCTTTTAAAAATGAGGGAAAAAAGGTTTTTGACGATTAAAAAATTGAATAAAAAAAAGCTTTCTTTTAGGTTTTTTTCAAAAAAAGGGAAATAAAAAAGAAAATTTTCGTGTATTTTTGAAGAAAATTGAAAAAAAAATTTTGAACTAAAACCCATTTTCCCGGAACCCTTAGGGGGTTTACCCTTTTTTTTTTCCCTAAATCATTTAAAGAAAAAATTAAAAATTTTTTAGTATTTTTCAGGGTAGTTAAATTGAAATTCCCTTTTATTTTCCCCCCTTTTAAAACATGGCAAAAATTTTATAAATTAAAAACAAAAAATTTAACTTTGAGGGCAAAAAATTTTAAAAACCCCCATGTTCTCCGACATAATTTTTTAAAATATTGAATTTTTTTTGAAAAGGTTTTAAAAAGGGTTTTAAAAAATGGAAAAATTATTTATCCAAAATTTAAAAAGAAAACCCGTCCCCAACATAAGGTTTTAAAATTGGATAAATTTTTAAACCCATTTTTTCCCCTATTGTAAACAAAAGGAAATTTTTCAAAAAGAATTCAAATTTTCTTCCTGGTTTTCAAAAAAAATTTTTTCCCAGTAAAACTTTAAATGGCAATTGTTAAAAAAAACAAAAAATTTAACATCCCGCCCGTTTCCCCAAAATTTTTTAATGCCTACTTTTTTTTTTCCCTTTAAAGGGCGAAATTAGGGGGGGTGGGGGCAAAAAATTGTAAAAAGTTTTGGGAAAATTTTTGTTAAGGAACATTTTACCTTAAATTTTGTTTGGAAAACAAAATTTTAGTTTAGTTTTCACCAACTTGATAAAGGTTTTAATGGGCAAAATTTGGGAAAAAAAATTTTTTTTCTTTCAAAAAATTAAAGGGGGAGAAAAAATCACGAAACAAAAAATTTTGGGGGAAGTCCCCGGGGCCCGGGAATATTTTGGCAACCCCAAAAAGGGTTTTTTTTTAAGGGTGTGGGGGAGAAAGGGACAAATTTTAACTTAAAAATTTAAGGCGGGGTTTTTAATGGTTTTGTTTAAAGAAAGGGGGCTTGGTAGACTTTTGAAATTTTTGGGGAAGTTACCAGGCCCTCAAAACCTTTCTTTCCCGATAAAACTTTTTTTGGGGAAAAAACCCACTAAAAATTTTTTTCCCCAAAATGTAAAGTGTGCCGGGAAAAATTTTTTAAAAAAAGGGGTTTTAAAATAACTTGAAAATGGGAAAAGGGGGTTAAATTTTTTTAAAAGAAAAACCCCAAAAAAAAAGTTTTTCCAAAAGTTCTAAATTTTTTTTAAAAAAGGCTTTTAAAATAGGGGAAAAAAAAACAACTTCCTATGCAGGTTTTGGGGAGGGTTAAATTTAAAAGAAATATATCCCTGCCCAAGTTTTAAGTTTTTAAAAAATTTACTTAACCTTTTTAATTTTTGTTTTACAAAAACCTTTTTTAACTTTTGGCAAAAAATTTGTTAAATCAAGTTATCCTAAAGAAAATTTTTATTTTCCCGAAAAGGAAAAATACCGGAATGGATACCGGTAGGGGCCTACAGTTTAGGGGTGTTTTTGGAAATTTTGGGGGGCCACCCCTTTCCTTTTAAAAAAAAGAAAATAATGTGAAATAAAATTCATTGGTTTAAGGGTTGGTTTTTAAATTTTACCAATTTTTGTTTGAAAAGGAAAAACTTCTTTTGAAGGCGGTGCCTAAAGTCAGTCCGGAGCCCAGGAATTTCCCCGTCACTTCTATAAGCGGGCCAATGGGCAAACCCCCCTTTTGAAAATTTTTGCCCCTAGAAGTTTTCAAGGGCCAGGCTTAAAAGATTTTATTGGCCCCAAAAATTTTTTAGCCCCTGGAACTTTCCCCCCCCGTACTTGCCCCGGCTTTTCAAAGCCTTGCATAAAAAAAGGGCGTCGACACTGAGGGAACCCCCCGTTTGTTTTTTAAAAAAAAGTTTTAGGGGAAAAACATGGGGGGGTTTTCAAATGTTAAAAGTTAAAGGAATTTTGTTTTTCAACGATTTCCCTCTCCCTTTGGGGCACATCAGGGCCTAAAAGCACGACGATTTAATATGGGATACAAAAAAAAAGGAGGGAGGAAAATAATTTGGGGGGAAAAGGGAACTAAAGAAATATGTGAGGGCTGAATTTAATTAAATTATCCTTTAATGGGAATTTTGCCAGTTTTTTTCCAAATTAAAAAGTGGCAACATATTGGAAAATTCTGTCCCCGGGACAATTCAAAAATTCGGGGCCCAAAAATGTTTTTGATTTAACCTTTTTTAAAACTTTTTGGCAACTATCGGCTCTTTGGAAAAAAAAAAGGGTTCAAAGAAGCACACAAAAAAATTTTATTATTTGTATAAAACATCTGTGCAGTATAAGTCAACTTTTTTTGACCAAACTTTTGAGATCAGGAGGTCAAAAAATTCATGAAACTTTGTTTTTCTAAGTACGTTTATAACTATTACAGGGTATCCAAATTATGAGACTTTTAGGTCAAAAGGGAAAAAAAAGTTCCCCAAAATGTTTCCCCTTGTTTAAACTTATTCTATTAAGCAAAGGGTAATTTATGGGGAGTTGAAATTTCAGTGGACAAATTTTTAACAAATATAAAGTTTTGAAAATAAAATTTTGGGGAATGATCCTCAACTAAAAAAATCTTTGAATTTTTCTGAACCCAAAAAATTTTTTAAAAAAAAATAAAAATTTATTTTTGCCTTTAAACGAATACCCATGGAAAACAACCCAAAAACAAAGCAGAGTCGGGCCCCTCAATTATCAAACCCCGGAACAGAATTCTGAATTTTTAATATTTAATTTACTTACACTTTTTTTAAAAGGCGGAAATTTTTTTTAAGCCCCCCCTCCCTCGTTTGTAAAAACAACCCCTCCATCCCTTGTGGAGTAAAAAAGCAAAAGCCTAAAGAGGGCCCCTAATGCATTCGATTTAAGGGTTCCAATAAGACACTGAATACAAAATTTAGAAAATTTAATTTAAGGCCCGTTGGGCCTTGCCCAGGAATTGGTTCCTTCCCAAATTCCCCTTTATTTAAAATTTAAAAAATTCATGAATTTTTAATAAAAAAAGTTTGATTGAAAAATACTACAAATTTGCATTTTTAAAAGGAGATAAACCAATACAATTAAATTTCGAATTAAAAGGTTTAAATTCCTTTTAACTTTTGTTATTAAAATTTTAAAATCCTTTTTGCAGATTTTGTCCAATTTAAAGTTTAAATGTTTTAAATTCATTAATATTTACGAAAAATTATTTTGGGGTTTTAAAAAATTTTTCCCAGCCTAATCCAAATTAAAATTAAAGTTTACAATTGCTATGAAAAAATCGTTTACCTTTGTTAATACAAAAAAAAAATTTAAAAATTTAATTAATTTTGAACAGTTTCAATTTTTTCCCCAAGTCAGGGTTTAACACAAATCACAAACCAAAAACATTTGGGTGAAAGTTATTGTTGTTTTTCCACAATAAAAAACCCTTTTCATCCGGGGAAAAACCCAAAAAATTTTGATTTTTTTAGATCCCGGTAACATAAAACGACAATTTTTTAAAACCCCTACAGGGTCAATATTTTAATGCGGAAAATCATAAACCCAACTTTGGATAAAAAAAGTTTAGAAGTGCATTAAAAAAGGGAAATAAACCCAAATTAATTCATTTTTTTGGTGGTAACAGGGACCAAAAATCCGGGTTTTTCTAGAAAATCTTCACACCAAATGGTTTAAGATTTTAATAAGGAAAAGAAAATTTAAAACCCCAAAAAAAGCCCCCAAATTTTAATCATTTTTTTACTATTTAAAGAATAAATTTAGAAAAATTAAACCACCGAAAATCTTCCTAAATAAATTTCAGAAAAAAGTCTAAAACAATTAATAAATGAAACCCGAAAGATTTTAAAAATATTGTAAAATTTTTCAATTAAAAAAATTCATTTAAGGACAATCTTTAGAATGAGCCTACCAAGTAATTCAGATTTGAGAAATTTCTCCAAAAAGGGATAAATCAATTTAGGATTTTTAAAAATGGGTGTTTCCTTTCATTGTATTGAAATTAAATTATAAACAAAATTCCTTTCTTTGGTTTGGGCTTTAGGTCTTGATTTGAAAAAACCAGTGGTTTTAAAAAAATCGCATGCTACCTAAACTATTTCCCGGGTTGCTAATTTTTTAAAGTACCCCGAATTTCCCAAAAAAAAAAAAAAAACCCTTTTTTTAAAGGGAAAATACTTCCCCAAACCCCACCATATAAAACTAAAGAAAAAAAACTGTTTAAATTTTAAAAATCCCAACCCCTATTCATTTTTTGGGGAAATATGGGGCTCCGGAACAATTTTTAAATGAAATACCCAGGGAAAAAAATTCCCTAACGATTTTGGTTGGCGCCGTTCCGCTAAAAGTCGGCACAAAATGTACAAAACATCGTGAAAACCCCCCAAAAAAAAGGAAACCAAATTTTTATAAATCAATGTTGATTACAGCAAAAAATCTGGGAAAGGGCCCCTTTTTTAAAAAAAATTTTTTTAAGGTTTTGCTTTTCGGCGAAAAAATTCCCTCTTTTAATTTTAAAAAATGTAAAAATTTTTTAAAAAAATTTTTTTTTTTTTTTTTTTTTCAATTTAAAAAAAAAAGGAAATTTTTTTGGGCAATTTTGCCCTAAAAGGGGTAATTTTTAAATTTTTTCAGGATTGTTTAAAAGGTATAAAAAAGGAAAATTTTTGCATCAATTTCGGAACCCGGGCCCCTCGGGATGGGAAATTAGTTTTTGGTTTAAAAAAAAAAATTTAAAAAATTTAAAAAATTTTTTCTTTATTCGGGGGGTTTTGGGGGGGCTTTTGTCCCCTTTTTTTAAAACCCTTTTACAAAAAAAAAAATATTCCCCCTTATTTTTCAAAAGTTTTTTTTTCGGAAAAATTTTTTGAAAAAGGTAAGGAACCCCGGAAAAAATGAAAAACCCAAAAAAAAGAGTTTTAAATTTTGGCGGGTTTTGTTTTTTACATTTTTGGCCTTTTGAAATTTCTACAGAACAGCCAAAAAATTACCCCAAGGGGGCCCTTTTTTTTAAGGAGGAAAAAAATCCATTAAGTTGGGTATAACACAAAATCGGGTTTTTGTTTACAAAAAAAATTTTTTTTGTGTTTTGGAACTTTTTACAAAAACCAACAAAGAAAATTAAAAAAAAAACTTTTAGGGCTAGGAAATTCCGGGGTTTTTTTCAAAAATAAATTCCCCCTTTTAAATAGGTAGGATTATTCCCAATTATTTTTTAAAAAGGTTTTTTTTTAATAGGTTTTGTTTATACAAATTTATGTATTTATAAAATTATTCAATTTTCTAATTATGGACTTAGCGTGATTACCAGTTGTTCAATGCTGATAAAAGTCAGCTAACTATTTACACACCATTTCAAAAACTACAGTATGTTTTGAACAGTCTTAGATACTTGATCCAAATCATAGCGTGCGAGGACATGTGTTCAGAGACAATTTGTTTGACACGAGAAGGGAGTGTGTAAGGTTTGAGCTTAATTATTTCTAGGAATTAATGCATTTGATAAGTGGAAGATGACAAATGAACTTGTGCAATCAAATTTCTGGAAAAGTAAAGCCTTTCCGTAAATGTTTTCATTATTATAAGTGAATAACAGGTGTTTCCATAAGAGTCTAAACATAGTAATTTAAAGTTTTTCCAATTCTTCAAAAAACCCCGAATTTGTTCTGAGTGCCCTTTTTGCAAAACACTATACTAAGCCAGCTATATATGTCAATATACTGTACCAGTCAGAGAAGATTCCTCATTATCGAGAGGCACTTTTTGAATCCAGTAAATCATTACTGCCTTTGATTTATGTATTTCTGTTACCTGAATAGTCAATTACAGGGAAGCCTATCGTGTATTAAATGTCATTAACATAGTCGTTTTGAACAAATTTTTCAACAAGTTAAGCAATGATTCTCATCCATAATAAACAATTTGTATAAAGTCATTCATGAGGGAATACAAATGTTTTAAATCAAAGAAAATAAGAAAATTTGAAGTTTTTGTTACCAAGTTTTTGTAGAATTTGGAGGTTGTCTTTTTGGGAAAGACAGATTATTAGATTTCTGGAGAAAATTGTATAGTTGCTTTGGTTTGTGTTTGTGGGGTGTGTAGACACTTGCTTCGGTACGCTGTATTCAACAAGGGAAAGTTGGACTAAACTGAAACTGGATATGGTCTGTCTAGTGAGAAGTTGCCCTATTGTTTTTTTGGGAGAGGTCAAAGGTCATGTGGTGGCCACCAGGGGTAATTGACCGAAAACCTTGTTTGCCGATATCTCAAGGTAGGAAGCTTGGATAAATTTCTATTTGGTAGGGTGAGTATGGAAAGATGACTGGCTTTGGTGGAGGTCAAAAGTTCCCGGGTTCACCGGGAGAACTGAATACTTTGTTAAACAATGTCAAGTAGGAAAGCTTGGATAATTTCATACTTAGTTATGTGGATGACTTAATGTGAGAAGAAATCCTGTCATTTTGGTGGAAAGTTAAAGGCATTTGGGGTACTGGAGTCAAATACTGAAAACCTGTACCTATTCAAGAAAAATTTGGATAATTCATACCTGTAATAGATCCACCTAGTGAGAGCTGTGCCATACGTTTTGGTGGAGGTCAAAGTCTATGGGTCACAAGGTCAAAACTGATAACCTTGTTGTTAGCACAAAATTTTTAAGGGAGGAACTTGATTAATTTCTACTTTTTTGGGATGCTTTTTGGTGGGGAAAAATTTTTTTGGGACCAAAGGGCTCTGGGGTCACTGGGGTCAAAATTGCAAAACCTTTCAACTCTATATCTCAGTGTAGGGGCTTGAATAGATTTTGCTTTTGGGGGTTTCATTAAATCAGCAGAAAAAAAAACCCTTGGTTTGTTGATGTCAAGTGGAATCACCAGATGCCAAAAAACAAAATTCCCCAGAATTTTTAAAGTAAAAAAAAATTTTACCAGAATTGTAAATTCCCCCTGACTGAAAATGTGGGACATCTTCAGAGGCCAAATATCTCAATTTTTTTGGGGAAAATTTTAGTTTAGATTTTAATCCCTAATTCTGCCATTTTAAAATGCATCAAAATACCGTGGGGGGGGGGGGGGGTGGGCGGTGGTTTGGGGGCGGGGGGGTGTGGGGGGGGGGGGGTGGGGGGGGGGGGGGGTGGTGGGGGGGGCGGGGGGTGGGGGGGGGGCGGGGGGGGTGGGGGGGGGGGGGGGGGGGGGGGGGGGGGGGGGGGGGGGGGGGGGGTGTGGTGGGGGCGGGGGCGGGGGGGGGGGGGGGGGGGGGGGGGGGGGTGGGGGGGGGGGGGGGTGGCGGGGGGGGGGGGTGGGGGGGGGGGGGGGTGGGGGGGGGGGGGGGGGGGGGGGGGGGGCGCGGGGGGGGGCGCGGCGGGGGGGGGGGGGGGGGGGTGGGGGGGGGGGGCGGTGGGGGGGCGGGGGGGTGGGGGGGGGGGGGGGGGGGGGGGGGGGGGGGTGGGGGGGGGGGGGGGTGTGGGGGGGGGGGGGGGGGGTTCTGGGGCGGGGGTGGGGCGGGGGGGGGGGGTGGTTGGGGGTGGGTGGGGGGGTGGGGGGGGTGGGGGGTGGCCGGGGGGGGGGGGGGTGGGGGAAAAATTTTTGGGGGGGGCGTAAAAAAAGAAAGCCTTTCTTTCAAGCATTTTATCGCTGCAACATGGGGGGTTGGGTTGCATATGGGTAGAAAAACCAAATATGGCTGCGTATTTTTTGGGTGCGGCTCTAAATGAGAGGGGCGTGGTAGTGCTTACAGAGTTTTACCTGCATGGGTTTTCTAGTAGGCTGCTTTGTGTCATCGTTTGAAGGGAAAATTTATTTCAGGCTTTTGAACGAAATATTTCTGCATCTTTTTTGGGAATTTTAAAAGCACGAAAGCAAACGTTGTGGCAAAACGATCTTGCATTCTGAGCACGTGGTGCTGTCGCTTTGCCCAGAAGTGTGCATGCAAAATGTAATGATGGGTACTGGGTGGCAAACCTTTCGTATGTAAACCAGGTCTCTGATTCGATTTTTGGAGGGTTTTTGAAAACCTTTAAAATTTTTTCAAAAGTTGCGCATGTCCTTTTTGCCCCTTTAAAATTTCGGCTGGGTAAGCTAGCTTGGTGTCACTGGGTTGTTATTCCAGCATTTTTCAAGAGGGCGCTAATATCGCAACTCTCCCACCCTCAGGGTTTTTCGTGCATTTCAAAAAACACCATTTTAAAAGGGCTGTCAAAGAAATTATTTTTAAATAAAGTGTGGTTGCTCTTTACTGATTAGTTTAAAAAATCACAACGCGAACCTCATTCTTGTTAGGGCACAGTAAATTGTACACAAGTTGCGGATTCCCTTTTTTAAAATCTATTCTACCTTTTCGAGAGACATTCTGTGTGCCTTATGCACTTCATGGCAAAAGCAAGTTTCACTGGGCCCTTTATTTCGGCGGGGAAAAGTTTCCCCTAATTTGGGATCAAACAAAAATTGAAGGCATGGATATCTGTTTTCCCAGGTAGTGACAAAATTTACCCCAGTTGATCATCAGGGATTGTTTGGCAGTGCCTCTCAAGTTTATTTTAAAATGGTCTGAAAAATTCCCAGCAAAAAGATGGAGCCAAATTTTAAAAATAGTTTTCGGCAACAGTTTGAGGGGTAAAAGTTACCAAATTTACACCATATAAATTTTTTAAAACATTGGGGGGAAAAGACAAAAATTTTTCATGGGGTTCAGTTTATTTGAAATGAAAAATGAAGCATTTATTATTCAAAACCCTTTTCCCTGGAAAAATTTACATTCATTTATCTCAATTAAAAAGAATGACCATTGTTTCAACACCTGCCTTTTTCCCCGACAATCCCGCCCTACATCCGTCTCTTACTGGGCTTTGTTATTTTATTAAGGACACTTTTTAAGGTTTAATTCGGCCAAAATTTTTAAAAAGAAATGCATTCATTTAAATTTTAAGACAAATTTAAAATTTTAACTAGGGATCTTTTAGGGTAAGGAATGTTTTTTTCAGGCAAACCCCCTTCCCCACAAAGACAAAAGAGGAAAAAAACCAATGTCAGAGGTTGAGAAATTATTACCCGATGTATGGGGCCCATAAATATGGGGGAATTTTTTTTCAGGGTTCTTTTTTGAATGTTGTTGGCCCCCTTTAAGTATCAAGAAGGGTCTTTTCAACTTACATAATTTGGCCCCAAATTGCAGCACAACAAACGTAGCCAAAACACCCATTTAATTTCTTAGAACCAAAATTTTGGAAATATTGGGGGAAAACTTTTAGGAATTTTTAAAGGGGATGGGGTCGTAGTGGCAAATTAGACGTTTGAAAACAAAATTATGCTCTGGTAACCTAATTTTCCCACAAAAAATTAAAAATTGGGGCGCTTCCACAATAAACCAAATTTTACAATGTGGCCCAGTTTTTATCCAAATGGTCAAATTACCCAAAAGGATCTCAAACCTGTGAACAGTTTATAACACAAGTGAAACGTGGTGTTGAGAAAAGTTTTTCATCTACTTTTTAAATTTTCGTTAAAAAAAGCGTTCAATAGTACAGAATGATTTCTCTATATGTTCAAGAAGAGAGTTTAAAGTCTGGTGTTCTTGACAGCACATCGAGGGGAAAATGGTAAATTTAGTTCCGCTACCCAAAATCCAAAAAACAGAAAAAAAAATCCCATCGTAATAAATGAATTTTTTCCAGTTGTTTCATTTGAAAAACGTTGTTCTTTCAATTAAAGTGTCACAAAACCCCAGCCCGGGTTGGAAATGGTTGAGAAGACCCATCATGGCACGAACCATTTCCAGTGTCTTATCTGTTTTTTAAATTTTTTGTGTCACTATATCTGTTCAAATTTTTTTTAATTTACGGGGAAGGGTCTTTTCCTTTTGAAAAAAAATTTTGGAAGAATTAAAATTTTCTCATTTTTTGGGCCAAAAACGGGTTTCTTCAGGTGTTTTTAATTAAAATTTCCCAATAATTTTGGTTGAATTTATGGCAAGCTGCCTTGCCATTCAAAAAGGGGTATATTTTTTTGTTAATTTCTTAAAAAGGGGGTGGGTTTAAAAACGGTCCCTTTTTTCCCATTTTTTTAAAAACAGGCTGTCCCTTGGGTTAAATGTTTTTACGTCCCTAAAACTTCCTTGTTGGGTGTTTTCCTGCCCGGAAAGGTCCTTAAAAAGTCCTCAAGAAATTTTTTTGGGTCCCTTTTTTAAAAAACAAAACGGGTTTTAAGCAGAAGAAAGTTTCCCGGGAAAGAAACTTTTGAATCAGATTTTAGAAAAAAAGTTTTTTTTTAAAAAAACCGCGTTAAATCAAACCGTAAGCTTTTTGGAAATTTTCGGGAACTTACTTTAACTTTGGAAAAACTTGATTTAAAATTGCTTGAAAAGGTTTTCCCCCCTTTTCCTTCCTTTTTACCTTTGGTGTAACCGGGGGGAATAGAAATTTGAAATTTCGTTTCAAAAACCCCACATTCTTTTTTTGGGCAAATTTTTTCCCTCATTGTATGCAAATTTCCCTTAAAAGGGGCCCAAAAAAAAGGGTTTCCCCCCTTTTTAGGAATAAGAATTCACGAAACCCTATAAAACCTGAAACACAAAAAAAAGTCCCGTTCAAAAATAACCTTGCCCCCCCCCCCCCTTTTGGAACCCCCTTCCCCCAATTTTTCATAAAAACCCGGGGGGTTTGGGTTAAAAAAAGGGAATCCCCCCTTGACCAAAGCCCCAAAGTTGGGGGGCCCAATTTTTAAAAGCCCCCTTTCTTAATTGCTGACCCCCACCCTTTAAAAACCCAGTTGGGTTGTTAAAAACCCCAATAACAACGGGGGGCCCGAACCGTTTTGGGCCCTTGGATGTGGGGGTTTTTTTATTTTCCCACGGCGGTTCCCGCTCAAAAACCCTTTTGTTTCCTTGGGAAAAAGGTTAAAGGAAAATTTTTAAAAACGGGAAAAGATTCCCCCCAAACAGAAAACTGCAGCATTCCTGTTTAAAAAAAATTTCCCCGTTTGGGGAGGTTTTGTAAAGGGAATGAAGAAAAGTTTGGCTTTTTTTTCGGGTTGGCCTTAACCCGGGAATTTTTTCTGTTATCTTTTTTCCCAGGTGTTAAACGTAGGGTTAACGATATGGGTTTTTTAAGGTTATTTCCCCGCCAAATTGGGGGGGCAGGTAAAGGCTTGGTTAGGGGGTTTTACCCCCCGGGGGTCAAAAAGTTTTTAAAAAATATAACCCCCGGGGTTTTTCGTGATTGCTCCGAAAAGAAGGAAAGGGGAAAAAAAAGGGGACCAATTTGGAAAAAGGGGGGTTGTTTGGAACCTTTTGGGAAACCCCAACCCATTAATACCCCCAAAAGACAAAATTGGTTTAAAATTAAAAGGGTCCCCAACCAATTTTAAAAGTTATGGAAATAAGGAAACCTTTTGCCCCTTTCCCTTTTTTTTTTAAAAGTTTCGGGTTTCCATTATTTAATTCGGGAGGAATTTAATTATTTTGTGAATTTAAAAAACCCCTTTAATAAATTCATTTCCGGAAATCTTTTTTAATTTGGGGGAACCTAATGTAACATTTTTTTCAGAAAAAAAATTTTCTTTTTACGGTTTTAAACAGGGGAAGCAGGCCAGCCCAAAATTCCTAATATTTGGGGGTTTTTGTATTAGGCCGTTTATTTTTGATTTTTCCAAACCCGATTTTTAAAGGGGCCCTTTCCCCCCCAAAAAAAAAATTTTTTAATTTTTTATTTGGGAAATAACTCCCCAGATTATCTCCACTTGGTCTTTTTCCTCTAAAACAGATTCGCTAAAGATAAAAAGGACTTAGTTAACCCCCCGTATGAGCTTTTTTTTTTTTGGGGGGGGGGGGGGGCATTAATACTGTTCGGAAACAATAAAATATGAAAACAGTAAAAATTTGTTTTTGCCCCGCCCCAAAAAACCACAGATCTGTGGGGTTTTGGGTGTCTGGTCGGCGTCATGCTTTACAACCCCGTGGAATAACGAGGTTGTAGGGAAGTAGCAGAAGGTTTTAAAATTTAAACGAGATTTCCCGGGAAGAAAAAATTTGATTAGGGTTCTACTTAAATCCCCAAATGGGGGAGGTTTTGGGGAAGCCACCCTTTTTGAGGTCCCGGAAATTGGTAAAGCACCCATGAATTTTTTTTAAAACCTGAGCGGGGAATGAGCGTATGCAACCCATGTAAATACTCATCAAATTTTAAATTTCCGGTAAGTCCGTTTAATTGTAAAAACCAAGTACGTAATTAAAAGGGGAAAGGGTATCTAATCCCTCGAATTGGGTGATGGGGTAAACAGAATCTAAAAAAGTTCCCCTTCCAATTTGGGTCTTTTTAAATGTTCCCATTTACAGGGGGCTAAGGTGACGAGAGACCTTTTCCGGGGCCCGGATTCCCCATCATGTTATAAAAAAGGAAAGGGTTAAACTCGGAAACCTCCAACCCCCACCCAAATTGACTTTTGCCCCCCAAACCAAAGGGGTTAGAACAGATAGTACACAGGTAAAAAAGACCCTTTATGGGCCCCCAGAGCGTTTTAACCCATTCGGGGAAAAAAAGAGTATCAGAAAAAGGGTTCCAAAAAAAAATTTAAAGGTACTGAAATAAATGCAAACTTTTTAAATTCCCTTCCACAAATATACCCCCAAAAATTCGATGGTTTTTCAAGATACTGCTGCAGTTTTTGGATCCTTCCAAACGAGTAGAGTTTTCTTTTTGCTTTCACGGGAAAAACAGCAAAGGGGTTCTAAAGCGCGAACGCCGGGGGAGAAAAAATTTCTCCCGATCAATCACAGGTCAACAACAGATTCGCCCAGTTGGGATAGGGGAAATTTAAAAAACACAAAACCCCAAAAATGTGTTATGTAGTGTCAGCTAGATAAAAAAAGGTTTAAAACTAAACAGATTCGCCACGGAACTTGAAAAGGCATTTGGGTTTTTTTTCCGGCATCCTTAAAACCCCAATCCCCACTTTTTTTTTAGGTGAAAAATTTGGGCTGAGCAGGGGAAATTTTCAGCAGAAAGGGGGGGGGGGGGGGGGGCAGGAAGGTCTACGCTGTCATTGAAACAAAAATGTTTTTTTTGCCCAGGTGAATCAATGGTATCGGTGAGTATTTCCTTTCCTCTATTGGAATGAAAATCCCTGAGGGATAAAAGGGTTTATCCGTTTAATTTTTAATGTAAAACCTGTCACCCAAAGACCCAAGTTTGGAGAGTCGTCAGGGCTATGGACTGACAAAAGCGAATTAAAATTTCCCACCGTGTCAACACCAAGGTATGGATGGAGGGGTGGGTAACAGGCGCTACATCATCCCTCTGAAACTGCAAGTAGGGCCCCCGGGCCTTACGAAACCCCTTCCCAAAATTCCCTGTTTCACGGTTGTGATTACAGTGTTTTTTTTAAGGAAGGGTACGAAACGTCCTCTAAAAAATTGGGGTGAGGAAAAAAGTTTCATTCCGGGAATTTTTCCCCTGCCCCTAGCAACAAATCGAAAAACAGAGGGGCCAGCAAATTTCTTAAAGGAAATTTACACGGCAAATCTGTACGGTGCAGAAAAGACAACGCGTTAAAAAGGCAAGGTATGAGGTACGGGGAAAATTTATTAAAACCCAAAAGGGGGGAATAAGCGGGTTTTTTGCAAGCCACGGGGGAAGGAGAAGGGGACGTTGTGGCTCCACCACGCGAGAATGAATTTCAGCAAAAAGACCACCCCAGAAATTGTCGCCGTGACATGGAAAGCACCCTTGCAAGAACACTATCCAAAAGTACCTCCCCGGGAAAAGTGGGGGAAATTATGGACACCTTTCAAACAACCCCTTTTGTGGTTTTTCGGCCCCCAAAGGGCCAAAAATCAGTTCTTTCCCGATGGCCCATGATCTCACAAAGGAAAACCAAGAAGACCTGCCAGCTCATTAACAAAGATTGGAACCGATGAAGTGGAAAAGAAAATTTAAAATAGATGAAGATACTGAGAGGTTTGTGCGCATGACTGGGGTCTTTTGCAAAAACCCCTATTTCCCAACCCACGGGGTGCGGTTTATGTGGAAAATTTTAAATTTCCCAAAAAAATATGGAAATTTTCAATGTAAAACAACGGAAAAAAAAACATTTTATTACGATGAGGATATTTTGTTGTTGGATTTTGGTTTAAGGGGTGAACTAAACTTACCCATTTTCCCCGAATGTGCGGGCAAAATACACCAAAACATTTTAAATCTTTTCTTGAACAGTTTTAGAGTTTAAAAATTTTATGTAGTATTTAAAAAATTTTTTGAACGGAATTTTAAACAAGTTAAAATGAAATACTATTTCTCAACACCAACGTTTCACTTGTGTTATAAAAAAGTTCAAGGTTTGGGGATCCCTTTTTTGGGGTTTAATTTGAGCCATTTTTAAAATAAATATCGGGAAAAAATTGTAAAATTAGGGGGTATTTGTGGAAAACGCTGAAGTTTAATTTTTTTGGAAAGATGTACATGGTTTCCAAAAGCATCAATTAGGGGTTTTTAAAGTCTAATTTTTTCCACCCACGAACCCCCATCCCCCTTTAAATCCCAATAAAATTTCCCCCAAAAGTTGCCAATTTTGGTTCCAAACAATTATCAATGGAGGTGTTTATTGGTACGCTTGTTTGTGCTTGAGACTTTGGCCAAAATTTTGGTTTAAATTTTTAAAAAACCCTTTTGTACTTTTTTGAATGGGGCCCCAAAAACATTAAAGAAAGGGAAACCCCTGAAGTAAAAAAATTCCCCTATTTATGGCCCATACAACGGGTAAACATTCATCTACCTCTGACATTTGGTTTTTTTTCCTCATTTGTCATTTGGGGGGGAAAGGGGGGTTTCTGAGAAAAAAAATTCCTTACCCATAAGATGCTATGATTATAATTTTAAAAATTTTTCTTCAAATTTAAAGATATGCATGTTCATTTTAAAATCGGGGCACGAATTGAACCTTAAAAGGGGGCCTTAATCAAACTAACAAATTTGACCAGTAAGATGACGGGAGTCATGGGGGGGGAGTTGATCATTTGGGAAAGGGGCAGGTTGTTTAAAAAAATGGTCATTTTTTTTAATTGGATCAAGAAAAGTAAAACCCCTTTTTCCCCCGGGAAAGGGGTCTTGAAGTAATGAATGACTTCAGTTTTTGCATTTCAAATTTAAAATGAAGCCCATGACAAATTTTTTGGGCTTTTTCTCCCCAAATGATTTTAAAAAATTTTAGGGGGGTAAATTTTGGTAAAATGAAAGCCCTAAGACATGTGTGCCAAAATTTAAAAAATTTTTTTAAAAAGTTTTTAGCCCATCAATTTTTCCGGCGAAAATTTCAGACCAAACTTGAAAGGGAAATTTTAGAGGCACTGCCAAACAACGCCCGATGATCACACTGTGGGAAAAATTTTTTCGCATACCTCCCAGAAACAGATTTTCCATGCCTTAAATTTTTTTTTGATCCCAAATTTGGGGGAAAAAATTTGGGCCCGCCGAAATCAAGGGCCCGTGAAAATTGATTTGCCCTGGGCATGCCCTAAGGACACAGAATGCTCTCGAACAGGTAGAAGTAGATTGTAGAAAGAGGGGAACTTTGCGAAAAACCTTTTTAGTAGCAATTGGAAATGTGCCATAACAAAGAAAAGAGGTTGCGTTTTGGAAAATTAATTTTAAAAGTAATGAAGCAACCACCCCTTTTTTTTAAGGGTATATTTTTTGACAGCCCTTTCCAAAGATGGAAGGGTTTTTGTTTCAAGTGCAAAGAATAACACGAGGGTGGGAGAGTTGCGATCCCTTTGGCCCCCCTTTTTTTGAAACTGTGGAAAGAAAAAAACACCAGTGGGCACAAAAAGCTAAACTTAAACCCCAAGGGCCCAATTTCCCAAGGGGGCCCAAAAAGGAACCCCTGCGCAAAAATTTTGAAAAACCCTTTAAAGGTTTTCAAATCCCTCCAAAAATCGAATCAGAGATCCGGGTTTAAAATTTCAGGGGCAGGTTTAAATCCACCCCAAAAATTACCCATTCATTACCATCTTGCTGCACATTCGTGGGCCCAAACGACAGCTGACCCCCGGCATCAGTCAATGCAAAGATCGGGAGCCAAAGAAAAGTTCGCTTTTCGGCTTAAAAAGTTCTAAAAACGATGCCCGACTTATATTTTCGTTTTCAACTGCTTGAAAATATAGAAATTTCTTTCAAAAAGATGCCCCCAAAAGTAGCCCAATAGGAAACCATGCAGGATATTAAATCTGTAAAGGGACTACCAACGACCTCTCATTAAGAGCCAGCACACAAAAATACGCGCCCAATTTTGGGGTTCCCAAATAACTGCAACCCCAAACCCCCCCAGGTGGGCATGCGATAAAAATGTTTTGGAAAGCAAAGGCTTTCCTTTTTTACGCCCCCTGGGAAAACAAAATTTTAAATTCTCCCTTTTTGCCGAACGGTGGTTTTTCCCGGGTGTTACCAATTTTTTTAAAACAATCAAAAGACCTAGAACTCTTTTCTGGAGCTTTTTCCCGGGTTTTCTAGTGGTAGCAAAAACAAATTCGCGTTTTCATCCCCCAAACATAACCCAAAAATTTCTTATGCGGGCGGAGTGAAAAACCAAAGGGGGTTGGGCTGCCGTTTTTTTTTAAGGGCCCGTCATCCAGGGAACAAATGAGGCAGACGTTCCTGACGAAAAAGAAGGAAAAATTTTGTTTTTGCAAAAAAATTTTAAAAATTTTGGAACACTCCCAAGCCAATTTATTAAAGATTAATTTCTGATGTAAAAAAAATGTCTCACCACTCCACCATTAAAGGGGGCTTTCTGTGGATACATTGATGGTTATGGGTTTTAAAAAAATGGTTAAAAGATGATCAATTTTTTAAAAGGTGAAATCTGTCAGTAACTTATAACGGAAATTTGGGATGAACTCACCTGGGGCAAACAAAAAACAGGGGGTTCCCCCTAACCAATCCCAAAAACAGGGAAAAATTTAAATGTAAGGGGAAATGCTGGGGCCAAATTTTTTAAAATGGGGGTTTGGGTTAAATCCGACATCCGAGTGGTTTTGTTCAACCTAGTTAGGGGTTTTTTTTCAGGCTAGTCCACCGGCAGACTTTCTCTATAGCTGTCAAAGAATAAGTTTGGGTGGTTGACTAGGGAATTTGTCCTGCCTGACTAGTTTAGGGACCCTGTTTTCAGAAAGGGAAGCCATGGGATCTGGCTAGTTTACAAAATTTTTTTGGCCCAGTCGAGGCAAAAACCCCAGGCTGGATAAAATTACTGGCCCGGACTAACCCTTTCTTGGAAACCCCCCCCCCACAAAATTTGGGGTTTGGGCGCGAAAAATTTGGGAAATCCCCAGGGCTCCTTTTTCTTTAAGGGGTAGCGCGGCCGACCGGGATAGCCCCCGGGGGTACCCGGCCCGCCAGGCAACTCCCCGATTGTACAAATTAAAAGCTAGGAAAAGACGCACAAAAAATAGACAGACTTCATTTTTGTCCCTTCGCTTTCGGGCAGGGTTTTGCAGAAAAGGGCGAGGACGTATTTGTCTAACACTGTGTATTTAAGTTCAGGAGATTTTGAAGACTTTAAAAATTTTCTCCAGGCCCCCTTCATTTATGGAAAAAAATGTGATTTACGTTAAACACCACGTAAGTTTAATTTTTAATTTTTTTTTTTTTTAAAATAAAAACCCTTTTTTTTGGGTCGCTTGGTTGCAAAAAAAAAAATTTTATTGCCCAATTTTTTGGGGGGGAAACTCAAAACATAAATAATTGGGTTCCTAAAAATATTCGTTTATTTATTTTTCTTTGAATTTTAATTTAAAAAAAAATGAGTTTTTTTTGTTCCAAATAATTAACTGAAGAAAAAAAATTTAATGGGGTTTTCCTGGTTGGGGAAAAATTTTCCCCCGACCGAAGGATTTTGGTTAATTTTTCTAAAATCAATGGCCCCTCTTTTTTTTTAATTTTGTTTCCCTTTTCCCATCCAAAAAAAGGGAAAAAAAATTTTTAAAAGGGGGAAAAATTTAGACCCAAAACCCGTTAAACAGGTTGAGCAAAATTTTTTTAACCCTCGACTTTTTTGGGCTTTTTATCCCCCTTTTTTTAAAACTTTTTTTTAAAGGCCCAACAAACAATTTTCGCCCTTTAAAATTTTAAAATTTTTTAAAGGGGTTAATGACATAAAAACCAGGTCAAATTTTTAAAAACCCTAATTGTGTTTTTTTTGGGTTGGCCAGCCCCTTTCCCAAAAAGCCCAGGGGGGACCCCCCCAAAAAAGGGGGGGCTACATGGGACCCCAAAGGTTTATTTGGCCCAAAAAAATTAAAAAAATATTGGAAAAAAATTTTAAGTTGCAAAATAAAATTTTCTGAAAAAAATAACTATTTTTAAAAAAATGGGCTTTTTTAAAAAAAAACCCACCCCATAAATTGGATGGTCATTTTTTTTGGGAAGGGCGGTTTGTCATCCATTGGGAAAAAAAAAGGGGTTTTTTGAAAATAGAAACAAAAATTCTTTTGGGGGGGGAAAAAATGACAACGGGGGGAAAAAGGGGGGTCGGTAGGGGGGGTTTTCCCACCATAGGGGCCCATGCAATATTTTGGGGCCGTTTTGGAGTTTTGTCGGTTTTTTTTTAAAAACTTTAGGCACCGGGGTAATCGGCATCAAAGGGTCAACACTTTTTCATCCTTTTTTTGGTTTGGGGGGGGGGGGCAGGGGCCCCCGGATTTTCCCAGCCCCCCAACGGAAAGGGCAATATTTTAGTTTTGCCCCATTTGGGCATTTTTTTTTGGGGGGCCCAAAAAGGGGGTTTTGGGAAAAATGAAATAACCCAAAAGGCCCAAAAAATTAATTTTTTTGTAATTCATAAAAAACCAAAAAATCAAAAACATTAAAAAATTTAAAAACCAAAACATAGTGCCCTTTTTGGAAAATGGACCCTTTTGTTTCCAAGCCCCAGTTTTTAAAGCTTTTGATTATTCAAGTTTCCCCCAAACAACCTTTTTTAAAATTCTTAAACCCCCTTGTTTTGGGAAAACCCAAGTCAGCCAAATGAAAGTTGAATGTTGCATATTCCATTTCCCTTTAATCCCCAAAAATTAAACTTTAAAAGGGAACAGGGGCCAAATTTGAACTTCGGGCCCTTTTTGGGTTTTTTCCAAAAAGGGGGAGTTGAAAAATTTTTAACCTTTTATCTCAGCCCCCAAAGACTTTGATTTTTTAAAAATTCCCCCCCCCTTTCACTACTAAAACCGGAAATTTGGTAAAGGTTTTAAACCCCTGGAGAAGGGGGACGTGCCGGTTAACCTCTCCCCCAAAAAGTTTTAAAAAAAAATTTTTTTGGGTGCCCCAAAACCTCTCCCCAGCAGCCGCCTTTATGGTGGGAGTGGTGAGACATTTGTTACATCAGCATAATCATGATCATTTTGGCTTGGAGAGTGTTCCAGAATATATATCTTTTGCAACAACAATGCCCTTCAGTTTCGTCGGGAACTGTCTGCCTCATTGTGTTGCTGGGATGAGCAGCCTGCAAAAACGGGCAGTCACCACCGTTGGCTTCTATCTCACGACGCATAAGCAATCTTTGTTATGATGAGATGAAAACGCGAACATTGTTTTTGCTACCAACTAGAGAACCGGACGCTCCAAAAAGAGTTCTAGGTGCTCTTGGATTGATTTTAACAGTGGTAACAGTCCGGGAGAAAACCACCGTTCGGCGAAAAGGAGAATTTGTAAAATTGTATTCATGGGGCTCAACAAAGAAAGCCCTTTGCTTTCATAGCAGTTTTATCGCATGCACACATGTGGGGTGTCGGGTTGCAGTATAGGTAGAACAACAAATATGGCTGCGTATATTGTGTGCTGGCTCTTAATGAGAGGGGCGTTGGTAGTGCCTTACAGAGTTTAATATCCTGCAAGGTTTCTGTAGGCTAGCTCTTGTGTCATCGTTTGAAGAGTAAATTCTATATTTTCAAGGCGTTGTAACGAAATAAGTCTGCATCGTTTTTAGAACTGTTAAAGCACGTAAAGCGAACGTTCGTTGGCTAACGAGTCTTTGCATTGACTGATGCACGTGGTCAGCTGTCGGCTTTGCCCACGAAGTGTGCATGCAGAGATGGTATAACGGTATCTAGGGTGGCAGTTTAAACCTGTCTGAAAGTTAACCAGGATCTCTGATTCGAGTTTGGAGGGATTTGCCCAAAACCATTAAATGGTTTTCAAAATGTTGCGCATGTCCTTATTGTCCCCTTTAAATTCGCTTGGGTTAAGCTTAGCTTGTGTGTCACTGGTGTTGTTCATTCCAGCAGTTTTCAAGCATGGCGCTAATGATCGCAACTCTGCCAAACCCTCATTTTTATTCGTGCACTTGTACAGCAAACATCCATCTTTGAAAGGGGCTGTCAAAGAAAAATATCTTCAAAAAAGTGTGGTTGCTTCATTACATGATTAAGATTAAAGTTCACAACGCGAACCTCATTCTTTGTTATGGCACATCAATTGCTACTACAAACTTTCGCGAGATTGCCTCTTTCTTTCAATCTACTTCTACCTGTTCGAGAGACATTCTGTGTGCCTTATGCACTGTCATGGCAAATGAAGTTTCACTGGCCCTTGATTTCGGCTGGCAATGTTTCCCCCTAAATTTGGGATCAAACAAAATTGAAGGCATGGATATCTGTTTCTCGGTATGCTGACAAACTTTACCACAGTTGATCATCAGGCAGTTGTTTGGCATTGCCTCTCAAGTTCATTTCAAGATGGTCTGAAATGTTCGCCAGCAAAATGACTGGAGCTCCAACTTTTAAAATAGTTTATCTGGCACACATGTCTTGAGGGCGTACATGTTACCAGAATTTACACCCATAAAATTTTTCAAATCATTTGGGGAGGAAAAGACAAAAATTTTTGTCATGGGCTTAGTTTTTTTAAAATGCAAAAACTGAAGTCATTCATTACTTCAAGACCCCTTTTCCATGGAAGAGATTTACATTCATTGACCCTCAATTAAAAAAAAATGACCATTGTTTCACAACCTGTCCTTTCCACTGATCAACTCCCCCCCCTACTCCTTTCATCTTACTGGTCTATTGTTAGTTTGATTAAGACACTTTAAGGTTTCAAATTTGTGCCCCGATTTTAAAAAGAACATCCCGTATCATTAATTTGAAGACAAATTTAAAATTATAATCATAGGCATCTTATAGGGTAAGGAATGTTTTTCTCAGGCAACCCCTTCCCCCACAAATGACAAATGAGGAAAAGAAACCATGTCAGAGGGATGATGAATGTATTACCTCGATTGTATTTGGGGCCCATTAAAAATGGGAATTTTTTTCTTCAGGCCTTCTTTCTTGAATGTTGTTGGCCCCCATTCTAAGTATCAAAAAGGGTCTTTACAACTTAACATAATTTGGCCACAAGTCTGCAAGCCCCTAACAAACGTAGCCAAATAACACCCCCCATTGATGAATTAGCTTTGAACCAAAATTGGCAACTATTGGGGAAATCTTATTAGGAATTTAAGGGGATGGGTGGGCGTAGGGCTAAATTAGACGTTTGAAAACACTAATTGATGCTCTGGGAACCATGTACATCTTTCCCCAATAAATTCAACTTCAGGCGCTTCCACAATAATACCACTAATTTTACAATGTGGTCCCGAGTATTTATCTTTCAAATGGCTCAAAATTGATCCTAAAAGGATCTCAACCTGTGAACAGTTTTTATAACATCAAGGGGCAACGTTTGGGGTTGGAAATAGTATTTCATCTACTTGTTTCAAATTCCGTTTTAAAAAAAGCGTTCAATAGCTACAGTAATAGCATTTACTCTATACTGTTTTTAAGAAGAGAGTTAAAGTCTGGTGTATCTTGACAGCACATCGAGGAAAATAGGTAAGTTTTAGTTCACAGCTTACCAAATCATCCAACAAAAGAAAAAATATCCTCATCGTAATAAAATGGCAATTTTTTCCCGGTTGCTTACTTGTAAATACGATAGGGTTTTTTGCAATAAAGTGTCACATAAAGCCGCGCCAGTGGGTTGGAAAAGTGGTTGGGGAGAAGATCCCAGTCATGCGCACGAACCATCTCAGTATCTTCATCATCATTTAATTTTCTGTGTCACTATCATCTGTTCCAATCTTTGTTAATGAGCTGGCAGGGTCGTCTTGGTCTTCATTTGTGAATCATCGCCATCTGGAAGAACTGATTCTGGCTTTGGGGCCGATAAACCACACAGGTTGATTGCAGGTGTCCATAGTTCCCACTCTTCCGGAGGTACTTTTGGGATGTGTTCTTGCAAGCTGCGTGCCATGTCACGGCGACAAGGTTAAATGGGATGGATCTTTTGCTGAAATTCATTCTCGCGTGGTGGATCCACAACGTCCGCTCCTTCCCTGTGGCTTGCAAACACTGCCCTTTTCCCTTTTTGGTTTGAATGTTTCACAAATACCTCATACCTGTGCCTGTTGAACGACGTTGTCTTCCCTGCACCGTACAGATTTGCCGTGTATTCCTCAAGAAACTTTGCTGGTCGCTCTGTTTACGTACGTCGTTTCTAGCGCAGAGAAAGCTTCCAGGAATGAATCTTTTTTCCTCCGCATTTTCAGAGGACTTTTTGTACCCTTCCTTACAAAGAACGACGTTGTAATCACAACCGTGAAGCATGGAATTCGGGAAGGGCTTTACGTAAGCAGGACCATACTTGCAGTTGCAGAGAGATTGATGTAGCGCCTGTTTACCCACCCATCCATCCATACCTTGGTGTTGACACGGTGGGAATAGAATAATCCATGTCTCTCAGTAGCCCTGACGACTACGTCATCTGGAAACTTGGCTGACAGGTTCTACATTAAAAGTATGCAGGATAATCTTGTATAAACCTCAGGATGATTGCATAATAGAGAATGAAGTACATCACCGATACCATTGATTCACCTGAAACCAAAACAGTCTTGTGTCAATGACACGTAGACCTTCCTGCCCCCCCCCCCCCCCCCCCCCCGTACTGCTGAAAGTCACTGCTGGGGGGGGGGGGTGCGGGGCGGCGGTGGGGGGGGGGGGGGGGTGGGGGGTTGGGGTGGGGTGGGGTGCGGGGGGGGGTGGGGGCGGGGGGGGGGCGGTGGGGGGGGGGGGGGGTGGGGGGGGGGGGGGGTGGGGTGGGTGGGGGGGCGGGGGGTGGGGGGGGGGGGGGGTGGGGGGGGGGGGGTGGGGGGGGGGTGGGCGGGGGGGGGGGGGGCGGGGGCGGGGGGGGGGTGGGGGTGGGGGGGGGGGGGGGGGGGGGGTGTTGGGTGGGGGGGGGGGGCGCCGGAGGGGGGCGGGGGGGTGGGGGGCGGGGTGGGGTGGGGGGGGGGGGGGGTGGGGGGGGGGGGGGGGGCGGGTGGGGGGTGTGGGGGGGGGGGGGGGCGCGGCGGGGGGGGTGGGGGGGGGGGGGGGGGGGGGGGGGGCTTGGTGGACGGGGTTGGGGGGGGGCTTTGTTGGGGGGGGGGGGGGGGGGGGGGTGTTGGTGGAGGGGGCGGGGTGGGGGGGGGGGGGGGTGGGGGGGGGGGGGGTTGGGGGGACAGGTACGCCCTTTTGAAACCAGGGGCCAAATAGGGGTAAGATCTCCGCCCCCCCTTTTCCACCCCAACAAGGGTTTTTTTGGGGGCCCCCTGAATAAATTATAAAAATTTTTAGTTCAAAGGTTATAAATCCCCAAAAATTGAGGTGATTTAAAAATTTTCGTATTGGGGTTTCAAAAAAGAGCATTGGCCCCCTTATTTGAAAAAATAAATTTTACTTTTTTTTTTATTTTTTCAAATACCTTTGAAATTTTTGGGGGTTTTTAAAAATTTTAAATTTTTTATAATTTTTTCCCCCCTTTTTTTTTATAAAAATATTTAAATATTTTTTTTTTTTTTTTTTTTTTTTTTTTTTTTTTTTTTTTTTTTTTGTGTGTTTTTTTTTTTGGTTTTTTGTTGAACTTTTTTTTTTGGTTTTTTTTTTTTTTTTTTTTTTTATTATTTTTTTTTTTTTTTTTTTTTTTTTTTTTTTTTTTTTTTTTTTTTTTTTTTTTTTTTTTTTTTTTTTTTTTTTTTTTTTTTTTTTTTTTTTTTTTTTTTTTTTTTTTTTTTTTTTTTTTTTTTTAAAAAAAAAAAAAAAAAAAAAAAAAAAAAAAAAAAAAAAAAAAAAAAAAAAAAAAAGATTAAAAAAAAAAAAAAAAAAAAAAAAAAAAAAAAAAAAAACAAAAAAAAAAAAAACAAAAAAAAAAAAAAAAAAATAAAAAAAAAAAAAATAAAAAAAAAAAAAAAAAAAAAAAAAATTCCAAAGCCATTATGTATAAGGTGATTAGATACAATTAAAGACTTCTTTTAAAACCCTTTTTCCTTCGACATTGACTATGGTCCATACATCACAGTGCCATTTTCATGATTATAAAATTAACCTGATACAAATGCACTACAACACTCCTATCCATCCAGAGCGACCGACAAGATGATCAATCTCCATGATACTAACGGAAAAATCCATATACCAACACTTTACATGCCGTAAAACCAGATACATTCTGAGTAGTTTTTCCAGTTGTCATGATCAAAATTCGAATGAAACACTACTTGTCAAGTTGATTAAATTCTGCGGAAGATCAATAGGCATTTTGGCTTGTAATACATTATTAAAAACGCTCACAATGCTTTAAAGTTCGCAACAGACAAAATCTCAGTATTAGCCTAAGTAAGTTGCCCTTAGGTTAATTTCCTAACCAGTAGGAATGCAATCATTACCATCTAGTCTCTAGGGTTTTATTTTGACTAGATATTTTATATTACGAATGTTCATCGAACAATTGAAGGGCTAAAACCCTTTTTTATTTAAAGAAAAGCCCAAATGTCAGAGTCAAAGCTTTTCCTTTTATGACATTCAATGGAATATTTTAGAGCCTTGTCTATACCTTAAATGTAATAAAAGAGCCGTCTTACATATTGTAGTTGGCAGGGTTGGCCGTTATTAACCAAAGACAAATAACGTAAAAATTTCAGAATTCAATTTTGTTCATATGCCAAAAATTAATTTACTTTCAAACCTATTCCTTCTACTTGAATAAAATTTTTAAATACAAAAACTGGGTATAAAATTAAAAGAAAACTTGGTTTCAAACAATAGTATTTGGCACAATTATCCTTTGAGTTTGAATGTTTTGTTCAGTGTTTGTGGCCCCTTTTTGTGATACTGTTTTTGGGTTTTTAGTTTCACAGAAATTTTGGAAATTTTGGGAATTTTTCCCCCCGAATAATTTAAACGGTGGCTTTTACTAAACTAAACTGAAATTGGGAACATCTTAACTAAAAAAAAATTTTTCCCTATTTTTTTAAACCCTGGACCTTTTTAAAATGAAAAAAAAACCTTTTAATTTATAGTTCCTTACCAATTTATGGGTTCCCTAGGATAAAAAAACATTGGACGAAAGCTAATGTAATTATCATGTATTGGACAAGGGTTTTGCCAGTTAGTTTCAGGTATTTTGTGTACTGGACTGCTTCTAGGGATGATGATTTGAATAGTCCTGGAATGACAGTTCTGGATTTCGGAAACCTTTTCCCCACATCCCCCCCCCCATAGTCTAACATAAGGTCTAGGGGAATGATAAAGTATCTGACATCTGATAAAAAATCTTGCACCATCATTTTCACTATGGCTACGGACAATTGGCATTACTTAACAAGGGGTTGCCACGGCTAAATGTCTGTTAGCTAAGTTTAATTTTCTGCAACAAATGAAAATATGCTAGGCACTTCAATATTAATAGACAAGTTCTTATAATATCCCTTTTATAATGCTACAAAAGAATTAACTTTTTAACTCAATAATACTTTACCCTAAAAACCATACTGATTTCAATGAATTTAATTGCCACTTCCGATGTCACTTTTATCTTCAAAAACAGAACCAAATATATTATGCCAAATGGTTAAGCATAATAAACCCTTTTAGTTGATAGGACGTTTTTAGTAACTGAATGTGTAACCCTTTGAAAACTCATGATGCTTAGTCTACAATACTCACCTGATGGCCCCATGACTAGTGCATAATTACACAATTAACAAGCGCTTCCTTCAATTTCATTTCCTTTAAAATCCAAAACTATCATTAAAACTTTATCTAACACTTAGGGTTTAACATAATTTCAAAAAATTGCTAATACGGCCTAGCTCTTGGCATCATATCTTACTAGCTAAAAATCCCCACCATACAGAAGCCCAATAAGTCTGAATTTATTGCTGCAGTGAGTACATGGCCGTAATTAATGGTGCAAATTGAGTTTTCGCAAAAGTGTATCTGTATATCAATCTCCGTATCAAACCCAAAAAGGTAAAAAAAAAGCTTCAAATTGGAGAACTATTTAGACCTTTCAAGGATTCGACAAAATTTATTAACAATTTACAATTTTTAAAAAAAGTTAACAATACTGAATTTAATTCCATACATTGGAATCTTTGGTACCACTAACAACCCCTAAGTACTAGAAAGGACTTGAAATTAGATTTCGACATTCACGCTGGGAAAATACATTGACATAGAAAATGAATTTACTGAATTATATCTTCAAATATTTATGAGTACAGCTTAATTTGGAAATTGATTCCATTACTAAAAATCATGAAAAAGTGAGGCTTATAGAAACCCCCTTCATTAAAATGGAACATTGAGTAGTAGTCAAGCTAACGTTTGATACGGATGAGACATTTTACCCCCATTTTAAAACTCGGTAACTAACACAATGAGAGATTAATGAAGTTTTTAAAATTTTTTTTTTTTAAAATTTTTTTTTCCTTTTCCTGGGAAAAACCCCTTAAAACCCCCCTTTTTTAAAATTTCTAAATGAAGGGGGGAAAAACCCCAAAAAATTTCTTCCCAATTTCATTTTCTATAAATAAAGGGGTTCACAATTTTTTTCATTCAAACACTATATGGTGTTAAAATTTTTCATGAAATTAATAAGGGGGTTAATTTGGCTCGATAAACTACACAGTCAGAAATTCTTGATGGCCATGGAATCTTTCATGGATGCTCTAACAAATCCACACCTTGTTAGGCCGAATTATCTGCAATGTCATTGAGTTATCTGTACAGGGTTACCGTGCACATAAGGAATTATTTCCATCTGTTTAAACGAAATTTTTGATAATGAATTTAACTCCAATCAGCAAAATTAAAACATTAGAACTTCTAAAATATAATATAAAAAATGGGCTTATTCAAACTAATTACTGCAATGGTTTGGTAATTAAGCAGAAAACTTAAGTGTGAATCTGAACTGAACCTTAAGAATTGAGATTACGAACAAAATGATAATTATAAATAAAAAAATAATGTTCAGTTATTTGGTCAAGCCCAGGACTAGTGTGAAATATGCAACATTAAACATACTATCAATTTTTCTGATTACAACTTCTTTAGAGTTACTCTTGGACCTAAGAAAATTAAAAAATAGTAAATTAATATAACAAATCAAAGTCTTGAATTAATTAGTTGATCTTTAAATCAATCGTGAAAATTAGTGCGCCGAGTGATATGCCACCCTGGATGAATCCAGTAGTCTTAACTTACCAACTGAGTAATTGAAATTATGTTCCCTCAAATTTTAGTCAAAAGTGGATACAATTTCAAACTAAGTTTCTATTCCCTTCTCAATTTTTTTATTGTTCTTGAGAGATGTTCACATTGGGAAATTTTGGACCATAATAGTGGATATTCCATATTTTGATTTAATTTTTTGACCTAGGTACTTGCTAAGAGAGGATTAAAAACTTTACTATTATTCGATACTGAGAATTTTTCCGCAAAAATTTTTTGTTGGGTCCAAGAAAATTTCTTAATTTAAAATATAATTTCCTATTTAGTGTCACAAAATGATTAAAGCTCAGAAAGTTGAAAGCCACTCATTTTCTGATTAATTTATTAAAAGTTCTAAATATGAGTTAAATTATTTATGGATTTGAGAACTTGAAATCAGAAGTTGTACATTAACCCTGAGGCCAAGGAATACAATTATCTACGCAGTGAGGGAAAAAGCAAATCCACAAACCAGCAACTCGTAGCCGCGGAAGCCAAAATTTGTGTACTTAGATAACAGAACTGAAGTAAGGATTCTAAGGGCCTTGGGAATTCAAATTACATCTAGAGTATAAGTTGGACAACAAATGAGATTAAATTTTGATAGTATTTGTGGAAAATTGATATCGGCAATCGCATGTAGATGAAAACTTAAAAGCCACACGTGGATATCAATGATGTGAAGAAGAATGAATTAATGGATTTTGGGAAAAAGTAAACCTTTTCAATTTTTTGCCCGGGTTTTCCCCCCCTTTAAATTTTTTTGGGTAAAACAAGGGAGGAAATTTACAATTATTAATCCATTTAATTTCAAAATTAAATTGTTTTTTTTTATTAATTTAAAATTTTATTGAATTCTTAGTCACATGCAAGAGGTCATAAGCAAAGGTTAACTCAAATTGTTTATTTAAACTGTTATAAAATTTTAGCATATTTTAACTATCCATGATGCATGAGTCATTTGTGATTAATTACTTTATTTTTTTAATTGAATGCGTTAGGTAATTTTGGCTCCAGCTATGGTAACTAGTGTTAAGTTAAACACAAAAAAGCATCTGCCACGATATCTTAATTTAGCTATTTTAAATGCTTTAAAAGAAGTTTGAAATGGTTTAATATATTGGCAAGTTATAAATTTATTATGGCCCACTGTTGACAAATTGCATGGCTATTGTAACATTTAATAGTAGCAGAGATACGTTGACCCTTACTTCCTAGGCCCAGCAACTCAAAGGGCAAACCTTAAGCAATTAAATGATCTTGACAAAAATTAGTTAGTTATAAGGCCCTGTACGTACTTCCGAAGAAAAAGAATTTCGACTAATTTAATTCCAGGCATCTTAAACTCAATCTACATATTCAGAACGTTGGTGAAGGGAGGAAACTCCTGGTGGCCCTTGTAAATTTGCCCTCGGAAAATGTGGAAGAGGGGGAATGAAGTATAATGAGGAAATTAAGAAGGTAAGTTCTAAGATTTTTGTATGCAACCACCAAACCCCATGAACGGGTTCAGTGGGTTAAACTGCCTAGCTTAGGAAAATAATCTTCGGTTTTGAAATAAAGTGTGAACTTCCTTTGATTAATTCATGTTAAAAATCCGGGGGTTTCAACGGCAAGCAAGGGCACACGCAAAAGGGCCAAATCTTTAAAATTTTCTTCCAATCAATCATGGAATATTGATGATAATGGTTACCATTAAAAGAATTTTTTTCTGGATTGCAAAAAACAACAGCTTTACCTTACAAAGCGGATTTTTGGTTTTTTCAATCGATTGGAAAATTTCACCAAAAACCTGGTTAAAAAAGCATACTTTCTAGCCTTAAGAATGACATCTCTAATATTCATTTAAAATTTCTTAGTAAAAACCGGTGGGTAGAATATAAGGGAAATTTAAACCAGGTAACCGAGGGGCAACTGCATCTGTACAGTCTCAAGCAATTCTAGCGTCGTACTAACAAGTGAACAAAATGAACCATTGAAATGTGCCTTGATTCAACTTGTATCCTAAACTTGTTCATTCTTTAGTAATTTTTTTTTTTCATTTTTTTTTCGTTGCTCCTGGAAACATTAAAATTTGAGGTCAATTAAAAGAAAAATACTTTAGCATGCCAAAATTTCTTTACTTTTTCAGCATTAGTTTTTTAAACCCTTTTTTAAAAAAAGGCCGAGATACCCTTCACATTCAGAAAACTTTGATTTGTGAAAGGGTAAAGAAGACCATTCCGTTTAAAAAAGTTAAAAGGGGTTTTTTGGAAAAAACATCCCTTTAAAATTTTTTTGGGGGTGGAAAATTCCAGAGGAAAAAGTCTCAAATTAAAAAAATTTTTAAAATTTAATTTTTCCCTTTTCCTAGACTGTACAATAAAAAAACTTAAGGCAAAGTGGCCCAAAATCACTGGAAAAAAAAAAAACCAATAGGAAAAAGTTTAAAATGTCTAATCTGATGTAAAGAATGTTTTTTGACTTGTAAAAAGGGGATAAAGGATTTTTAACATTTATTCAGTAGAGAATATTTTGCCGTTTTTTCAATGGGAAAAACCGTTTTATGTAAAACCCTTGGTAAAAACTTACCACCCGGCCAACGTAGGGGAAAACGGCCTAACACATTTCTCGGGGAAATGTTCATCCTCCATTGGGAAAGTTCATTAAGGAATAGGAACCAAGGGAAAAAGGGGGATAAATTTAATATGTAAAGAATTTAAACTCCCCTTTAGCAGTCCGATTCCTAAATTGTGATTAATACTAGCTAGAAATTGCTATAGAGAAATTCCAACTGAGTACAGGGATAGGTTAAGCATATTCGCGCAATCAACTGTACGTCTATAATATGAAACTCTTAAATATGGAAATAATAAACGAAAGTTTATTCATTTCCTTAAGAAAATACAAGTGGGTGAGTGTTTAAGTGTTTTAACTATTTTGATAACAACGTTCGGTCTGAATTTGCTCTCTTATATAAAGGCATCAATTTGAATTGCGAGTACTGTGAAGTAAATTGGATTCAAGGTTTAATCTACATTATAGGCCCCTCCATTAATTTCCTAACTTTTCATGTTCTAATTTGGATAATGGCGAACTATAAGCCTATTCGAGACTGGGTAGGAATTAAAAAGGTTAAAGTTGGGCGTGCTCTAGTAAATCACAATTAATTATTCATTGGGTTTTTTAATAAATTCAAACCAACGGACCTGTGCAACGACTTTCCAATTTGTCCGTTGTCCGCCCATGGTGGGGGAAATCCCTTTGGGGATTCAATCCCCACTTGTAGATGCGGCTATGAGCATGGCATGTTTGCAGTTAGTGCGAGATAGTTCTGGATGTAGGGAATGAAAATTTCGCTGGGATCGTGGTTCATCAATATGTAGCCTCTCAAATAAAGTATCTCCAATTTACCATTCTGAATCAATGGAGTGAGCCCCCCCTTATGATTTTTTAGGTTAAAATAATTTAAATTAAAGGAATTAGATGTAGCACCGATTTTCAAATTCAGACCATGACCCATATTATTTTTTTATTAAAAAATTTTAAAATTCCAAACTGGCAATTAACAATTCAACCAAAGGGGGGAATGACCTCCCGCGGCACACAATTGTCCTTAAACCTGTGATCATCTAATGAATGTGGAGGAAATAGTGTTGTATCTCAATTACCGGTTGAACATTAATGTCTTAAGACTAAGCATTGAAATGCCTTGCAGCTACAGATATACATCATCCATTCAAGCATTTACTGCCTTATTAAAACGGGCTAACCCCCTAACTCGGGCCTTTGGGGAACCACTGTGTAAAACCATATATGATTTCGGATGCTATAAATCCAGGAAATTAGATATAAATAGGATTTCAGTGCGTAAAATCCAGTACACGTTTACAAACAAAAAATAAAGGGGATCCTTAGACTTCCGGAAAGTTGAAATATGCTAAAAAGGGTTAAAGTGAATTAATCACATGAAAGCGAATTACTTCAATATATAAAGACGCCAATTCAATCCCACTGCACATTGACAGAAAACACTTAATTATTAATCTTTCCTCAGAAACATAATTTAAATGAAATCTTATAGAATAGACAATCAGCTCAAAAGGGGGAAGCCATGTGTAAGCCCTTTTACAAGTACTTTGTGTGTATTCCCGTTACAGTTGAATAGATGATGCCCCCCATTTTAACACGCTTTGCTACGCTAAAACAACGGCATACAGTACTGGTTAATTTAAAAATTTTTTTTTTTTTTCTTTTCTTGTGGATCATTTCCAATGGGTGCAAACATGGGCCCAAAAAATTTTGAAAGGGGGAATTTGCCAAAGATACCAGAAAGCGAAAAAGGATTTGTCAACCAAGTCATCTATTTAAATTTAACCTTTGTTAAAAGCCCGTTTTAGTCCCAAAGCGAGTTGTAAACTTAGGATGGGAGGCCTATCGAACGAATACGGGAAATTAGGTTTGGGAACGTGGGTAAGACCCAAAAGGGGGGCGGAAATGGAAAAAACCGGTTGGGAAGAAAGGTTCTGGTTTGAACGATTCATTTTTTTTTAAAATGTCATTAAAAAAATTTTTTAAAAAGGGAAATTCCCCCCCCAAAAACCCCCCAAAAAAAAAATTTTTTTAAAAAAAACCCCCCCTTTTTTTCCCCGGGGAAAAAAAGGGGAAAAAAACCCCCCAAAAACCAAAAAAAAGGGGGGGGGGGAAAAAAAAAAAAATGGGGAAGGGTTAAAAAAACCCCCCCCCAAAGGGGTTTGGGTAAATTTTAATTTTTAAAAAAATTTTTTTTCCCCCCCCCTTTTTTTTAAAAACTTTGGGGGTTTTTTTAAAAAATTTCTTTTTAAAAAAAACCCCCCAAAAAAGGGGGGGGGGGAAAAAATTTTTTAAAAAAAAAAACAATTTTTGGGCTTTTGGGCCCCCAACCCCCTTTTTTAAAAGGGGGGGTTTTTTTTTTTTTAAAAAAATTTTTAAAAAGGGAAAAAACCCAAAAAGGGGGGGGGAAAAATTTTTTTTTAAAAAATTTTTTTGGAAAAAAACCCCCTTTTTCCCCCAAAAAATTTTTTTTCCCCTTTTAAAAAAAAAAGGGGGGGAAAAAAACCCCCCTTTTTGGGGGAAAAAATTTTTTTTTCCCGAAAAAAAAAAAATTTTTTAAAAAAAAATTTTAAAAATTTAATTTTTTAAAAAAATTTTTTTTTTTCCCCAAAATTTTTTGCTTCCCTTTTGGGGGGGGGGGGGTTTTTGGGGGAAAAAAAAAAATTTTTGGGGGGGGGGTTTTCCAAAAAACCCCAAAGGGTTTTTAAAAAAATTTTTTTAAAAAAAAAGGGGCCCCCCCAAAAAAAAAGGGGGAAATTTTTAAAAACCCCAAAAAATTTTTTAAAAAATTTTAAAAAAATTTCCCCCCAATTCTTACCCCAAAAAAATTTTTTTCAACCCAAAATTTTGCCCCGCCCCCGGGGAAAAAAAAAAGGGGAAAAAAAGGGGGGCCCTTTTTTTTTTGGGGGGGGGGAAACCCCGGGGGGGTTTTTCCCCCCTTTTAAAAAAAATTTTTTTAAAAAACCCTTTTAAAACAGGGGGATCCCCTTTTTTAAAAAAAATTTTTTACCGGGGGAAAAAAAAGGGGGGGTTTTTTAAAAAATTTTTTTTTCCCTTTTTTAAAAGGGTTTTTTAATTTTTTTAAAAAGGGGTTTTTAAAAAAAACCCCAAACCCAAAACCCAATTTTTTAAAGGGGGGGTTTTTTTTCCGGGGGGGGGTTTTCCCCCCGGGAAAAAAAAAAGGGGGGAAAATTTTTTTTCCCCCAAAAAAAGGGGAAAAAAAAACTTGGGGGGGGGGCCCCCCCCCTTAAAAAATTTTTTAAATTTTTTTAAAATTTGGTTTTAAAATTTTTTTTTAAAAAAATTTAAAACCTAGGAAAATTTTTTTAAAAACCCCCCCTTTTCCCCTTTTTTTTAAAAGGGGGGAAAAAAATTTTTTTTTAAAAAGGGTTTCCCCCCCTTTTAAAAATTTTTAAAAAAAAAAAAAAAAAAAATTCCCCCCAAAAAAAAAAATAAAAATTTTTGGGGAAATTTTTTTTTGGGGGGGGGGGGGGCAATAAATTTTGGGGGCCCCCCGGGGGGCCCAAAAAAAGGGGGGGGGCCCCCCTTTTTAAAAAAGGGGCCCCAAACCCCCCCCTTTTTTTTTAAAATTTTTTTTTTTTGGAAAATTTTTAAAAAAATTTGGGGGGGTTTTGGGGGGCCCCCCCAAAAAAAAATTTTTTTTTCCTTTTCCTTTTCCCAAGGGAAGGCCCAAAAAAAATTTTTTTAAAAAAAATTTTTTTAAAAAAAAAAAAAAAGGGGGGGGGGGCCCCCCCCTTTTTTCCCCAAAAAATTTTTTTTTTTTGGGGCCCCTTCCGTTTTGGGGGGTTTTTTGGGAAAAAAATTTTTTTCATTAAAATTTTCCCCTTTTTTTTTTTTTTTTGGGGGGAAAAAAAAAAAGGGGCCCCCCCCCCTTTTTTAAAAAAAACCCCAAAATTTTTTTTAAACCGCCCAAACCTTTTAAAAATTTTTAAAAACCCCAAAAAACCCCCCCCCCCAAAACCCCCCTTTTTGGGGGTTTTTTTTTCCCCCCCCCCCCCCGGGGGTTTCCCCCCCGGGGAAAACCCCCCCAAAAAAGGGGGAAAAAACCTTTTAAATTTTTTTTCCCCCCCCCCCCGGGGGGGCCCCGGGGTTTTTTTTCCCTTTTTTCCCCAAAAAACCCCCCCCCCAAAAAAGGGTTTTCCCCGGGGGTTTTTTTGGGGAAAAAAAAGGGACCCCCCCAAACCCCCTTTTTTTTTTAAAAAAAAAAATTAGCTTTTTTTTTAAAAAATTTTTTTTAAAAAACCCAAAAAATTGGAAAAAAGCCCAAACCAAGGTAAAAAAAAAAAAACCCCCCCCCCCCTTTTTTTTTAAAAAAAAAAAAAAAAAAAAAAAAACCCGGGTTTTTGAAAAAAAATTTTTTAAAAAAAATTTTCCCCCAAAAAAAAAAGGGAAATTTTAAAAAAGGGAAAAATTTTTTTTTTCCCTTTCCAAAAAAAAAAGGAAAAAATAAATTTAACCCCCTTTTAAAAAAAAAATTTTTGGGGGGTTTTTTTTTTCCAAAAACCCAAAACCCCCCCAAAAAAAAAAAAAAACCAAAAAAAAAAAATTTTTTTTTTTAAAAAAATTTTGGAAAAAAGGGGTTTGGGTTTTTTTTTTTTTGGGTTTGGGGGGGGCCGGGAAAAAAAGGGGGGGGGGAAAAAAAGGGGGGGGGCCCCTTTTTTGTGGGGTTTTTTTTTTTTTTTTTTTTTGTGTTTTTTTCCCCAAAACCCCCCCCCCCCAAAATTCGGAATTTTTCCCGGGTTAAAATTTTTTTTAAAAAAGGTTTTGGGGAAAAAAAATTTTAAAAAAAAAGAAAAAATTTTTTTTTGTTTACCCAAAAAAAAAATTTTACACCCGGGAAAGGGGGGAGGTTTAAAAAAGGGGGGCCCCCCCCAAGAGGGGGCCCCCCCCCCAAAAAAAAAAATTTTTTTTTGGGCCCCCCCCCCCTTTGGGGAAAAAAAAAAAATTAAATTTTTTTTAAATTTTTTAAAAAAAAAAAGATAAAAAACCCCCAAAGGCCAAAAAAATTTTTTTTCCCAAAAAAAAATTTAAAAGATTTTTTGCTTTTTTTTAAAGTTTGAAGAAAACCTTTTTTAATCAAAAACTTTTCAACTTAAATTTTTGGTTTAATTGATTTTTCTGGGTTTTTTCCACTTTTTCCTTTAAAAGTTTTTGGTTTTTTTAGTTAAAAAATTTTTGGGGGTTTTTTAAGGAAAAAAGGGAAAAATCTGGGTAATTGGTTTATTTTCAGGAAAAGGGGGGCTTTTTTAAAAAAAAGGAAACCCCTTTTTGGGAAACCCTTTTTAGGGGAACCGGTTGTAGAAAAAAAATTAAATATTATTTGAAAATTTCATTAAATTAAATTCCCCTTAAAAATTTCCCCCTTTTTTTTTTAAAATAAATTTTGGATTAAATTAATTTTTTCCTTTAAGTATAGGGGTTTTAATTTTTTCAGGGGGGTTTCTTGAAAAAAAAGAAGTTATTTTTTTGGGCCCCAAAAATTTTTTTTCTCGTATTTTTAACAAACCCCCAAATTTTAAATTCCTTTTTTAAGTTTTAACGTTGATAAATTTTCATATTGCTAAAGATCTATTTAAAAACTGGTGCAAATTTTCTAGTCAGATCCGATACCTAACGTTAGTGATACAAATACTAGGCCAATTGCTAACTTTTGCCTAGAGTGCCCTAGACTTGTAAAATTCGCTTAAGTTAAGTTAAAATGAAAATAAAAATTAAAAATTTCGTTGGGTAACTGGTTAGCATATTATCCTAAGGGTACCTATATCATTTAGGCTATGACCTGCAATATTTTTTTGTCTACGTTTCCCTGCGAAACTTTCAAAGCATTTTGGGTAGCGTCTCAATCCATAAATATGTATTGCCAAGGCAAATAGGCTCTACTTTTAGATCAGTGCCCGAAAACCTACTTAAATACAACCTTTGAACAGGTATGTTGCTCACATTTCGCATTTCTGGCCATTTCATGACAAACTGAAAACTTTCATACCTCAAGCAAATGTATCATGGTTAGTGGCAGTTGGTGTACTACTGGTGTTTTGGTCTGTTTAACGTACGCTTTTGAGAGTTTGTAAACAGATCCTGCTCAGTCTGGCTCTGGCTCATAGAGGCAGGATATAGAACTGCTGTATGCTCTGGCTGTATATAATATGTATGGCACGATCCATGATTTTGTAATATCCTGCCACTGAGTCAACCTGTTGTATGTAATAGCTCATTAGTGCAATTGTACGAAGTTAAAGTAAAATCATCATCCCAATCTGAATTAGTCTAGTAGTCTATCCTATTTCATGAATGGCGCTTAAGAATCATGTGACAATATTTTCTCACTGAATTCTAAAATTTATGGGAGTAACTCATTGGTTTACCTTGGATATGCAATATTAAAGCCCTAAATTATCATGAAAGGTACATGAAAGAGTAATAAGAAGAAATTAGTGAAAATTATCTGTTGTTTCAAAATAAGTTCGGGGGGGACTGCTCTGTACTCTGTCATCACACAATTCCCACTCATAATTATTAATGCACTCCTACATTTTTACGGTATTTTATATTACCGTTGAACAGCAAATTCCCTAATTATCCTCCACGGCGGGACCACATGCTGTGGCGTGGCCAAGAGGGAGGGTCAGGGGAGCTCTTACACCCATAGTTTGTTGTTCCCCGTTGTATTCCGCCCCCAGGTGGCGTCAGTCCCTGGGGGAATGGGACAAGTCCCCACATTTCGATGGTTGGGGGACACAATATAAATGTCCCCCTAACATTTGCGTAAGAGTATGTTCGTGATTCTATTTGACTGGCTTTTTTGTGAGTGCTGTATGTTTTTGTTGGCAATTGTTAAGTGTCTCGACGGGATGCAATTCTGAAAGTAGATTTTCGGTCAGGAAAACCTTCTTTAATGACAAAATTTCGGCGCGCTTTGGCGCGCATGCGTCACGGTTTGCCTTCCTCATGGCCAATAGAAAAAGGTAGTTGATACATGGCAGCTATTCTGTCCACACACTTTTTCCGAATAAACAGACATGACATCTCCAAACATCTGTATGGTCCTCGCATATCAGCATGGATCACATTCAATCATGGAGTCGCAGAGGGAGGGCCATTCGGCCATGCCCCCTCACTTGAGTTCCGATTTTTTTAAGGTCCTAAAAATCCGTAAGTTTTTTTAACACAACTTTACTTCAAAAGGTATAATACTTGGCACCAGGATGCATGCTAAACACCGATTTTTCAAATTTTTCGAATGGGATGGGGACACCTCATTGTTCCATGCCCCCCTCACTATGCATATTTTTTTTTAGTTCCTAAAAATACATAACTTTTTTAACACAAATTTTACTTCAAAGGAACATATGGTGGGCACCAGGCTTTGCATGTAAGGACACACTAATTTTTCAAAAACTTTTCCAAAAAGGGAGGGGGAACTCCTCCCCTTATAGACCCCTCCCCCAGGCCATAGGTCACACAACTACTGCATATATATTGCCCCCCCCCCCCTTGAGAGAAATCCTGTTAGGCCACTGCATTCAGTCTAATTTGTAACATGATGTGGAAGGTTGAAAGTATCGTTGTTGCCGTTCAACTCCTTTCAAAATTTTTACCGAGCGCTTCGCCGAAGCCATTATCGGTATAGTGGTGATTGTTTAATACACTGACGCCTACAAAGCACTCTGAAAATCCCTTGCTAGTCCTCACACATTTGCTATACTACGATCATGTCCAAAAATTCCAAAGATAGCCCATTTTGCATCTAGGCAAACCTTAAATTAACAAAAATTTCTCAAAGGGGAGGCTTACACCCCCTCCCTTTGGACCCCTCCCCCAGGATGACACCTTTATATGGTGACCAAGGAAGAATGCCCCACCTGCTGTTTTATACAAACGCAGGGTGATGGAAGGTTGCAATTTACGGCCCGCCACTGCAGTTAGTAAAAACTCCAGCCGTATAAGAAATTAGGAATTCACTAATTATGGACTTTTTCCAGCCTGTACGATCAGCTCCAAAAAATATCCCCAAAGTCACCTTTTTTGCACCTAAACCCTTAATTAAAAAAAATTTTTTCTAAAAAGGGGGGGCATCCCCCTCCCTTTAACCTCTCCCCCAGGGACGACACTTTTATGTATGAAAGGAAAGGATCCCCGTGCGTTAAAAAAACGAGAGGCTAACAAAGTGCTTTTTAAACGCCCCCTCGTTGGAAAAACATCCCCGGGTCAAATTTGGGGACCTTCACACCCCAAATAATCCCCTAGAAACGACCGGGTGGGGTCCTGATCTCCAAAATGATCCACCTGCAACTGGTTTCAGCATTTTGCGACATATGAAAAAAACATCTTGAATTTAAATTCCGTGAACTCCGTGTATTTCCCTGCAGATCATCTATATGGTCAGTTACTTTGAAATATAATTCTTATTAGAATGACAACGCCCAGTCAAAAAGGGGGGGGGGGGAGGCCCAAGGAAACGCCCCTGTTCAAAAAACCCAAAAAAAATATTTTTGGTCATGTTGTCCCCCCGTCCCCCACCCCCCCAAATTTTAATACGGATTGACGCCCCCGCCCCCCCCCCCCTGAGGTTTTAACAACGTCTTTGGCCTGAACGGGAAAAACAGAACAGGAAATGACAGAATTAACTGAAAGGGTTAAATTAAAAATTTCCCTTTTTTGTTTTCTAAATTTCTTCCTTTCCCCCCTCTTGGCATCATTATCCAATTTGGGTGAAAACAGTGGGGCCGCCAGGGAATTTTTTGATGGGGGCACCACTGATATGTCGAAAAAGCCACTTTTGTCTTAACCCCCCCCCCAATCTGCGTAAATTGTACCCTTTTTATGTGCCCCTGCGATTTTGGGGTAGTACAGCTGGGATATCCTTTATTTGCCTACAAAGGTGTCGTCGTCAGGGCCCCCCCCTTCGACAAATTTTTTTTTTTTTACGGTTGCTTAAAGCAAAAAGGTGCTATCTTTGGGATTTTTTTGGAAAGGATCATTGGCTGGAAATGTCCTAAAAATTTTTGTGAATTCTAATTTTTCCGGTTAGGTAAATTTTGCTAAGGAGGCGGGTATGTTTCAAAAAACCCCTTTTTGGCTACTTATTGCCGAGTACTCGGGGAAAATTTTTCGCAAAAAATTTTTTCGTGCGTGGGGTCCACGAAACACTCTTGGATATTTCAAAATTTTCCTTTGCTTAGTTGTGGGATTGCAAAAAGGGGATCTAAGGCTGGAGCACCGTGTGTAGGGCCCCCTGCATGGAAGCTCTGGATTAATTATATAAAAAGGGGCACTGGAAAAATGATGCTTCAATTTCCATAAAAGAGTATATGCTGAGCACTTTACAAGGTCAGGGGAAATAAATGTTAGACCCCCCGGTAGGTATCGCCAAAGGGTGAAGGCTAACAACGGTTCAGAAAGCTTTTTTTTGCACGTAGTGTATATAAATAACCATCCCCTATCCGATAAAGGGGCGCGCGAAAACGCTCGGTAAAAATTTTTTTCCAAAATCCAAAGGCAAGTACGACTACTTTCAAACCCCCCACATCATGCTACAAAAAATTCTAAACCCCCAGGGGCCCTGGGGGCGGGGGGGGTGGGGTTGACACTGGGGGTGTACACCCCCCAATTTTGGTCGCCGTTGGGAATTTTCGGTCTGTCGGCAAAAGGGGAAGGGGGGAAAAAAAGGAAAAAGAAGAGGAAAAAGAAAGGGGTAGGGTTATCTATTTTTTTTGTGTAAAAGGAAACCCAATCAAAAAAGCCCTGCACCCGGGTGGGATCTACATGGGGGTGAAAACCCCCATCCTTTTGGAAAAAAATATATTTGGGGGTGTTACACAAAATGGACCAGTGTATAAGCTTCCCCCCGTTTTGAGAACAAAAATCATGACTAATACCAGGGGGACCCCTAGGAGGGGGACACGGCTAGTCAAGGGGGCCTGCGTGGGAAGCGCGCAATTTTTTTCTTTTTTTTTTTTTTTCCCAGTGGCAATTCCATTGTTCTACACGAGCATGGAGGCAGGGGGCCTTTAAAAAAGAAATTTTAAATGAAAAGGGGAAAATTTTCCAAAAAGCCTACCCCCCCAGTCTGGCGGAACAAACATCGTTGGTGCACCGTAGTTAAGGGAAAATTTTTTTACCAAATACCTGGTAAAAGCAGGAAATGGCTTTCACAGGCCTTAAGTTCAATCTAAATTTTTTAAAAATGTCTCATGTTTTTTAAATTTTCACCTTTTGGTAAAAACCCCGTTGTAAAAAAACCCAAAAAAAAGTCATATCTAAAACACAGGGACCCTAGAGAGGCACACGGCCATCAAGTGTGCACTGCGTGCGAAGCGCGCATTTTTTTTTTTTTTTTTTTGTCTCCCAATGGGGAAAAATTTCCATGTTTACTTGGGCTTGGAGGCAGGGTCCTTTAAAAAGAAAAATTTTAAAATTTAAAGGGGGAATTTCAAACGCCTACCACACAGTAGCTGTATGCAGGGAAAAGGGGTTCTGAACTTTCTTAAAAGTATCTCATGTTTTGAAAATTTTCACCTTTTGGGTTAAAAAAACCCCGTTGGTAGAAAGTCCCCAAAAAAGAAAGGAAATTAAACTTTGCATTCCGGGGAGACATCCGGCAAGACCCGAATATCTGTGAAAAATTAGAATGATTGGGAAATCAGTGTTAAAACCCAACAAGTGAGGAGAAGGGGGGTAAATACCAGGGGGGTACTTAAAAAAAGGGGTTATTAAAAACATTTGGGAGCCCTTAAGAGTTAATTTCATTTCATAAGAAGCAAGAATATTAATTTTGAAAAAATTAAAGGCTTACTTTGGGTCCACGTTTTCTTTCCCTGTTACCAATGTTCCAAAATGACCCCCTTTTGCTTTTAAAGGAAATTAGTAAACAGTTTTTTTAAAATTTGTGACAATTTGTTAGTAAATGTAAAATTATTGTTCATAGTTTATCACTATCTATTTCCGACGCGCCCTGCCAACAGCAATTTTTATTTCAACAATTAAATCAGAAAATTATTGATCACCATGGCTTTCAAGGGTACAGTGCCACTTGATTGTCCTTATTGAATAATTTAATTGAATTTGTTTGTCAAATTCTTATTTACAGATCAAGCTTATTACCAAAGAAGACCAATCTTTTGTTCGATTACGGTTGAAAAAATATGAAACGGCCCAACTAGGCCCCCGGACTTTATATTTTGTGGATATGTAGTAAGTTCAGGTGGCCTTATTACTCAATATTGTCCTTTTGAAAACCATTTTGGGGGATAGTCACCGGAAAACGGGTTGCATTGCATTTAATCCGGCTTAAATTTAAAGTTAATCTTGCCCTTGAAGCGTTGTCCCCGTTCATCTACCTTTGGGGCTAAAAAGTTTAAAAAATAAATTTTCGGATTACACCCCCCAAACCGCCAGTTTGTTAATGATATTCCAAAATTTATTTTTCCAGTTCATATAAACTAAATTTTTAATTTATCTCATGGCCCCATTTAAAATCTTTTTACCATTTTATGGCCACCTCTTTTTTATTTTATTTTAAAAAAAAAAACAAAAAAAAAAAAAAACCTTTTAGGTACTTGCATATTAATCGCTTTTAAAAACCTCATTCCCGTTAAAAACCCCCAAAATTTTGTTAACCTTTATTCCAAAAACCTCAAAAAACCCTAACCGTTAAAAATTTGTATAAAAGATGATTTTACGGGGGGGCCCCCCCAAAAATTTTTTAACCCTTTTCCGGAACCAAAAAAATTTCAAACCCAAAAACCCTTGTTTTGTTAAAAACCCCCCTTTTAACAAAAAAAATTTTTTCTCGGTAAATAGAGCCGCATCTTTTAACAAAGATGTATCAAAGGTTAAAAACAAGATTTTTTTTACCCCCCCTAAAATCTTTGGGGGGTTTCAAAGAAGCTAACCAATGGCCGGGGGGTTTACCCAGTAAAAAAAATGGTGAACCTTTAACACCAGACCTTTAATTAATTTCCTTAGGTTTCCCCATTTTTTAAAAAAAACGGAATTTGGTAACTTTCTTTTCGGCCGAATCCTTCAAATAAAAAAAGGGGAAAATTAAAAAAATTAAATGGCAATGGCGTAAAGTTTAACAAAGTAATTAAAAAAGGGTTTCCCTTAAACTTACCTTTTTTTAAAAGGGGAATTTAAAAATGGGGTGATAAACTACTGACCCCTTTTTAATTTTTTTTGCCAAAAAATTAAATTTTGCGGAAAAAAAGGGGGCCCCCCTTTGGTGGGTTTAAAAACCGTTAAAATGGTTTATCCCGTCAACCTTTTTGTTTGGGGGGAATTTTTAAAATTTAAAAACCCTTTTTCCCCTTTTGGCCAACCCCCCTTTAAATTTCCCACTGGTTTAGACTTAAAAAATTTCCCCCCCAAAATACTGTCTAACTTAAAAATTTTTTTTTAAAGACCCTTCTATTTTAACCCCGGACAATTCGTCTTTTGATGGGTTGGCGTCTAGAATGCCCACAAATTTTAAAACATTTACTTTTTTGGGGGAAAAACCCAAAGGGTGGCACAAATATTTCGATCTTTGGTTCTTTTCCAAAACCCCCCATTTTGGAAGGGTACCTTTTTTTTTAATTTTAACTTTTAAATTTTAAATTTTTTATTTAAAAAAAAATTTTTTTTTCTTTTTAAAAGTAACGAATGTAACGGTTACTTTTCTTTTAAAGAATTAAGTTACTTTCCCAAAAAAAAAAATTTAAAAGGGGGTTTTTCCTCCAAAAAAAAAAAGGCGGGATTCCCCAAATCAAAAAAGGGGGTTAAAAACTCCCCCTTCCCAAAGGGGTTTCCCTCTTTTTTTCAAATTTAAAAAAAGGGGGTTTCCAAGCCCCCGGATTTTTAAGGGTTTTAAAACCCTTTATTTGAAAAAAACTTCTCAAAGGTTTTTCCAAGTAAAAAAACCCGAAGGACTTTTTTTTAAAGGAAATGAAAAGGGGGGTTTTTTTCCCCTTTTCAAAGGGGGGGGGAAAACCCCCCCCTTTCCCCCTTTGGAACCCAAGGGGGTCTGGAAAATAAAAAACATGTCTGAGGATGCCTTTCAAGAGGTGTAAATTTACCATTCCCATAAAGGTCGCAAGAAGTGACCTTAAAAGTTTTAAAAAAATGAAAAATGAAAAATATTTTCCCAACCCTTTCCACAATCTACCGTGGGCCACTTTTCATTCAGATTTTTTATGATCCCCGCCTCTTGATCTTGTCCCTAGGAAATTGGAGATGAAGGCATGTTTTTTAAAAAGTTTAGCTAGAATAATTCCCTTGAAAATTGCCCTAATAACCAATTTGGGTCATGAGATATGATGGGGGACCGTGACTAAGGGTCGCAACGGAAAAAAATTTTTGCTTTAAATTTTGCTTTAAAATTATTTCCATAAAAAAATTTCATGCAGACACTTCACGAGTTTACTTTGGACCCTTACCAAAATACGTTTGCAATAAAAGGCGAGGGGCTCCCTGGTATCCCCTAGTTTCATTCTTCTGAAATTGTCTGCCAAAAAGTAGGGGGGCAAAAAGGAATTCCCTGTTTTTTGCAATGCGTGCTCCTCCATAATCACACGAAGCACACGAACATTCGACCGTTGAAAACCCTCACGATGAATGTGCAATATGTTCAAAAAGGTTTAAAAATAAGCTGGAAAAGAGGCAAAAGCTCCCCTCGTGTAAAAGTTTTGATAGTTTGTGAACGATTTTGATAGAAAATTTGTTAAGATCTAAAAAGACACCTTCCGAACCCTCGAAAATCTGTATTTAAAAAACCATTTGGGTTTTTTTTAAAAAAAACTTGGGAAATGGGTTGGGGGGTCGCGTCCCCCATGACCCTTGTCCTAATTTTAAATTTTAAATATTTTGCCAAAAGAGCCTACATAGGGATATTTATTGTCTCAATGCTAATTTTTATATTTTCCACCTGCGATACTCGGTTTCAATAAATTTTTAAAGCCTATTTGATCGAGTCCTTGAAAACCGTGTTTTTTCTTTCCCATACTTTTACTCCATTGATGAGGGTAACTTTTTAAAGGAAAAGGGTTTATTTACATTTTAAGACTAATTTGTCAGTCAAAAGGCAAAGGTAGTCGCCCCAAAAATTTTTTTTAAAATCAGCAAATCTTGAAAATCCCGTCTATTCATTAAAGCCCCTCTAGATTTTTTGAACATACCTTTTACAAGCTATGGTAAAGCAAGGAGAATTCTCCTTAAATTTCACAATTCACTAAAAAAAAAATATTTCACATCCCAAAATGGCCATTTGAATTGAGTGACAGGGCATACTCCTCGATTGGGGTGACCGCCTACTGCCTTTTTTTCTCCCAAATATTTTTTTAAAGGTCACACCGACCATTTTTTTGGAAAAAAATTAAAAATCCGGACTTTTACCAATATTAAAAACCCGCCGGGACCCTGGGGCCTGGTAGCCTTCAAATGAGGACTGCCCCGGGTAAATCGCTTTTGGGTAACCCAAAAGGGGGAAAAAGAAGAAGAAAAAGGGGAAAGGAAAATGGGAAGGGAAGTAAAGGGGAAACGGAAAATAAAAGAAAAAGGAAAAAGGAGAACAGGAATGCGGCCAGTCTTTTATCTACTATTTCGTTTTTTGGGCTCTCTTTCTAATTGGCCCTTCAATTTGAAGGTCCCGACAATTATTATGCTGTTACGCTATATACCCGCACCCGGTCGTCGGGTATTGGACGAGTGACGGGGCCGCCGGGCAACTGGGGGAAAAAAGGGGATTTAAAAGGGCTCGTATAGCACATATGAATTTTTAAAAACCACTTTCTGCACATTATTCCCAGGCCCGTAGCCGGAATTTTAATATAGGGGGCACGAACCCCGTGAGGGGCAAACCCCAAGAATTATGTTTGTTGTCAATGTTCCCCACATTTAAATTTTTCCGGAAAATACGGGGATTACATCTAAACTTTCCCACATGCTTTAAAAGGTTCGGTTTTTCGTGTCACATCCCGAAGAGCGCAAAATTCACTCTCTGTAGAAAATTTTTCCCCGCTTTTCAATACGAAGTAAAAATTCTCCCAAAAAAGGACAAAACATAATCACGTATATCTTCAGCTCAACAAAGGCAGGTGAAAAGGGGGGTTGAGTACTTTGCGAACGGGGAGGGGGGACCAGAACTGCCATTAGCCAGGGTTTGGGGGGGGTCCAGTATGTTTTGTTAGGGCCCAGAGGAAACCCCCCGAATATGTGGCGAATTAACAATAGGGGAACACCAGCATGGGCTTTGAGCAGGACTCTGAATGACAGTGAGAGCACCCCAAATGTCTTCACAGTTCACAATTCGATGGTCATGATCGTATTTCTACTTTGAACAAATTTTGCATGAAAAAAAAATCAGAAAAAGTAAATTTTGGAATAATTTGTGGTACGAGAAAATTTTAAACTTCAAACCGTATAGTCGTCGCGGAGCGAATGTTACTAAGGTACTGTTTTACTACAAGAAAGCCCCTTGATGTCCGGATCTAAATTTGAGCCTTCGCCTATTTTTTGGCTGGAAGAGTTCACTTGAATTTTTGTGCTAATAATGTTATGGGTGATATTACTTCCCTTGTGAAAATTTTGCGCGCCAAGCGCGCCAAAAATTTTGGGCAGGAAATTATTTACCAGGGTAAACCTGCATACAACTCAACAAGGTTGGAAAAGATAGGCCCGACGAAGGGACCAAGCTTCCCTAAGAGGTCAGCAACCCGAAGCCCCTCAGAGCAATGGGTTTCAGACTGGATACCGAACGCGAATTTTGGGCGACCGGCGAAAATTTTGGGTTCTGTTGAAGAAATTTAAAATATTTGGTTCTTATTAAGGAAAGATAGAAAATTTGGGTTTATATGAAAAATCTGCCCTCTTCGTCCTAACAGTTTCCAATTCTCCCGACTAAGTTACTCCTTCCAAAATGTGGGTTTAGCTCCTCCTTGTGCAGACACAAACCTAGTTTATTGCTTAAGGGCATATCCTGTTTGGGGGTACAAGGCCATAATATGTAACCAGAAAATTCTCTGCGCATGCTGGTATTGTGAGCTTTGATGTCAATCAAAAAGCATTCACCTATGACCAATGAGAATTTTGTTTTCTCCCAAAAAATGTATTTGGGGGGATGAGTGTCTTTTTAGAACAAAACAAACGCCGGGCGACTGTGGGGAGGGGATGCCCCCTTCCCCCCACCCTGTACATTGAGACACTAAAGTTCATACAAAATGCTTATCATGATGTTGAGTCTGAATTTAAAAATCTTCCCGATCGTAAGGGAAAAAGGATGGAACTTTTTATGGATTCAATTTTTGTTTTTTCCGGGGAAACACACCTACAAGAAGAAAATAGCCTATTGTGGGAAACCCGTAACATTTATAAATTAAGCCAAAATATTGAAACGGGTGTTAACGCTATATGTAAATGAAATGAAAGCGCGCGTAGGGCGAGAAAATTTTGTAATTTTTAGAACAAAATGGTACAGAAAACAAAACGTTCATTATTAAACTCCTTTTGGTATCATTTTTGGTTACAAATCGCTTGGTGTCAAACAGGCCACCGTTTACATGTACTAAATTTATTTCGATCATTTTCCTAGGGGGGGCCAGTGGGCCCCCACGGGGGGGGGGGGCCCGGCCCCCCCGTGCCCCGGGGTGGGTACGGCCTGATTATTTCATTTTATTCATCACCAGGGGTTGGGGGGGGGGGGGGGTGGGGGGTAGGTGGGTGGTGGGGGGGGGGGGTGGGGGTGAGGGGGTGGGGGGGGGGGGGGGGCGTGGGGGGGGGGGGGGGTGGGGGCGGGGTGGGGTGGGGGGGGGGGGGGGGGTCGGGGGGGGGGGGTGGGGGGGGGGGGGGGTGTGGGGGGGGGGGCGGTGGGGGGGGGTGGGGGGGTGGGGGGGGTGGGTGGGGGGGGGGGGGGGTGGGGTTCTGGTTGGGGTGGGGGGCGGGGTGGGGTGGGGGGTGTGGGGGTGGGGGGGTGGGGGGGGGGGGGGGTGGGGGGGGGGGGGGAGCCGGGGGGGGGGGGGGGGGGTGGGGGGGGGGGGGGGTGGGGGGGGGGTGGGGCGGGGGAGGGGAGTGTGTGGGGGGGGGGGGGGGGGGTGGGGGGGGGGGGGGGTGGAGGGGGGGGGGGGGTGGGGGGTGGGGGGTGGGGGGGCGCGGGGGGGGGTGGGGGGGGGTGGGTGGGGGGTGCGGGGGCGGGGCGGGCTGGGGGGGGGGGGGGGTGGATGGGCATTTGCAAAAGCAGGGCGCCATCGCCGCAGCCAGGTCGAGCACGCGCGAGCACTTGGGGATCAGGCGCGCAATCGACTGCATGGTGTCAGGCTCGGTCATGCGGCCTCCTGGCGGCTGTCGTGGTTTCCTGGGCGAATGTTGTCAAAGTAGGCGCGCATCCAACCTTTCATATAGCGGGGGTCGTCGAGCAGGGAAGGCTGTACTGGCCGGGGGGCGCGTCGATTCGGCGTAGCTGACGTCGCGGTTGTTCTCCAGCAGCGACTTGACAGCCGCGGCTCGCGCAGGGGGGCAAAGGCATCGGTGAGTCGAAGCTCCCCAGCAGGAAGCCGGCCTTGGCACGGACAGCGCCCGGGTCAGGTCCGCCGTCCATGCGCGGCGCGCCGGGTCGAAATAATCGAGCAGCAGCGTGATCAGCAGGTAGGTGTTGGCGTCGAAGTAGGCTGCTGAACTCTCGCCCTGGTTAGCCGCAGGTAGGCTCTCGATCTGGAACTCCACGTCCTGCGTGGGTGCTGTACTTCAGGTCCAGCCCCTCCTCAGCTGGCGGCCGAACTTCTGGTTCATCACGTTCGTCGCTGAGTGAGGTAGTGGATGTGGCCGATCATGCGGGCGATGCGCAGTCCCCGCTCGCCGGCACCACGCCGTGTTCGTTAGAAATTGCCCGCCGTGGAAATCGGGTCGGTGACGATGCCGCGGCGCGCCACCGCGTTGAAGGCGAGATTCTCGGCATGAGGTTGGGATGCGCTCGGCTCACGCCACGCGTGGCGGCATGCGGTCAGGGTGCGCAGCGACCCGACAGCGCTCGCACGGCCTCCTCCCCATTCGCACTTCTGCATGCCGATCAAGGCTGCCGCCCAGCACGGCGGCCAGCTGACAATGCCCAGCCGGTCCAGCAGCCCGGCCTGGGCGTCACCCAGTCCTCCACAGTGACCACGGGGAAGTCGGCCGCCATAGATCTTGACGGTGTCGGGGACGCGCGTGCATGGGCCGGTCGAGCCAAAACGCACGAGGCCAGGTCGTTCACGCCGCACGAAGAACAGAGTTCGTATCCACGGGCTTGCCCGGCGATCATGTTGTCCACAGCCCTCGCTCTGGCTGCCCTCGTAGACGCCTGCCACAGGGGGGAGGCATTTGAGCGCATGGAAGCAGACCAGGCACGCGGTGCTCGATCGCATTGAGCTGCCCCGAGTAGGTCTCGTAGGCGAGGTCGTAGTCCCGGACTCGAGCCCGCCGCCCTGACAGCGGCAGGGGCTCGTCGAAAGGTGCATGGTTTGTGTGGTGGGCGCGATGAAGGAATGAAAAAAAACCCGGCAGCGCTAAAAACGAGGCCGGGGTTCCTCGTGTCGTCTTTAGCAGGATTTATAAAGCGCCGCAAGCAGAAGCAAAATTCGGGGCATGAAGGTCATTATGCACAAAACGCCCGTTCCCCGGAAGGAACAGGGCCAGCACGCCCAGCACCAGGAAGATCACGGCCGGGACACCACAGCACCAGGCGTAAGGGCACGGTGACCAGCTTGTCGCACAGCCACACCACAGTGCGCGCGGTTGGCCGCTCATGCCAGCGTGTGCCGGCCACCACCCACAGGTAGGCGTCTGTACTTGGCCGGCCAGCATCACCGTTGGCGATCTGCGATCTGGTTCGCCCATCTCGGCCAGGAAGAAGGACAACCAGCGTGGTGTTGGTGCCGAAGACGCCCCCAGGCGCGAAGTGCACGGAGACCTCGTCCTCGTCGAGCTTGTCAGGGATCAGCATCAGATCGCCATGCATGAAGGCAGCACCAGGATCCAGGCGTGGCGTTCTCGACCAGGTAGCTGGTGATCCAGTGCGCCCACGGCACCGGCCAGCGCTGGTCGACCAGCTGGCCACGAAAATGGCCCGCAAACGATGGCAGGGTTTGCGAAAAACGCGCGGGCGAGCACCAGCGACAGCAGCCAGCTGGGTCTTGTCCCCCATCTCGGCAAGTGCGACGACGGAGGTTGAAATCAGAAGGCTTAATGGTGTGGGGATTATCCGGCCGGATAGAGCCACGCATTGACCACGCTCCGACTCGGCCTTGGATCGGTGCACCGCGGTCAATCGCGTCTCGAACGGTCACACGCAGCATTGCACTGCGCGCGCATTTTACGCCATAAGCCAGCGAAGGCCCAAGTTTGTTGACGCATGCCATCCGGCCACTGGAGCCGAAACGATCTACTCCCCAAAGATGAGGCGGGGATCATAGCAGCACCCCGATCCGCATGCCGGCCACCCGCCGCACGGCACTTGCTTATGCGCTGCCGCAATTTCAGGGTTACTCCCAGGGGCATTCTGTGGCGGGCACGACGAATTTTTGCGAAACAGTAATAACGTGACGAAAAATTCTGCCACATTAATGCAGGCATGCTTCGTTCGGGCTTAGGTCAATGAGGGCGAGTGCGTTTGCGTCTCTAACGTTGCATCCCGTTGTTGACTCCTCGCGGCTCCATCGCGTTTTCCAGTTTTTCAGGAGTCCTCCGGGCAACAAGCTTTAAGCCCCCCCCCCCCCCCCCCCCCACCCCCCCCCCCCCCGCGGCAACCTGCAGTACACCTTCCGGACAGCGATCTGGGCAAGCTTCAGGAATTCGGCGCCGGTCAACAGCGCCAAAGTCGATGTGCGAGCGCGACACCGGCCGTTCCAAGGGTTTCGGCTTTCGAAATGGGATCGATGCCGAAGAACAAGTGCTATCCCAAGGCCTAGCACGGCCAAAACACGCGGCGGCCGTGACATGGTGGTCAACGAAGCCCGTCGATGGAGCCCCGGGCCTCCCCCGTGGCGGCTAGGCGGCGGCTCGGCCTTGGTGGTGGGCGGCGGGGTGGCGGCGGCTTCGGCGGCCTGGCAACCGTGCGGCGGCTAAGGCGTGGCGGCGGCCGTCGCAACAGCTACTCAGCACTCGCTTAGAGCTTGCGTTAGCAAAAAAATGGGCCTTCGGGCCCCTTTTTTGTTGCCAAAACGTTATCAGCTTGGTTTTCGAGGCATTATCTTTTTGATTTTTGTTTGCTCATAATTTGGTTTCGGAGACCGTTCGAACGCTATGTGTTTAGGAAGTGGACAGGCTCTTGCTAACAAAGAACCTGATGTCTGTGCGTCCTGAAGCCGAGCGCAAAAACCAGTGAGCATTGAGGAGTGTGAGGAGTTTTTGATGGGCAATAAGCTTTACGTCGGCAACCCCCTATGGTGTGGCGTGGACAAAGACTTGGAGCAGGCATCAGCCAGTTCGGCGCGCACCAGCGCCCGGGTCATGATGGAACGCGGCACACAGGCCGCTCCAAGGATTCGGGTTTGTCGAAATGGGCATCGATGCCGAGGCACAGGCAGCCGTTCAAGGCAGAATGGGACAGCCATTGGGCGGGGCGCAGCCTCGTGGTGAACGAAGCGCGCCCCATGGAGCCTCGCCACGCGTCCGGTTACGGCTTTGGTGGCGGCGCGGTGGGGGGCTATGGCCGGGTTATGGCGGCGGTGGCTCGGTGGCGGGGCGGGTGATGGCGGCGGCTACGGACGCAGCGATGGCGGTGGCGGGGTGGTGGGGGGGGGGGGGGAAGTCCTATGGCCGTGTGACGGCGGTGGTGGGGGGGCTACGGCGGCCGTGGCGATGGTGGTTTCCGCAGCCCTATGGCTCCGCCCCGCAATGGCGGCCGTGCGGCGGATGGGGAAACATACAATAACAACGGAGAATGAGACCCCGAGTCTCCATGTTCTCCAAACAAGAAAAGGCTCCTTCAGGAGGCCTTTTTGCGGGATTGCAAGTTTATGATGAACATATTCCCTGAGCACGACGAACTTCAGGGATTTTTCGAATGACGATGTTTTGCAGCTTTCGTCCTACAAAGCAGCGATAAAACAGGGGTTTGGCAAGAATTTTCATCAAACGGCAACCCACGCCATTTAGCCAGGGGTGATGGCCAGGCTGCTGCCGGCATCAATGGAACGCCAGGCCCTTTGACAGCTAAACTCATGGGGCTTGCAATAGGAATGGCATGCCATAGCGGTTACCGCGTGTTAGGGGTGTATCTACATAAAACCAGGAAGAATGTAGTGACTTTTACGCAACTCACTGCGCAATCACCGCGAAGGCGTTCGCAATAGGCAATGACTGCAGGCCTTGCTGGCGCAATTAAGCACCATGTCAGGCAGCGCGCAGCCCGGCCACGCTGGCGATACCGACCAACTGCCCGCGCCACGCTGCACATGGCGCGATTAAAGCGATGGAACACTGGCCGCCCGCCATGTGTTGACGGCCAGCCCTGCCTGACATCGTGTCGATATCCTCCGGAATCGAGTGTCCCACACCCCAGCTGACCCGGCATTGGCAATCACGACATGGGAAGGCCTGCTGCTGCTCACAGGCGGGCGGCAGCGATTGATGCGTGGCGCTGGCCACATCGCATCGTAGATGGCGAAGCGCGACGCCCCAGGCCCTTGTGCTTGCGCAGCCATGCGCAATCACGTCGCCACGCCGGGCAACCAGTGACAGCGACAAGCCTGCTGGTAGGAATGCCAGGCCAGGGCCTGGCTATGCCGACTGGATGAGCCGAGGTGAATGAAGGCCAGGGGTGCAGGGCTGCGCGTGAGGGATGTCGACATGGCTGTTTCCATCGAATTATGTTGGGCAGGGCCTGCGCTTGCGCCGGCGCCCTACATTGGTCTTGACGGCTGCAGGGTGCCGCGCACGCGGCCTGCAGCTTCATCACCAGATCCAGGTTGCTGGACTGCATGCTGTCGGCCGTGTGAAACCGGTCGGTTGCCACGGTCAGCACCACGGGCTGGTTGGAACCAATCTTTTCCTCGTTGGCCAGCGTGCCAGGAAATTCGCCCTGGATTGCAACTGCGGTTGCGGCTGTTTACTGCTGTCACAAATAGCTCGCGCGTGACGCGTCAGCAAAACATCCCTGCCACCTCGAACCATCGGCATTGCTCAGCGCACGCTTGGCGCTTGCCGCCGAGTGATGCGCCTTAGGCGAGACCGCGAAATGCGCACGTTGTCGATTTCGAGGGTGTCGGTATCCGGATAGTGGCGGCCCACGCTGCCTCGATCTGCTCTTGAGCCGCCCGTGCGCGTTGTTCGAAGCTCTTGCATCGGAGGAAATCCTTCATGAAGTAGCGGGATCATGCGCACGGCCTTTTCGGTGCCGCTGCCACGGGCTGCGGCGCATGCGCACCAGCCACAGGTGCCAGCGTCAGCAGACCCATCAGCAGCACGGGCAGGTACAGGGAAATACGGTCAACGGACGCGGCGCCAGGCCTGGATCATGATGGCGTATCGCCAGCAGCCCGGCATAGGCCGCCACGCGCGGCCACGGCAGCAAGTCGCACAGCTGGCGCCACCGACCCCTTCGCACACCGCTGCCGGCGTGATCCAGTCGGCCACGGGGGGGCCAGCACCTCGTTAATGGGGTTGGCGGCGCGCAGGCAAAGGCGGAGCGCCGCATCACGGGGCAGGGTCCGGGCCAGTCGTCGCCCATGGCTGCCGACCTGGTGCCACTGCAGGCCCAGCATCACCAGAATGGCCTCGGCGCAGGCAGCTTGTCTCCGTGCCAAAGCGCGCATGCGTGACGCCCAGGTTTGCTTCAGCCGCAGGGCGCAGGGCCGGCGAATCGCGGCCCGTCACCACGGCGGCGTGATCTGACCTGCCTTTTGCAGCAGCTTCTTTCAGGCCATGGCCGTCCGCGTGTTTGTGAAGCGCTTGAGCCACCTCGCCTTCGCAGAGAACAGCAGGGGCCGCCATCGGTCGAGCACGCCATCGACACGAAGAAGGCCACCCGTACATCCGTGCCAGCAGCAGCAGTTGTGCGTCCAGGTCTGGCACGGGCGTCAAAGGAGCGCGTTGCCATCAGATCACCTTGGCGCGCATAAGGTCGCGCGATATGGACCACGGCCGCGCAGCTGCGCTGCGCATCGGCCACCAGCCACCGCGGTGATGCCGTGCTCCTCCATCATGCTGGCGGCTTCACGGCCCGCGCGTCTTCGGCGATGGTGCGGGGCCCTTCCGTGCCATTGGACATCGCCGGCCTGCAGCGCGCGCAGGTCGGTGCCGGCCTCCACGCGGCGGGCGCGGTCTCCGTCGGTGAGATGCCCTGCAGCACGCCTGCCGCTATCGATCGATGGCCGATGCAGCCCAGGCCCCTTGGCGTCATCTCGCAATCAGTCGACAAAGCTGGCATCGGCCCCGACCTTCGGCAGTCATCGCCGCTGCGCATGACATCACGCACATGGCGTCAGCAGCTTGCGGCCCCAGCGCGCGCAAGGAGGCGAGCGGCAAAGTCCTCGGCGCCCAAAGCGCGCGCACGAGCAGGGCCCGGCCAGGGGCGTCGACCATGGCCATCTGCGCAGTGGTGCGGCCGTAGGGCCGCCAGGTTCAGGGGGCAGCCCTCGCGTCGACACGGGTGTTCAGCACCCAGTCGGCATGGCGGGCCAGCGTGGCTTTCGCCGCCGCCTGTCATTGGCCACCAGAGCATGCTCCTGGCGCTTGATGGTCCGGCAAGCAGCGCAGCGAGGCATCGGCCTCGCCGCTGGTGGACAGCGCCAGCACCAGGCGATGCCGGTCACCCAGCCAGATCGCCAGCGATGCCTCGGCCGGATGCACGAAGGAACGCAGGCGTTGCCCGTGTAAGCCAGGGTGGCGGCCACCTTGCGCCCGACATGGCCGCTCATTTTGCCATGCCCATCACGACCGCCGCGGGCGGCAGGCCGCCAGGATGCGCTTGCACACTTCGGCCGAACACGCCATCAAGGCGCTGGCGGACATGGCTTGAAGGGCATCGGCCTCGATGCCCAGGGGATTTGTCGCGGGCCACGGCGCAGGGCACGGGGCGTGTCCAGCGCATCCAGGGTTGGCAGCATCAGAATTCATCTGGATGATTCTAGGTCGGTACTGGGCCATCCGGCGGCGGCGGTCGTCATCCACTCGGGCGCCTGTGGTACAGCTGGCCCGTCTTCTCCAGCCCCCGATCATGCGCCATGCATACACCTCCAAGCGTCAATATCGAACTACCTGCGCACGAACATACGCACCGTTCCCGACTAGGGCCGGCGCCCGGCGTGGCAGTTCCGGCGGACATCACGCCGTGTGCAGGAACGCAGGTCTTTCGCGGGATGACGACTCCTTCGTTGCACCGATAAACGCCAGAGCGGCATGCACGCCCCGAATGTGGTGGCCGGGCTCGATGGCGCGCGGCTGCATCATGGGGCCGTGGTGGCCCACGAAAGGGCGTGGATTTGTACCATCCGCAAAAAGGGGGAAGCTGCACTCACACGGTGGAGGAAACTATTCTGAAATCGAATACGGAAGTGCTGCCACCGTGGAGCTGACACCGACCGCCCCGTCAAGGCGGGCGACCGCGTGCTGCTGATCGACGAACCTGATCGCCACCGGCCGGCACCATGATGGCCGGCAAGCGGCTGCTGGAAAAAACTCGGCGCCACGTGATCGAGGGACGGCATCGTGACCTGACTCGAGCTGGGCGGCTAAAACTTGCTTGCGAGATAGGCGGATGCGCTGTCACGCTCGGTGGATTTCGCGGCCATGAGCCAGGCGCAGCCCGCGTCAGGCAGTTCGCGCGTACTGGGTGACGCCCCATGCGTAGGTGGTCCAGCGTGCTGTGGGGGAAGTCCGCACCGCGATCGCCTGCGCCCGGCCCGAGCAAGGGGCCCGAGCGGCGCACACCAGCGGGAGCCGCGCAGCAGAGCCTGCAGAACCCGCTCCGCCCGGGCGGGGGCATGGCCGCCAGCGCGAGCCTGAAGGGTCTCAGCCATTTCCTGAAGGTCTATGGGTTCGAAGGGCGCCATGCCTGCCCTGCGGCGCTGGGGCGCTGCAGCCTCAATCGCGCTGGGAGGCCGCCAACCGGGGCCGGCCTGGGCGGGGCGGGACCGGGGCGTCGCGTCGCCTGCGGAATGCACCTGGGCTTGGGGCCGGGGCTGCAGCGTTCTGGTGCTGACCCGCCAGTACAGAGGCCGTCACGACCGCACCCATGCGGGCCTCGGCCGCCTGGGCCAGCATGGCCTCGATCTAGCTGAGACGCGCGGTTCGCTGGCATAGGCCGCGCCAGGTCCATCATCACCACGAAGCGCTGGCCCACGTTGTCCAGCGAGAGCACCTTGAACTTGTAGCTGGCCGACAACCACACCGGCACGCACCATGACATCGCGCACCACACCGTAGAGCTGACTCACGGCGCTCGGACGCTCGCTGCGGCGCCGCCAGGCCTGCATCACGACGCGCCACGGCACTGGCCTGGCCACGTCTCCGGCGACCCACGCCGCTTCGCACAGGCTTGCGGGGAAAACCAGTTTCGAACACAGGGACATGCGGGGCTCTCAGGTCACGAATAGTCACAAACTCGCGGCATTGTGCCTGAAAACTTGGCGACCATTTCGAGACGGGCGCAGCAAAACCGCCTGTATCAATTTTTCGCAGCGCAAAGGCCGGCCTGTCACCGCCCGCGCCGCAGAGCGTCCCGCCACAGGGCTGCCCGGGAGCCTTTAGGTACTCGGCACCGGCGGCAGGCTGTCCACAGGCACGGCGGCAAGCAACTGGCGGCCGCCAATGACCAGGGCCAGCGCCACACCGGGTGGCGATGCTGAGTTCGGCGAAGCGCATGGCCGTCAGGCACCACAGCCGTCCCGGCGCAGTCCGCCTGCCGGAGGGTGCATGGCGCGCACGGTGGCGAAGGAAGGGGGGCCCCCGCCCTCGCCAGGGATGGAGCCCGGCCGACGATGGCAGGCGGATTCGCTCCTTCGCATCATGGAGTGCACGCTGCGGTGCTGCCGACCCCGAAGTACAGATTGCGGGTACAGCGAACCTTCGGCAAACAGGCAGCTCGCCCCGCCGCCAGGCGTGCCCGGCACAAGCGTAGGCGCCAGAGATCCCATGCTCCAAGGTCAGTGCGTTCTGCACACCATCGACAGCCACTGGCCGACGAATGGCCTGGGCCAGTGGCCGCAAATCATTGTGGAGGAAGAAGATCATGGCAGGATCGGTGGAATTGGCCGCGCACCAGCGCCAGGGCTGCGCCCGGCGGCAGGCAGCGACGAGCGGCCGCTGCGGCACGCCGAATGATAAGCGACGCAGCGGGCACGCCAAATGCCGACAAGGGGTTTCGACAGCGCAAATTTTGTAGCAAGATAAGTTATTGAAGCAACTCTGCTGGCCGTGCGGACAGGGTCGGGGCCCATCCGCAGCCCGGTCACTTGCCGATGCAGAAGCTGAAAAGATCACGCCCAGCAGCTCGTCGGGCTTGAATTCCCCGGTGATGGAGTTCAGCGAGGACCTGGGCCAGGCGCGGCTTCTCGGCCAGCAAGTCCAGGTGGGGGCGGCCTTGGGCCGCCAGCTGCAGCTCGGCCCGGCAGGTGGGCGGCCACGGGCCTCAGTGCCTCCACCTGTGCGCGCGCGCGCCAGGTACAGGCCTTCTGGCAGGCCGACTGCCAGCCGGCCACGTCAGCAGGCGCCGGCGCATTGCCATCAAGGCCATTCGCCGTGCATGACGACAAGTAGCCCGCTGCCTTTCACGGCCGCCATGCTCCTGCATTCCGGGCGGGTCCGCGCGATCGGTTTGTTCCAATGACATCGATGACGGGCACTGGCGCGGCAGCTTTCTGGGCCAGGGTTTCGGCCAATGGCTGGCATCGTCAGCGAGGTAGGCGCGCTCGCCCATGCGGTGAGGTCGTGCAGGAAGAGCACGCATCGGCCGCGGCGATTATCGTCCCAGGCGCGCGCGATGCCGATGCGCTCGACCTCACGCTGCTCTCGCGCAGGCATGCCGTGTCGATCACAGGCAGGGGCACGCCTTCGATCTGGGATGGTTGACTGCCCTTGTCGCGCGTGGTGCCGGCAATCGGGTGTTGACGATATGGCCAGCTCCGCACCGGCCAGAGCGTGGAGCAGCGAGCTCTGCCCGCATTGGGCTGGCCACTCCCCCCCCCGATCACGACTTGAGGCCTTCGCGACAAACAGCGCACCATGGGTGGGCGCCGACAGCACCTGGTCCAGCTTGCCGCGCAGCAGAGCGAGCTGGCCGCTGGCATCGGCCTTTTGCAGGAAGTCGATATTTCCGGAAAGTCCAAAGCGTGGCCTCGACAGCATGCGACAGGTGACACCAGCGCGTCGCGCAGGCCATGGATTTCCTCGAAAAAGCGCCGACAGCGAACGGCTGCACTGCGCGCGGCGCGCCTCGGGCTGGCGTAGATCAGGTCGGCAATGGCTCGGCCGGGCCAGGTCGATCTTGTACGTGTGAGAAAGGACACGCTCGGTGAATACCGGGCTGGGCCAAGGCGCAGCCGCAGCACGCTGCACGATGGCCTTCGCGCGGGTCTTGGCAGCCGTCCAGGGAGCGAGTCCAGCAGCAGAGTTGCAAAACGACGGGGCCGCCGTGGGCCTGCACTCCAGCACATCCTCCCGCCGGTGTGTAGCTGTGCGGGCGACGGGAAGAACAGTTGCAAGGACGTGGGGTCGATGGGGCCGCCCTGGGCATCGCGAAAGCAGATAGTGGGCCTCGCGCTGATGAGGTCGCGCCCGCCAGCGCCCGCACCAGCGGCGCCACGCCCTTGCCGGACACCGCACGATGCCACGGCACCCCGCCCCGGGGGCGGTGGCGATGGTCGATGGCGGTCGTTGTGGCGGGGCAGCAGGATGGAGCTTTCTTGGGAGGATTTCAGGCCGCCGATGATAGGCGCCCATGGAAAAGCCCGCCGAAAGCGGGCTTGTTGGAGCCAGGGCCTTCGCAGGCTTACTTGGGCCGGGCGTGGACTTGCCGAATTTTGGGCAGGTGACCTGCGCGGCCCACGCCCCATGCGGGTGTGATGATCCACTGCCTGGGCGATGGAACAGATGTTGTGCGTCAGCCAGTACGCACCAGGCCGGCCGGGGAAGAAGAAGAACACACGCGAAGACCAGGGGCAGGATCTTTCATCTAATCATCTTGGCCGCATCGGATCCGGCGAGCGCAGTGGTTCAGCGCGGGTCTGCAGCAGCTGAGGACAGGGTCATCAGCACGTGGCAGGCGACAGAGGATCCTTGCCGAACAGGTCGAGTGATCCAGCGACCCGGGCGCGTTGCGGATTCCACGCTGGACAGCAGCACCCCAAGTACAGCGCGCTGAATACCGGGATCGGATGAGATCGGGCAGGCAGCCGCCCATGGGGTTGACCTTTGCCTCGCGAGATGCGATCATATGCTTGAATCTGCTGGGGTTGTCCTTGAGGCGCTCAGCATTTTCCATGATGCGCGGGATTGATGGCCTTCATCTTGGCCATCGAGGAGTAGGCCCTTGGCATGAGCCAGTAGAAGGCGATCGCTTCAGCAGCAAGCACCAGGGCCACGATGGACAGCCCCAGTTGCCCAGGAAGCCGTGCAGCTTGTCCAGCAGGCCAGTACAGCGGCCTGGCAAGGATGGTAGCCAGCCCTAGTCAATTGACCAGCTCCAGCCGGGCGCCAGCGATTCAGGCGCTTTTCGATCTCGGGGGACGGCGAACAGGCGCGCTTCCCGCTCTTGCTCTGGCCGGGCTCGATTGGTGCCCACGGCTGTGATCATGCCGACGGGCGTAGAGTTTGTTGTCCACCTTGCGCAGGAAGTTGTCGCGCTGGATAGCCTCGGCCAGCAGCCAGGCGTGGCGAAGTAATGATGGACCATGGCCACGTAGCCGCCCGAGGACGGACTTCTCACGACGCTGGCCTTCCGCTCTCGATGTCTTGAACTCGACCTTATGGTACCTTCTCGTCGGTTGTAGACGGCGGAGCCCGTGAAGGTGGAGTACCCATGGTGGACGTTTCGCCTTCGGGCTTGTTGCGTCGCGCACCAGTGCAGGACAGCTGCGCGGCGGCACGGCAGCCGTGCCGGTGTTCACCACTTCATGGCGCACGCCGATGCGTAGGCGCCGCTTGAGCGGTCAGATCTGACCGCTCACGCCACCCATGTCGGGCGACTCGAACGCGCAGTTCCATTGGTCCTCGCCGTCCTGAGCTCGCCCGCGCGCCGGGCAGCGCGGTCATGGTCGATTTGTGATGTGGGGAAACACCGCCGCCATGATTTCAGGCCGAACTGGCCCAGGGACACGCGTGCACGCTCTCGTCGAACAGCACCACGGATTGTCCTTGTGCAGGATTCCGCGTTAATTGAGCAGTTCGGCATGCGCAGCCGTGCCGCCCTAGGTGTCTTGAAGTCAGGCCGCAGCACGCGTCGGTGCTGATGGTGACGTTCTGGCGCGGGGCGCCTCGGCGCAGGCGGCAGCCCCGCCAGTCACTTCGCCGGGCACCGGCCGTTGCCGCAGCAGGCCGCGAGGGCACGCTGGCATCGAGGCGGCGCCTTGCCGTCTTAAGGTGCCGGGGCCTGGCGACGGCAGGCGCGGGGAAAGAAAAGGTGGCCTTCTTGCCGCTGGCAATTGCACATTTGTGTACCATAGCAAGACCAGCGCAAAAAGCCAAATATCACCCACAGGATGGTGCGGCGAATATCGTTCATGAAGACCTTTCTTAGGTGAGGAAGGTTGGGTTGTTTTCGTGCGCAGCCGTAGGTGGTGAACAGCTGGGGTTTTCGCTCTGGCACAGGGTCAGACCCCGTCACACCACGGATGACAGCGCGCAGGGCGGGGCAGCGTCAGGTAGGAGCCTACCGCAGCGCCGGTTGCTCCAACGCTTCTAAGAATAGGCCGAGCCGGTGGGCGTGAAGCGGCAGGCCGAAAGGGGGGGCCCAGCCAGGGAAGAAATGAGCATCAGCCGATAGCCGCGCAACCAGCGCCCATCAGAGCCGCTGGCATCATTGGCGTCACCCCGATGCTCTCGCCAGCGGCTGCGGCGCGTTCCTGTGCGGCTGCGGCAGCTCGGGCGCAGGGCTGCGACAGGCGTTTCGCCGCATAGGCGAACAACTGATGCAGCTCGGCGCGCACGGGCCGCCGGAGCACATCAGAAGTGGCGTCACGAACTCGGCGCGTCAACGCCCGAGCGCAGCCCGCACCAATGGGCCGCCTTGGAGCATCAGGGTCTCATGCTCGCTGCCCACGGCATAGATTTGCCGCTTGATGGTGTGTCGCGTCAACCGAGCGGCGCGCCCAGCGCTGGGCACCATGGCAGCCCAGCCAGGCATCCGGCGCACGGCGCCAACGCGAACAGGGACTGCGGTCTTGCGACCCGGCCCTGTCGGTGGCGCAATGGCGCCGCACCTGCCGTCATAACGAAGGACGGTTGTGCAGGGCGAATGCGCGGGTACGACGAACGAGACCGGCAGCCAGGGCGGCTGAAACAGCGGACGTGTTTTCAGCCGTTGCATGCCAGCCACCCAGTTTCGGGGTTCAGTTGCAGCGAGCAACCGCCACAGCAATGGCGCCTTAGACGGCCAGACGCTTGCGACCCTTGGCGCGGCGAGCGTTGATCACTGCGCCGGCCGCCCTGGTCTCATGAGGACCAGAAAGCGTGGGGCGGGCGCTGACGTGTCTTGAGGTTGGTAAGTACGTTTCATGTTGGTTTCCTAGAGAAGGTCAGTTTTGCACCGGCCGTATCGGCACGCTACACCGCAGTGCCAGCAGCAGGCCGCCACAAAGGCAAACGCCAGGCCACCTGCCAAAAATATGCACGATGCACTTGCCAGTGGCAGCCCACGGAGCAACCGAGGAGGTGTTTTCGCCAACGTGCCGCAGCGGCAGCAGCAGACCCGACGCAGACGGGCGGGACATATCACCCTGAACACATTCAGGGAAAACCGCGATTATCACAGCGTTGTTCCACTTGATGCAAGCCTTCGAACCCGAAGGAAGCCTGCCATTTTGCGACAGGCGGAGGACAGCTTCTTGATATTTTGGGATAACTTCCGCAAAAGCTACAATGCAGTCTCGCAACAGGCCTCCTACCACAACTAGACTTCGAAAATGACAGAAGGAACATACGAACGATGCAGGCCAGGGCCTGTGGCAAATGTCTGCGTGAGCAAATTGGGGCAGGAACGAAATGCCCGAACAGGCAGTCAAACACTGGATCAAGCCCTTGACCGCCGCACGTCGCCGAAAGACTTCTCCAAAGTCACCGTGATATATAAGTGAGCCAACCGCTTGTCAAGCTCGACTGGATCCGCGCCCAATATGCAGGCCGCATCTCGGCCAGGCTGGAGCCGCTCTATGGCCAGCCGGTGACGCCTTGAGTTGGCACTTGATCAGCCGGGAAAGCGTGGCGGACTGACGTCCGCCCTCTCCAGCGAGCGCTCGGCCCACCGGAAAACCATCGTCACCTCGGTTGCCCACGAGTCACCAGCGAAGACGGAGGTCAGCGCCCGTCTTCGCTAACGCGCCTGAACGCCGCGCTGACATTCGAGACCATTTGGTGGAAGGACGGCCAACCGCATGGCACGCTCGCGCCGCCATGCATTGTGGCGGGCTCGCACGGAACACTGTAAAACCCGCTGTTCATCTACTGCCGGCCGTGGGCCTGGGCAAAGAACACCTGGTGCATGCCGGGGGCCAACAAGCTGCTGCCGACAAGCCCGACGCCAAGTTCTCGTACATCCATTGCGAGAGTTCGTCTCGGATGTGGTCCAAGGGCCTACCAGCGCCGCACCTTTGACGAATTCAAGGAGCCTTCCTTCCCGAGTTACCACTCGCTGGATCTGCTGATGTGATCGACGACGTGCAGTTCTCGCCAAACAGGAACCGCACGCACGAGAGGAGTTCTTCAACGCCTCGAAGGCGCTGGGCCAAAGAAGAGCCACATCGTGAGACTCGGAACCTATCCCAAGGTCTGGCGAACATCCACGAGCGGTGGTATCGCGCTTCGACTCCGGCCTGACGGTGGCCATCGAGCCGCCCGAGCTGGAGATAGCCGTGCCATCCTGATCAACAAGCCCGCGCCCGAGAAAAAACGCCGAGAGCCCGAGGAATCGCCTTATTCGTGGCCACCGAACGTGCGTCCAACCGTGCGCGAGCTCGAAGGCGCGCTTGCGCAAGATCCTGGCCTTCGCGCTTCAACAGAAGGAAGTCTCCATCCAGCTGGACCGCGAGGCCCGCGTGATTTTGTCCCTCCAGAATTGGGGGGGGGGGGGGGTGGGGGGGGGGGGGGGTGGGGGGGGGGGGGGGTGGGGGGGGGGGGGGGTGGGGGGGGGGGGGGGTGGGGGGGGGGGGGGGTGGGGGGGGGGGGGGGTGGGGGGGGGGGGGGGTGGGGGGGGGGGGGGGTGGGGGGGGGGGGGGGTGGGGGGGGGGGGGGGTGGGGGGGGGGGGGGGTGGGGGGGGGGGGGGGTGGGGGGGGGGGGGGGTGGGGGGGGGGGGGGGTGGGGGGGGGGGGGGGTGGGGGGGGGGGGGGGTGGGGGGGGGGGGGGGTGGGGGGGGGGGGGGGTGGGGGGGGGGGGGGGTGGGGGGGGGGGGGGGTGGGGGGGGGGGGGGGTGGGGGGGGGGGGGGGTGGGGGGGGGGGGGGGTGGGGGGGGGGGGGGGTGGGGGGGGGGGGGGGTGGGGGGGGGGGGGGGTGGGGGGGGGGGGGGGTGGGGGGGGGGGGGGGTGGGGGGGGGGGGGGGTGGGGGGGGGGGGGGGTGGGCTTTAAATTTCTACGATCTGACAAAGTCTTTTACTACCAGAACGGCTTTATTTTCTGGACGAAAGGCCATAGAAGTTGTAGCGAGACTCAACACAGTGTAAAAGAGGGGCTGGCCGCTGTGTTTAAAGAAAGCCACTGAAAGGAGGCATTTCCTTATCGCAAAATAGCTATATAATTTGTGCCTTTTTTGTGTAGGACCTTTTAGACTCTAGCCTTGAAAATCCTGTTAAAGTGTTCCCTTTGAAGATCCTCTCATATTGCACCCGCTTTTCCCACGCCTTATAACAGTCCTCACCACTTCATTTGGTGTGCGGCGCCCCTCTCGACTGACGCCTCCACTAATGGTCGTGAGAAGTTGCAAGCAGGATAAATCTTGTGATGCTTGTTCTTGTAAGCTGGGGAGTCATATTTCCAGTTCTTATGCTCTTCACCGTATCCTTTTGCCTGACAGCATCTCTTCTGCGCTTATTGCACTGAGTCCATTCAGCAAAATTGCAGAGGTCTGTACCGGGTAATGCTGTCTGCCTTGATATCCTGAGTTTTTGCGAAGACTTTTCCCCTATTCGTCTAGCCTGGCAGGGGAGCACAACCCTTTTCCTGTTTGTTTGGGAGTCACTTCGTCTATGTTAATTGCAGCATGTGTAGAACAACCATTGGCCCTATTATGCATCTTCTATTACACATCCTTACCTACATGCTCCCCCCCCTCGTCGCACTTTCGTCTCTGCAATACAGTAGATATCCCTACTTACATAGCGGCCGATGTTACCTTCTCACTTCGCTCAGAAATAAACCTTACAATCTCCCAGAGTAGCGAAAATTCTGTTGTAGTACACGTGGACTATGGATGGGCGCCGATCAATCAAGATTGACTTGTCTTGTTATGAGAGAGTGTCGTCTATACTGTTAAGTGTGGAGTTGAGGGCACTCCGCATACACCTCGGTTACAAATTCAAGTGCGGAAGTGTGTTCACAAAGATTGTTATTCCAATAAACATGTGCTGGCTGTTTCGTTCTTTGAAAGGCTTCATAATATTGGCCAAATCCCACCTTTACCGGCACTCATCACGGTAGAGTTCGTAATAGGCTTCTTGCAAACAACAAAATTCAAGACGTTAAAAAGGTACGTTCACACCCAAACTGTGCGATTTCCGAAGCGGGAAACGTGACGTTTCCCGCTGCTGGTTTTTGATTGTCACTGGTAAAATAAAACAAACAGAAGAGGATGTGCGTATTATTGCAAACACTCAACATTCTACATCTTGAGAAAAACTCGTTGGAACACCCTGCACCCACTACTCTCCCTACATTGGAATGAATATGTCATTGGTGAGGTGCCCGCTTTTCGTTTGGACACGAATATTGTTAAAAAACTGGGGAATGGTGTTTCGTAAATCGTGCACAACTTGTCCTGGGTGGACGAGGTTTCGTAGCCGGCCGACATCATATGTAAATGTACAACGGTGGACAGTTTTTTTCACAGTTTGTCCAGATTGTCCTGAGATTTAGCGCACATTTTTCAAAGGTTTTCGAAATAGAGTCGATGGCTAAGAAACTTCATTCATATTTTCAACGTATGATAATTATTCTCTCAGGTGAAGAATCATTATGGCAGATTCACGAAATAAGAATAAAATGTAATGCATCCTCAACGATAACTGTATTCACTGCAAAGGAGATCAACTTATATAGCATGTGGGCGACAATTAATTTTAAGGTGACCTGAAGAGGAGTAACGTACTGCGGGAGGAATGCACAATGAAGTGTTTTCTTCGTGTCCTTCCAAAATGGGTACTCAATTTTAAAATCATCACAAACTATGACATAAGCAGTTGTTTGTTAACAAAGGGTTAATTGTCATAGTATTTTATTTGGTACTGTTTTATACGTGGCGCTATTTCGTTTTTTAAAAAGTTCCACTGAAGTTGTTTGCTCTCCCGGTTTTTAAGAGTCTGTAAGATTTAAGATATATATTATCTCGTGCCACCTTTTCAGTATTTCTCCGTAGCGGTGCAATCGGATATCAATTCTTCACAAATTTGTCGCCACTCGTTCACGTGGAGAGCGGGCTCTATAGACTACGCGTGCTTTTAACGCTGAAGCTCGTTTCCTTCCAAGTAGAAGTACTTGAGCCTGGGCACGATTTCGTCCCGGCATGATCATGTCATTTGAGAGCATCTATGCCCCTAATATTTAAGCAAACTGTTGCCTTTTATTGGAACATCAGTGAACGCCTGGACTTCCGTAAAGGCTGTCCTGTGTATGAGTTAAACTGCCATCCGGTGGGGCTGAGGGGGTTAGTGCGTGGCGAGTAGTTTGGTCCCCAACCTCGCCTAAAATGCGCACATGATCCGTCATCACTCATCCCATGACTGGCGGAGTTTGTCGGGCGCCACAAAACCGAGCAAGCCCCCCCCCCCCCATGGGTGGTCCCGCTGTGGGCTGGGGGTTGTAGAATATGCCCACGGTATTCCCCGCCTGTCGTAAGAGGCGACTAAAGGGGAGGACTTGCAATGTATTTTAACGATATTTGAAACCGAACTTGAAACGAAATTATCTAGTTGACACTTTATAACACATTGGTGTTGGTGCGTCGTTAAATATTATCTACCTAACTAACAAAAATTCCGTAAAGGACCTCCCTTTGCTGTGATTTGCGCGATTCTGCAACAGCGCCCCCAACTTTTGTCTACTTGTTATGCACAGTGATCTCAACATTTGGGGAATGACGTCATAGGCAGTTATGAGGGCCCCAGTTGTTTTCACCTTGTGCACAGTCAAGAAATATCCGATCTTTAGCTCTACTTGAAACTTTCTTAAACTCAGACAATCTTGGACAAAACTCGTTGGAACACCCCGGCACACCCCCCCCCCCCCGTACAATGTTGGATAAATATGTCAATTGGAGATCCCGCTTTCGTTTGGACACGACATTGTACTGGGGGAAACAAAAGGTTTTCGTAAATCGTGCACAACATTGTACTGGGGGACAGAGGTGCGTAAGCGTGCACGACATCATATTGTACATGGTACAACGTGGCAGGTGTTCCAGCAGTTTTGGTCCAGATTGTAGCTTGATCTTATAGACCTTATGGCATATGTCGCAGAGCAGAAAATGCTCCCACATTTGAAGGAAAATTGCGTCATTATTTCAAATCACATCAACAAATGCAGTGGCGTCACAAGAGTTATTTGCATGGGGTCAAGTGACTCGACGTACGCCCCTGGGGTCCGGGGCCCCGACTACCTGTCTGCTGGATCACCCCCTGTTGGAACTCAGCAAACTCTTACTTAAGGCAAGCTGGCGGTGTCATTCTTGCAACAAAAGAACATGACCTCATGGCCCTCATTTAGCACTATTGCCTCACGGTTAAACAATTCTCCGCAGGTCCGATGTGCGCGAAAAGTATACAGCTTTCATTTTTCCCATTTCCTTCTCTTCCTTTTTTGTTATCCTTTATTTTCTCTTTTTTTGCTATTAGTGTTCAATCCTTGCACATTTGAGAACAAATTTCCTCCATTCCAGACAGTTCCTCTCCCCCCCAACTAAGTACTCTAATCCCTCCGGTTTGGTTTGGTTTGTCCTAGCAAACACACCACTTTGCCCTCAAATTCCACCTAGTCGGGAGTTGACTTGGCACTGGTTCAACCAATCGGCTGGTGGTGATTCATGCCCTAGATTCCAGCTTACTGGCTTTCCAACTATTACTTAATTACACATAGCGCTAACTTGTCATGAATCGTCACCAAGTGGCTTTGCTGTGTGTTATCAGAAAAGTGGTTTTCCTCAGAAGGGCGGCTTGCTTAGTCAGGTCAATCGGGGTTATTGATACATTTAAATGGCCTTGAGTATTACTGGTGTATCCCTGGCATCGGTTGTTGATGTTTTTTCCACGTTTTCTTTGATGTCCCCCTTTGTTTGGGGCGTGCCATGGTGGGTGTGCACCGGTGACGAATTGTGTTAAACCTTTTTATTATGGTTCCTCGAACTCAAAAATAGCAATAAACGTTCAGGAGTGACTCTGGGTCCGCTCCGACCCAGAGCCACTCCTAACTGGCCTAGTTCCTTGTCATCTCAGTAATGAGGATGACAAACTCTCTCAAACTTGTCCCACCTTTGCTCTTTAATAAAGGTATTGAAGGTGTTGTCGGCACACCAAAATCGATCAAGAGACTACCGCTCAGATATCTCCTCGTCGAGGATAAAACGCCGAACCCCAATCAGACAACTTAATGACTCCACATTACTTTAGTTGGTGTTCCGGTTCGGGTGACCCCTCACAGTCACGAATCGCTCCAAGTAGTCCATTAGAATGCCAGGATATCAGAACTGCTCAGATGAGGAGTTCCTGGATAACCTGCAATCTCAACATGTGAGCCACGTCCATCGTATTTCAGTGTTAAGGAGGTGTCAGGAGCCAACTGGCAACCTTATCCTACTTTCAACACCCCGCCCACACTCCCAAAACACTGAGAATTGGCTATTTGCAGTCAGGGGAGGGTCGAGATATACATCCCAAGCCCTGTTCGCTGCTACAAATTGCCAACGTTATGGCCACTTCAAAATAGGCTGCGTCGACCACTGCTTGCGAAAAATGTGGACAGGAGGGACACACTAGTGAATACTGTGAGGACCCCCCATTGGTGTCAATTGCCCAGGGCTGGGTCTCCGGCAAGTAGTCAAACGTGTCCAAAGTGGTTTCGAGGAGAAACAGATACAAAGATCAAAGGCTCTAATACATCTCCATAAAGAGGCTAGGAAACATTCCCTCGTAGGACTCTCAGCTCAAGAGCTATGCTAGAGCTGTGATGACTGCAAAGGTGGTCTGACTGCAACCCAACTGATATGACTGGCCCGGGACAGCAGTTTTCCAAAGCATTCACACTTACTTTCGCAAAAAACCATCAGAGCTGTCTATAACATCCAGACAATACATGACGATGACAGCACCGACTAAATCTATCACCAAAATCACGACCCCCACAAAATAAAGACCTAAACCACCCCAAAACCAACACCAAAACGAGACAAAAAAGAACCGACAAAGCAGAGACACACCTAGAATTAAAATACAGACAAACCGTGCAAGGATCGGACGACCCTATTAACTGCACAACAGATTTGGAGCGTTTGAGGGGACTGAGTGAGACGGGGAAGAGCTGATGAGATCAGTGGGCCGAAGCGTTCGCCCGACCAGGGGGGCTCAACCAGCCTTACTGAACAGCCACGATTTTCCAAAGGATTACTGGTAAGGCCTGCGGCTATATCCAATTGAATTGCCTAGGACTTACCGAGTAACGAGGAATCCATGCTTCATCGCAGACTGGTCTCCTTCAGTGATTTGCCTGCAGGAGACTTCCTTCGGGGGATGAAGACCAACTCGTCATTTAAGGAGTATGACATGTATAAACAACCTTTTGTATCCTCGTTGAAAATAGAAGCAATGGGGTTCATCTATATTGGTTAAAAAAAACAGGTTCCACACTCTTCTCCATCGGAACACTACCTTGCAAGCTGTGCTATTCGAGCTACAATTCACCGCACATCACATGTGTTTTCGTTGTACATACCACCGTAGGTATAACCTGAAACAGAGATGACTTGGAATTGCTAAGTTAGCCGCTGCCCCCCCCTTTCTACTCCTGGGTGATTTTATGCCCACAGCGACATTGGGCTGTACTTACAAATCAATTAGAGTGATTGATTTATCAGTGAATGGTTTGCCTGGGATCTATGTATGCCTTCTGAATGATGGGTCTTGTACCTATGGTCATCCAGCCTCTGAATCGTCTTTCAGCAATTGATCTCGTCAATCTGCTTCTCCCGCACTGTGATGGATTTTCAGTGGAGAGTGCACGATGACTCAATGTGTAGTGAACCACTAACCCCCTTTTTGATAGGATTGTCTCCCCATTCCCGAAGAGAGGTCCCGTGGCACTCCAAAGCGACTGTCTAATTTAACATCTCTTAGGCCAAATGAGATAGTCCGGGATGCTTCAATGGTTTCGAAGACCAGCTCGCCCTTTTATCACAACTTTTGGTAAATTTTTCTACCAAACTATCCCTACAAGGTATTCCTCTGAAATCCACGTACTAACGCAAGGAAGCCGGCGCCTCATTAAATCAAAGCAAACGGGAGTCATGGAAACAGTACCCTATCTACTTAAATGCCAATACTCCCTGTCGAAAAGCATGGGATCGTGGTTAGGAAAATCGTGGAAAGCAGGTCAGTTCCCTGTTTTTTACATGTGACCAACAGACGGTAGCAAATGCAGAGCACAATGTTGCCCAATTTGCTTGCGTGAGTTTTGAAGCAAACTCTCTCAAGCAATTAGCTATTCACCCGCATTCAGAACATTCCAATATAACCGTTGACAAGACATAAGTGAGCTTCATCTCGATACTCTGAGGACTACGACGCCTCTTTACATCACGGAGCTGCGATTGCTCTGGAAAGAAGAGCAGTGACACGCACTGCCAGATTCAGTTCACTACAGTTCCTAAAACACCTTCCCGATAGCTCTTTACTGGGACTGTTAGATATTTTTTCACAACGGTATAATGAAATGGCAACTTTCCCAGCATGTCTTGGCGGAAGCCATCATCATTCCCATCGACAGCCGGGTAAGGACCCGACAAAGCTACAACTACCCCGCCCTATTTCCCTCACAGTTGCCTGTCAACGTTGGAACAATGATTAATTTCCCGTCTGGTTTGGTTTCCTCGAAACCACGTTCTAATAAATAGTTATCAAAGTGTTTTCGCCGGCTACAGTACCACTGATCACTCGTCTGGGCGCCGGGCACAACAGTTCGGGACGGTGTTGTCCGTGGACACCATTTGGTTTCAGTATTTTTCGATCTGGAGAAGGCATACGATACTTGCTTGGAAACATGGCATTCGTTATAGACTTGCACAGCGCGGGCTGCGGGCAGAATGCCGCTTTTTTATTCAAAATTTCTTGAAACGATCGGTGTTTCGTCGTGTACGGGTTGTGTGGGGAGCGTGTTATCAGAGGTTGAGTAAAAATCAGGAAATAGGGTGGTCCCCCCAAGTATCATCTTGTCGTCACTCTTTTGCCGTCATAACAATAAATAGCATCGCTAATGTGGTTACGCTGCTGGGATTGAGAGGTCTTTTTGTTTGTGGTTGACTTCTCTATTACCTGTTCTCAGAACAATGAGGTCTACAGAGTACTAATGCAAACTGCCTCAATAAATCCACACTGGCTGACAAAAACGGATTCCCGTTTCTCCAAACAAAGACTGTTTGTCTTCACTTCTGCAGCCGGAGAGGTGCTCATATGCGACCCAAGACCTAAATTTGACAGGGTGTATTACAACAATCAAAGCTTGTTGCTCAGACCGTTTCTTAGGCCTAATCGTCGACAAGTTAAGCCCAACTCACCAGCCCTACCGACCATCTAAGGAGAAGTGCCAAGGAGCTCTGACCTGTTAGTATGTCGTCTCAAAGATGGACTGGGGCCTGATCGTCCCGTTGTGCTTCGACTTTACAGTAATCCCTTTTCAGGTCCAACTTGATTATGGTTGTGTTGTTTATAGCTCTGCACGTGAGTCATACATCGGAAACCTCCTCCCTACGCATACAAGGCCTTAAGATCTGCCTGGGAGCTTCGTACGTCCTCAATGCAGAGTCTTTACTCGAAGAGAACGCGCCACCCCTCCATTAATTGGACAAGTTGTCACTTCCCGTTTGCCCTCAAACCTGAGGAGTCATAGCAAAACCCGAACCTTTTGAGACGGCCTTCAAGCCATATACGTTTTAGTGACATATATGTGGGAACCATCAGCTATCCCCCGTTTGCTATTCGCCGTTGGTTGAGCTTTTCCAGTGTTTGTACAAACCCCGACTCCGTAGCACAGATCACTTTTCTCATCACTCCCCCCTGGAGTTATCAAACAGTATTATTGCCCTTAGTTTTGAGACATTATCTAAGAAACTCAACGAATGAACTGTATAATACCGGCTCACTTTATTCCTGAGAATAAGTACCGTCGTTTCATGCCTCTATAACCGATGGTTCCTAAGGTACTAACAGGGTCGCAGCTGCGCTACAAGGACCAAAGAAATGCCATTTTTGCAAAGTACAGACTACGGTTGAGCTCAATATTTACTAGCCAGAAACTCCCAGGCACTTAAGATGGCGTTCTCGGCTGATCGAAACCTGCAAAAAAAAGAAAAGATGCATTCTACAAGTCTACTGCCGGATGATCTCAATATTTACCGCTGAGCTCCAGCCTTGGATGGCTTCGAGCTGATCGAGGCCTCGGCACGACCGACAGTTCATTGTTGGTTCACAGACTCACTGTCCAGCCTTTTAGCTCTCAAGGCCATGAGCAAAATACCCTCGTGTAATGGCCCTCTTCGTGGACGTATCTCAATTTGTGAGACTGCAGAATCAGTTGTGGCTCGCGGGTTCCGAGCCAACGTGGGCATACACGGAAATGAAAGTTAGCACTCTTGCTAAGGAAGTCCCACGTGGACGATTAACCACCTCCTATACCCCACACGGGGATTATCGTCCTAAAACATCAAACGCTATATAATCAAATAGGGCAACGAACTGTGGGATTTCTTTCCCTGAGAACAAATTATACCAGGTCATACCAACGGTCGTACTGTGGTATGCGTCCCCCAGAGAACTGGACTGGAATATTTGGTATTGACTAGATCACGAATCGGTCACACTTATCACTACCCATGCTTGTTTTGCTCCACGGGATAGAGACCATATTGTATCCCTGGACTGACGGTGACATCGCAATTCACAGGGGATACAATATGTTCTCTCTTCCCGTGGAGCAAACAAAGGCATGGGTTTAGTAAGTTGTGACCGATTCGTGCGCTAGTCAATACCAATCCATCCCTCCGTTTCTCTGGGGGCCGCCATTACCCACGGTCCCGACGTTGGTTTGGACCTGGTATAATTTGTTTCTCAGGGAAAGAATCCCACATTTCTTGCCATTTTGATTTTATATAGCCGTTGATGTTAGGACGATAATCAGTGTGGGGTACTTAGGAGGTTGGTTTGGTAATGTCCATCCTGTAGGGCTTCCTTAGCTAGTTCGTGTCTACCTTTTTCTTTCCGGTATGCCCACGTTGGCTCGGAACCCAACGCGAGCACCACTGATTTCTGCAGTCTCACCAAATTGGAGTACTTTCACGAAGAGCCATTACACGAGGGTGTTTTTGCTCATGGCCTTGAAGATCTAAAAAGGCTGGACATTGAGTCTGTGAAACAATGAACAGAAATGTCGGTTCGTGCGAGGCCTCGATCAGCTCGAATGCCATCTCAAGTAGCCGGAAAAGCTCAGCGGTAAAATATTGGATGCATCCATCCGGCAGTCTGACTTGTAAGAATGCATCTTTCCTCTTTTTTTGCAGTGTTTCGATCAGCTCGATGCAATCTTAAAGTGCCTGGAGTTCGGCCAGTAAATAGTTGATGACATCATCCGTTAGTCTGACTTGCAAAAACATGCATCTTGGCTTGGTCGCTGCAAGCCTGCGAACCCCTGGGTTCGTACCTTAGGAAAACCATCGGTATAGATGCATGATAACGACGGTACTTATTTCTCAGTTCTTAAAGCTGCTACGGTATACCAGTTCATTCGTTGAGTTCTTTAGCTAACTGTCTCAAACCTAAGGTCAATAAACTGGTTTGCTAACTTCCAGGGGGGGGAATGGATTGAGAACGTAGATCGGTGCTACGGGGATTCGGGGTTTGTACACACCTGTGATTAAAGCTCCACCACGTGGAATAGCAAATGAGGGTAGCTTGGTGGTTTCATTCACATTATATGTCCCACTAAACGTATGGTTGAAGGCCGTCTCAAAAGGTCGGGTTTTGTCTATGGACTCCTCAGTTTGAGGGCAAAACTGGAGTGACAAACTTTGTCCATCTTATATGGAGGTGGTTGGCGCGTTCTCGTCGATGTAAAGACTCTGCATTGAGGAGTTACGGAAAGCATCCCAGGCATATCATTAAGGCCTCGGTTATGGATAGGGAGGAGTTTTTCCTGAGGTATGACCTACACGTGCATAGCTATAAACAACACAACCATAATCAAGTTTTGGACCTGACACAAGGGATCTGTAAAGTCGAAGCAAAACGGGACCGATCAGCGCCCCAGTCCATCTTTGAGGACGGACATTCAACAGGTTTCATAGAGCTCCTTGCACACTTCCGCCTTAGATGGTCGGTTATGGGCTGTGAAGTTGGGCTTACTTCCGACTATTAGGCCTAAGAAACTTGGTCTGAGGAACCACTGAGAATGTTGAAAACACAGTTCAAATTTAGGTCTGGGTTCGGCAAATGAGCACCTCTCCGGCTTGCAGAAGTGCATACAACAGTCTTTGTTTGGAGAAGAAACCGGAATCCGTTTTTTTGTCAGCCCAGTGCTGGATCTTATTGAGGCAGTTTTGCATTGGTCGCTCTATAGACCTCCTGTTCCTTGAGGAACAGGATAATAGAGAAGTCATCCACAAACAAAGACTTCTCAATCCCAGCGTTAACCACATTAGCGATTCTATTTTCTTTTTATGACGACAAGAGTGACTGACCAAGATGCTACCTTGGGTGTACACCCATTTTCCTGATTATGCAACTCTGATAAACCACGCTCCCCACACGTTACACGAAAAAACCACGATTCTTTCAAGAAATTTTGAACCATAAACAAGCGGCATTCTGCCCCTCAGCCCCGCGCTGTGCCAAGTCTATCATAATGGCCATTTTTCCAAGCAGTATCGTATGCCTTCTCCAGATCGAAAAATATCTGACACCACATGGTGTTCCCCGGACAAATCCGTCCCGAACTGTTTGTCTCCAGGCGGACGAGTTGATCAGTGGTTACTGTAGCCCCGGCGAAAACCACTATTGATAAACTAGTTATTTAGACCGTTGGTTTCGAGGATACCAACCAGACGGGAATTAATCATTCGTTCCAACTTCTTGCATACAGGGCAACTGGTGAGGGAAATAGGGCGCGTAGTTTGTAGCTTTTGTCGGTCCTTACCCGGCTTGGCGATGGAATGATGATGGGCGTCCCGCCAACAGCTGGAAAGTTTGCATTTTTCCCTTATACCGTTGAAAATATCTAACAGTACCAGTAAGATGCTATATTGGTAAGGTGTTTGAGGAAACTGTAGTGAAACTTCATCTTGGGCCAGTGGCTGTTCAGTGCTTCTTTCCAGAGCAATTCGCAAGCTCCGTGATGTTAAAGAGGCTGTTGGGTCCTCAAAGTTATCCCGAGATGAAGTTCACTTTTCTGTTTTTTTCAACGGTATATTGGAATGTCCTTGGAATGCTTGTTAATAGTATTTGCTTGAGGAGTTTGATTTCAAAGTGCTCATCTGCAAGCAAATTGGCAACATCTGCTGTCGTCTGCATTTGCTACCGTCTGGTTTTGGGTGCCACATGTAAAAACCAGAGAACTGACACTGCTTTCCACTGATTTTCCTAACCATATCCCCATGCTGTTTTCGACAGGAGTATTTGAATTTAGTTTAGATATGTACTGTTTCCATGACGTTCCCGTTTTTGCTTTGGATTTAATGATGCGCCGGCTTGCGTTTATACTACGTGGATTTCCAGAGGACTTGGGATATTTTTGGTGTAGCAATATTTACCAAAAGTTGTGTAAAATGGGCGATCTGGTCTTCGGACACCATTGAAAGCATCCCTGACTATCTCATTTTGGCAGAGATGGCTAAATTCAGACCAGTCGGCTTTTGGAGTTTCCACTGGGGGACTCTCTCTTCGGGCATTGGGAGGAGACAATATCGATCCAAAGGGGGTAGTGGTCACTTCCACATTGGGTCCATCGTGCACTCTCCACTGAAAATCCATCACAATTTGCCGGAGAGCAGATTGTAGAGCTCAATTGTCTGAAAGACCATCCAGAGTCTTGATGAATATAGGTACAAGAACCATCATTCAGAAGGCTATAGATCCCCCAGGCACCATCACTGATTCAATCAATCCACCTATCTGATTGGTGTAATCTACAGCCCCCACATGTCGCTGTTTGCATTTTAAAATCACCCATGAGTAGAGAAATGGGGTGGGCAGCTTTTCTGGCAACTAGCAATTCCAGTCATCTCGTTTCAGTCTCATACCTAGGTTGGCTGTACACCGAAACACACAGTGATGGTGCGCGGTGAAGTGTGCTACGCGAATAGCCTACAAGCTTGCAAAGGTAGTGTTCAGATGGATAATGGAGTGTGGAAATGTTTTTTTTTTAAACCCAATATAGCAGTGAACCCACAATTGCTCCTTCGTTGTCAACCGAGGATACAACCGTTGTTGTTATACATGTCATCTCCGTAATGAGGTTGGGTCTTCATCCCGAAGGAAAGTCTCCTGCATGGCACATCTACTGAAGGAGGACCATTCTGCGATTGAAGCACTTTAGATTCTCCTCCGTAATTCGGTCTAAGCTCCTCTGCAATTCCATTGGATTATAGCCGCAGGCCCTCCCCAAGGGTCATCCTTTGAAATCTGTGTGCATTGTTTGGTAGAGCCTGGTGGAGCCCCCTGGTTTCGGGCCGACGCTTCCGGCCACCTGAGCTCCCATCAGGCTCTTCCCCTTCTCCATCAGTCCCTCTCGAACGCTCCAAATCTGTTTGTGCAGTGTTGATAGGGGTTCTTCCGATCCTTTGCTCCTCCGGCTTTTGTCTGTATGGTTTTAATTCTAGGGTGTGTTGACTCTTGCTTTTGTCGGTTCTTTTTTTGTCTCTGTTTTTGTAGTTGTTGGGTTTTTTTGGTGTTTGTTTAGGTTTTTTTGTGGGGTGTTGAGTTTTTGTGATAGATTTGTCGGTGCTGTCATCGTCTGTATTGTCTTGGATGTTAGAGTACCTGCTCTGATGGTTTTGCGAAAGTAAGGTGTAATGTGGCTTTGGAACAACTGCTGTCCCTGGGCCAGGTCCTATCAGTTTTGGGTTGCAGCAGACACCTTTGGCAGTACTCAGACAGCTCTAGCATAGCTCTTGAGCTGCGAGTCCTGCGAGTTGGAATGTTCCCATAGTCCTCTTATATGAGATGTTATTAGAGGCTTTTATCTTTTTGTATCTTTTCCTCCTCGACCCACTTTGGACACGTTTTACTACTTGCCCGGATGGAAAGCCCTGGCAATTCGAACACAATGCGGGTGGTCCCTCAACAGGTTTCACTAGGTGTGTCCCTCCTGGCGCACATTTTTCGCAAGCTAGCTGGTCTGCTGCAGTTAGTTTTTTGAAGTGGGCCATAACGTTGGCAATCTGTAGCAGCGAACAGGGGTCATTGGGATGTATAATCTTCGCCCCTGACCTGGCAAATAGCCAATCTTCAGTGTTTTTTGGAGTGTTGGGGGTGTTGAAAGTTAGGATAAAGGTGCCAGTTGGCTTTCCTGCACACCACTCCACTTACACTGAAATACGATGGACGTGGCTCACATCTTGTTGAGGATGCCAGGTTTATCAAGAATCTCCTCATCTGAGCATTTCTTGATATCCTGGCATCTTAATGACTCATTTGGAGCTTATTCAGTGACCTGTGAGGGGTCACCCAAACACGGAACACCAACAAGTACTTTGGATTTCATTAGTTTGGTGCTGCTTGGGGTTGCGGCTTTACCCTCGACGAGGAGATCTCCTGAGCGGAGTCTCTTGATCGCATTTTGGGTGCCGACAACACCTTCAATACCTTATTAAGAGCAAGGGGGACCAAGTTTGAGAGAGTTTTGTCATCATCATTACTGGATATGACAAGGAAACCCGGCCAGTTAGGAGTGGCTTCTGTGGGTCGGAGCTGGACCCAGAGTCACTCCTGAAACGTTTAATTGCTAGTGTTTGTTGAGTTTGAGGAATCCATAATACAAGGTTAAAAATTCGTCCCACCGTTGCTCCCCACCCACCATTGGAGCCCACAAAGGGGACATCAAAGAAAAGTGGAAAAACCATCACAATCCGATGCCAGGGATACCACTATATAATTACTCAAGGCCATTAAATGTATCAATAACCCCGATTGACCTGACTAAGCAGCCGCCTTCTGAGAAAACCACTTTTCTGATACACACAAGCAAAGTCCACTTGGTGACGATTTCATGACAAGTTAGCGCTATGTTAATAAGTAATAGTTGGAAAGCAGTAAGTGGAATCTGAGGGCATGACACCACCAGCCGATTGGTTGAACCAGGCCAATTCAACCTCCCGACTAGGTGAATTTGAGGCCAAAGTGGTGTGTTGCTAGGACCAAACCAAACCAAACCGGAGGGACTAGAAGTTACTTAGTTGGGAGAACTGGAACTGTCTGGAATGAGGAAATTTGTTCTTCAAATGTGCATAGATTGAACACTAATAGCAAAAAAGAGGAAAATAAAGGATAACAAAAAATGAAGAGAAGGAAATGGAAAATGAAAGCTTGTATACTTTTCGCGCCCCTCGGCCTTCGGAGAATTGTTAACTCGTGACGGCAATAGTGCTAAAATTGAGGGCCATGAGGTCATGTTCTTTTGTTGCAAGAATGACACCGCCAGCTTGCCTTAAGTAAGAGTTTGCTGAGTTCCAACAGGGGGTGATCCAGCAGACAGGTAGTCGGGGCCCCGGACCCCAGGGGCGTACGTCGAGTCACTTGACCCCATGCAAATAACTCTTGTGACGCCACTGCATTTGTTGATGTGATTTGAAATAATGACGCAATTTTCCTTCAAATGTGGGAGCATTTTCTGCTCTGCGACATATGCCATAAGGTCTATAGATAAAGCTACAATCTTGGACAAAACTGCTGGAACACCTGCCACCGTTGTACCATGTACAATATGATGTCGTGCACGGCTTACGCAACCCTCGTCCCCCAGTACAATGTTGTGCACGATTTACGAAAACCCCTTCCCCCCAGTACAATATCGTGTCCAAACGAAAGCGGTGCACCTCCAATTGACATTATTATCTCCAACATTGTAGGGGGAGTAGGGGTGCAGGGGTGTTCCAACGAGTTTTCTCCAAGATTGTCTGAGTTTAAGAAAGTTTCAAGTAGAGCTAAAGATCGGATATTTCTTGACTGTGCACAAGGTGAAAAACAACATGGCGGCCCTCATGAACTTGCCTATGGAACGTCATTCCCCCAAATGTTTGACGATTCCACTGTGTCATACACAAGTAAGACAAAAGTTGGGGGCGTATGTTGCAGAATCGCGCCAATCACACGCAAAGGGAGGGTCCTTTACGGAATTTTTCGTTAGGTTAGGTAGATAATATTTAACCGACGCACCAATCACCAATGTGGTTTTAAAGTGTCAACAAATAGATAATTTCGTTTCAAGTCGGTTTCAAATATCGTTAAAAATACATTGCAAGTTCCTCCCTTTTAGTCGATCTCTTACGACGGCGGGGAATACCGTGGGCATATTCTACAAACCCCCAGGGCCCCACATCGGGACCAACCAAGGGGGGGGGGGGCCTTGCTCGGTTTTGTGGCGGCCGAACCAACCAGCGCCCAGTCATGGGTGAGTGATGGAACTGGTAATCATGTGCCGCTATTTATTTAGGCTACGAGAGTTGGGGACAAACTACTGCGCCACGCCACTCCCTCCTCAGCCCACCTGGAGCAGATTTAATGTCATACCAGGGACAGCCTTTACGGAAGCCAGGCGTTCACTGAGTCCAATAAACAGCAACAGTTTTGCATTAAAAGATCTAGGGGCCATCGATCTGCTCTCAAAGGTACATGATCAGCCTAGGACGAAATCTTTTCCCCTCCAGGGCCCCTCAATTTCTTTCTACTTTGAAGGAACGAGCTTCCACCGTTAAAGACCACTGTATTCTATAGGAGCTCGCTCTCCACGTGAACGGAGAGTTTGGCGGACAAATTTGTGAAGAATTGAATAGCCGATTGCACCGCTAACGGGAAATACTGAAAAGGTGGACACACTATCATGGATATATCTATGCTTAATATTCGTACATTACTCTTAACAACCGGGAGAACTTTTTTGAAAAAAACTTCAGTGGAAACTTTCTTTTTTTAAAAACGAAATAGCGCCACGATAAACAGTACCAAATTAAAATCTCTGGACAATTAACCCTTTGTTAACAACAACTGTTTATCGTTTATCGTTTGTGATGGATTTTAAAATTGATGTACACATTTTTGGAGGGACGAAGAAAACACTTCATGTGCATTCCTCCAGCAGTACGTTTACTCCTCTTCCCAGAGTCAACCTTAAAATTATTGCGCCTACTTATTAAAGTTGATTCCTTTGCAGTGACTACCGTTTATCGTTGATGGATGATTACATTTTTTATTATTATTTCGTGAATCTGCCATAATGATTTCATCCTGAGAGAATAATTATCATCACGTTTGAAAATATGAACTGAAGTTCTTAGCCTATCGCTCTATTTTCTCCGAAAACCTTTGAAAAATGTGCTGCTAATTCTCAGACAATCTTGGACAAAACTGTTGGAACACCTTCCAACCGTTCGTACCCGGTGTAACAATATGATGTCCGTGCACGCTTTAGCTCAACCCTCGTCCCCCAAGCTACTACATGTTGTGCACGAATTTACGAAAACCCCTTACCACCCCAGTACAATACGTGTCCAAACTGAAAGCGGGTGTCAACCTCCAATTGGACATTATTATCTCCACGCATGGTGGGGGGAAGTAGGGGTTCAGGGGTGTTTCCAACGATTTTTTCTACCATAGATTGTAGCACCTGTTGATGTGTCTTGCAATAATACGCACATCCTACTTCCTGTTTTTTTTTATTTTACCCAGTGACAATTCAAAACCGCATCAGGGCGGGGAAACGGTCACCGTTGCCCGCTTTCGGAAATCGCACAGTTTGGGTGTGAACGTACCTTTTTAACGTCTTGAATTTTGTTGTTTGCAAGAAGCCTATTACGAACTCTACCGTGATGAGTGCACGGTAAGTGTTGGCACTTTGGCCAATATGAAGTACTTTCTTCAAGAAAGAACGCCAGAACTATCGTAAAAAAATCTTTGTGACACACTTTTGCATTCCTTGAATTTGTAACCGAGGTGTATGTCGTGGTAGCTGCCCTCAACTACCTACACTTTAACAGTATAGACGACACTCTCTCAGAACAAGACAAGAAATTCTTGAAGAGGTTGCCCATCTCATAGCCCACGTTTCCACAACAGAAGTGTCCACTCTGGTAGATGAAGCTATTCTGAGCGAAGTGAGAGGTAACTCGGCCGATGAAGAGGACTATCCATACTGTATTTGCAGAGACGAACTGGGGAGGGGGGGGGGGAGCATGGTCGGATATGGTAATAGAAGATGCATAAGAGGGCAATGGTTTTATCTACAATGCCTTAACATAGACGAAAGTGACCTCCCAACAACGAAATGGTTTTGCTCTTCCCCTTGTCAGGCTAACGCATAGAAATGTTCTTCGGCAAAAACTCAGGATATCCAGGCAGACAGCATTTACGAGTACAGCCTTGCAATTTTGTGGAATGGCCTCAGCGCAATAAGCAGAAGAGATGCTGTCAGGCAAAATGACGGTGACAGAATCATAAGCAACTGGAAATATGATCTCCCCAGTTTTACAAGAACAAGCATCACAAGTATTTTATCCTTGCTTGCAACCTTCTCACGACAATTAGTGGAGAGTGCAGTGAGAGGGCGCAACACCAAATGAAGTGGTGTAGGACTGTTATTAATCCGTGTGGAAAAGCTGGGTGCAATATGGAGATGGATCTTCAAATGGAACACTTTAACAGGATTTTCAAAGGTAGAGTATAACATGGTCCTACACAAAAAAGGCACACATTATATAGCTTTTTGCCGTACAGGAAATGTCCTCACTTTTCAGTGGCTTTCTTTAAACACAGCGGCAGCCTACACTGTGTTTGAGTTCTCGCTTACAACTTCTATGGTAATTTGTCCAGAATAATTAAAGCCGTTCTGGTTAGTAAAAGACTTGTTCAGATCGTAGAAATTTGAAATGCAACGTTGGCTGCATTGCTCCGATCATCAAAAGGGTGTAGTATTAATATTGACCCACACATTGGTTGTTCATTCCTGCCAAATAATTACCTTAGACAAGAATTCTTGTTATCATTTTCTAGGTACGCGCCATCATAAACTTTTGGAGGAATACGGCGGTGAGGCAGGATGCTTTATGTAACTTTATGTGGGAATATATGAATAATAAATAATCTCTTTAGTTTCTTGACTTATTATTGAAAATTGTATTTCTTTTCCGGTACCGAGAGTTATGAGGTCATCTGGGGGCAAACACCTCTGATTCCACTATCCAGAGCCACGGAAGACTGGTGGGGGTTTGGTCACACTGTTTTTCGTCACGAGACCTTTAGCCAACATGTCCTCGCCGACAAGAGCACTTTCCTAACACCTTCACTACGTCCACAGATTATAGACACGAGCAGTCAAAAAAAAAAAATGTAAACCTGGATATATACAATATTTTATCGTGGATTAAACAATTTTTTCAGGTTCCAACCGTTCTGAATTTGTTAGATGAGATTTTTACGACATACCAACACGATTGTGTTTTATATAGTGTTGTTGGGGTACAATAAACTTAAATAGGCGGGTTCAAAATTCCTCAAAAGGGTCCAGGCAAATGCGGGAGTGCATGTCAAAAATTTCTATCCAATTTAACTTTCCTTGAGAAAGTCCAAGATTTTTCCCAAGGTCGGAAAGAAATTTCAGCATTTTTATTTTAACAAGTTTTTTCAGCGGTATTGGGCCCTGGGGCCTTTGTTAGTTGTGCTAGTAGTGGGGGTATCAGTTTTAAACCTTTGTGTAAAAACCCCCCAAAAATCCACATGCTCTCTTATGTGCTTGTTTCTTTTTTTAAGTGGGGACTTTGGGGAAAAACCCGGGCCAGGATTTTACGTGGGGTCGGCAGAAAAAATTGGTTAAAAGGGGGGAAAAAGCTGTTGAATGTGACGGGTGTGTTAAATGGGTCCATACGCGGGGGGCCAAAGCATTGACAATGCTGAGTAAAAAAACGGGTTACAGCTTTTAAAACCCTAACGAAAAAATGGTATTGTCCTTTTGCTCATTCCCTTGGTTTTGCGCCCCAAAGGGTTTTGGTTTTCTGATCCACCCAATGAAGGGCATCCTGCAAAAACTGGATACATAATGGGTTGTTTCTCAGTTGACGACATTCATTAAATCATATCCGGCCAAAAATTTGCTTTTTGGTATTTTCCAACCTGAAACCCAAAAGGAATTTTACTCCCCTTTTTATGCCCCCTTTTTCCCAAAAATAGAAATTTCCCAAATGTAGGTTAAGTAATATTTTTGAAGTTTTTGTTTCGGACAAAATGGGGTTTCAAAATTTTTCCGGGTACTCTAGCGAGACCCCCTTCAAGATCGAACCTATCCCTGGAAATAAAATCCCTCAAAAGAAGGGGGTTTTCCCTTTATTTTAAATAACTATTAATGGAATTGGGGGTAAAAACTGATCTTAAAAGCCTTTTTAGTGTAATAAACTGATGTTGGGGGCTTTCAGGAAACAAAATTTGAGGACTCTATTAAAAACGAGTGAGTTTTTCCCCTTCCGCCTGGGCCCATACCTTTTTCGAAATGATCGTACATTGGGGGGGTGGCACTATGCTCCGGGTTTTAAAAAATACCGACCCTTTCAAGGGTCACAATTCATTAGGGTTCTGAGTAAATTTGGGGCCCCAAGTTCCTTTTAAGGGAAAAATATGCATTATGTCGCCCCCTTTGGTATAGGGATCCGGGCGCCCCATCTGAGCACACATTTTTATTGGGGGAGAAACAAAGGCAAAATTAGGGCAAATCACAAAACTAGAAAGCCCCCTTTGCTTTCTTTTTTGGGAGATTTCAATTTCCGGGAAAAATTGGGTTACTGGGCTCAAAAAGGACAGGGGGTGTGTCGACTAATATTTTGGGAAAAGGCTTCTAGAATATAAATGTTTTTGCGGTGATAAAAACTTGTAAATTCGTACTAGGGGGGATAACACTATTTTTTAAAATTACCAACTCGTAGCAGTACTTTAAAGTTTCCCCCTTGGCCCCTTTTTAGGGGACCATGGGGCCCCTTATTTTGAGACTAAAAGGTCTTTCCCAAACATCAGACAATCCCGAGGTTTATTTGGATTTTTCCAAGGGTGTTTATGTACCAGGGAGGGGGGAATCCCCGGATTTTGGGTTTGGGTTTATTTTAACGGGGGAAAAAATTAATGGCCCCTTGATAAAAAACTGGCAATTTTTAAAAAGTCCTCCCGAAAGAATTTTAAAAAAAAAGGTCCCCCCAAATTTAAATTTAAAAATAAAAAATCCCCCCCGGGGGGGTTAAAGACGGCATACGTAAGTGATCGGGAAGGGGGGACAATTTGCATGCTATTTAAAAAAACTCGTAAAAAACAATACCCCATGAAAAAATGGGTTGAATTGCGTAAAAAAATTTAAAAAGAGAATTTAATCCCCCATACGAATTACATAAGGGTAGGATCGGAGATATAAAAATGACACTAAGCCCTTTTGGAAGTACTTTAATGGTCAAAAAAGGATAAACATAGTCCCCCCCCTTCCCCAGGAATGGAAAAACTAGCCAAAATGATCGGAAAAGGCCCCTTGCCTTAAATTTCCCATTTTACTAGTGTTTTCACTAAAAATGTGTTAGTTTTAATCCCTTTCGTAGCCCTTTGGTACCAAAAAGGGGAAATTTTTCCTATCTCCACACAGGGGGTTGAAAACTTTTAAAAAGGTTTCTCAATAAAAAAAAGGGTGTTGGACCTGACAATACCCAACTTGGGGCCCCCCAAGAGAAATTGCATCTGACTTTGCCCCTATGTTGAGCCCACCTTTTCAAAATCCCCCCAAAAAAGGGGGAAAATTTCCCTTTTGCCCTGGAAGGGGAAAAATTTTGCCCTTTTAAAAAAAAAATTACAGCCCCCTCCCCCAAGTAATTTTGGGCCGGTTCATTTCCCTTTTATTTGTTGTAAATTATTAGAACACATTAAAAGTTTAAAAATTTAAATGGATTTTTTGAGTCAAAGAATACCTTTTCATCCAAAGAAAGCTTTAGAAGATAAAACAGCTGTGATACTCAAATGGGGGTTTTAGTCATTTAAGACTGGCTTCATCCCTGGATAAGAACAAAAAAACGGTGTTTTTATTCTGGATTTTTAAAAGGCTTTGGGCCCCTGTGCCTCAGACTAATAAAAACCAAAACTTTTAGCAAAGGGGACGAACCAGATCCCCCCCCCCCCAGGGGGTTTACGATTTTCCCATTTGACGTAAAAAAGGGTGTTTTAGTGAATGGGACTCGGTCTTTTTGAGGATGTCGGGTCTGGAGTCCCTCAAGGGTGTCTTAGGACCATTCTCTTTTTTTGGGGCAATTAATGATATGTAAATGTTTCCAGTTTTAAGTCAGGCTTTTTGCGATGATTTGTTTGCTATCGAATCATGATGAGGGTATGACGCCCTAGGCTCCCGGAGGAAAATTGATAATTTTAAAGGTTTTGGGGGTAAAACGTGGGGTATGAGGGTTCCCGCCCTTTAAAGTTAATATCAAAACTTTGCCCGGAAAAAGAAGCCTTTTTTGTTTCGATTTTGTCTGAATGGTGGGAAAAGGGTTTTTAAGGTTTAAATCAATTAAAATATTTGGGTTTTTTACCCCTTAACGACCTTAGTTTGGGTAAGCATGTCCCAAAAAATTTTTAATAAAGGGAACAAAATTTAGGGGACTCAAAGGAAAAAATCGTTTTGCCTATTTATGTAAAGCTAGCTGCTTATAAAAGGGGCTTCTCAGACCCCGTTTTGGGAAAACGCAAGTTCTGTGTTTGGGGGCCACACCAGATTTTTTTACAGGATAAGCTGAGAGATTTAAAGGGGATCGGCCGCTTATCAGCTCCCAAAATTCTCCGGGGCCAGGGTCTATGCTTTGTTCTGAAAGGGCCTTATCTTCCCCACGTTAAAGGAACCCCGGGAGACAAAAACAGATTGATCCGTCTCTAAGGGGGGTTTTTGGAAAAGCACAAATTTCCCGGGATTTGACTTCGGGGATTTCCCCCTCGTAGAACACGTTGGATTCATAAACTGCATTTTTTCCCCCTCTTTTCTAGGCCCAAATGCTACAAGCAAGTTTCCTCCCTAATAAGGTTTAAAGGGTTGGGAATAGTCTCCCTGCTTCTTTTAGTGCAAATTCCCTTTTATCAAAAGGACCCTGCCCAGTTATTGCTAACAAAAATTAGGGGTTGATTTCCCCCGCGCAGCGTGTGAATAAGTCCTTCGGAGTGTTCCCCCATATTTGAAGAAGAAGAAAAAGAGAACGTCCTAGTGACAAGATTTAGATTGTTTTAAAAAAAAACAGGATCGTTTGTAAAAAATAAAAAATTTTGGGGGGGGCTTTTTTGGAGATTTGAATGCTGTACCCTTTAAAAATGAGGGGTTTTAAACCCATAAAAAAACGACCCTAGAGGCCCTTTTACCGGGGAGTATAGGTAAAATTGAGGAAGATTGGGGCCCTTTTCAAAATTTTAAAGGGCCCCGGTGGGCCAAAATTTTTACAAGGGTATATTGTGCCCTGGGATGGGAACCCCCAATACTAGGTCAGCGGACTGCGGACTTTTGTATTCCCTGTATAGAAGACTCCCGTGGGGGTGGAATTGATGAAACCCCCTTGCGGGAAAGCGGGTATCTTTCCCGGGTTTTATGTTTTTTTTCAAAGGGGAAGTGTTGGCTGGTTGAATTTGAATTTTCAAGAGTAATTTTAGAAAAAAGGGGTGTAAGTTAGGCCAGCCTAGGCAAAGTGGCCCACGTGCTTTAGGCTAGGGTAGGATACTTTCGGCCGAAGACCGGGGTTTAAGGCTGTGGGTTTGGGGCCTGGGTTACGCAAAAATTATGAATAATTCACGGTGGGCCATTCGCACGACTACTGGGGCCGGTGCGGACAAGATGCGGTGATTTTTTGCCCGCACGGCAGCGTGCGGGAAAAAGTAACGCAAAATGTTGCCCGCACGGAAGTAAAACCGGGGGACCGGACGATAATAAAATACCCAGGCCCGGCCCTTTCATTCTACTGAAAGTAAGCTTTTCCCCGGGGGCAGTTTTTGGGCCCTAACTCGTTTTTGGGGGGTGGGGGGGTTGGTTTTTTTTTTTTTTTTTTTTTTTTTTTTTTTTTTTTTTTTGTTTTTTTTTTTTTGGGGTTTTTTTTTTATTTTTTTCCCCTTTTTTTTTTTTTTTTTTTTTTTTTTTTTTTTTTTTTTTTTTTTTTTTTTTTTTAAAAAAAAATTAATCATGCAGACACGTAACAAAACAATTCTTTCCCTTTATGTTAAGACCCAAAAAAACAAATTTTTTTCCACGTTTTAATTTGGGGGATTTTCTAGGTTATGGGTTTAAAGGGAATTACCTCCCTTTTTGCCCCCCCTGCCAAATTTTTTTATGGGTTTGGGTTTGAAAAATCGCTTTTGAAATGGGCCCCCTTTTTTAAAACGTTTACCCAGTTTTGACACCTTTAAAAACCCTTTTTTTAATTTTGCCGTAATCCCAAACCCCAGATTTTTAAACAAATTTAAAATTTTTAAATAAAAAGAAAATTGGGAAAAAAAAAGTGGCCCGGGCTGGCAAAAAAAACCCATGTCCCAAAACCCCCCCAACCCACACAAAAAGGGGGTTTGACTAACGTTGGAAAGTCTGTTTCCTAATTTTTGTTTGAGGTGAAAAAACATCAGGGTGGGGGCCCCCTTTCCTGGGAATAACCCCCCTATGTTTGGGCCGGGGAAAAAACCCCCACAAATTTAACCCGGAACTTTGACCCCTGGGGGGGGAATAGGAATCTTTTGGTGGCACAAATGCCCCATCTTTAAGCCAAAAACAAAAAGAAAAATTTCTTTTTTTAAATTCTAACCTATTGGCTTAAAATTTCTTAAAAAAAAAAAACTTCTTTGGTGCCGGTAAAATTCCGGTTGGACATAATCCCCCCAAAAAAAGCTTTTTTTTACAGAAGCACGACAAAAATATGCATGAAATTTCCAAATTATCCCCCTTTATCTGGGGAATATCAGCCTATATTTGGGGGAGTCAAAACCTTTCCTTAGCCCTATTATTAAAGGTGGGTAAAAAAAAAAAGGTTTACCCCAACCGGGTTTTTTTTTTGGGGGGAAATAACAAATTGGGGAGCAAAAAGCACTTTTAATGAATAAAAAAAGAAAAAATTTTTTTTTTAAAAAAAATTTTCATTTTAGGCAAAAAAAACAAATTAAAAAAACTAACTTTTTAAACCCCAAAATAAAAAAAAATAGGGCACAATAAAATTTCATTATTAGAGTACGTTTTTTTAATGAACCCCCACTCAAATATCATGAAATAAGAATAATTTCCCCTTTTGTAACCCCCCAAAGGTTAACCCCTTTTTTTCCAAATTTTTGTAGTTCCCTAGGGATTGTTAAACTGAGGGGGAAAAAAAATTTGGGGGCCGGGGGGAAAGGGCCCGGGGGCACTGTAAAGGGGTTACGCCATGCATTTTGGAAAAACCCCCCTTTCATGGATGACCCTTTTGGCCCCCCCCAGTAAAAAATTAAAAGCTTTAGGTAAAAAAATTTTTCCCCAAAGGAACATTACACTTGGGAAATTTTGGGGCAAAGAATTTCGGGGGCAAGCCCTTTTGGCAGTAAGGGTTTTAAGGTGAATTGGAATTTTAACCCCTTAGGGGGTTTGGGAGTTCCCCGGGGTTTTCATTTTTTGGGCCCCTTTTGGTAACATGCAAACTTCCTAAAATGGAATTAAGGTGGATTGGTTGGGGGGTTTTTTTTTAGTTAATTTAGGAAAAAAGGGTTTTTCCCAAAACCCCCCCTTTTTTAGTTTTGTTGTTGCAATTTTCCATTTTTATTCATTTGGCCCCCGGGCATTGCTTTTTACATAATACTTGGTATTCCAAATTTTCCCCAAAAAGTTTGGGGGGGTTTTTTAAAAAAGGGGGAAGGGAAAAACCCCCTGAAAGCAAAAAACAGAAAAAAGAAAAATTAAAACCCCCCCCCGAAACAAAAACTCACCCACCTTCGAATAGTAAAAAAAAAAAAGAAAATAAGCTTTTTTTTTCTTAGAGACACACTGTATAGAGGATTTTGACCAAAAATTTTCGGGGGCAGTGTTTTCCACAGAAAATTTGGCCCGATTTTTGGGGCTCTCTTTATGATCATTTTGATCGACTGGGAAAAGGGAAAGGGGAAATTAACCCAGTTTGTAGGGTGAAAATAGGAATGTACAGACAATTTATTTTGGTAGAAGGAAGGAAAAAAAACTTAGTAGAAGATTCAAAAAAAATGATATGTAAAAATTGCAAAACCTTAGAGTAATAAAATTTGATGTCGGGTTATTTAGAAAATTTCAATGAGGAAAACCCAAACTACTGGTTGGGTCCCATGCAGCATGGTCAGAGCAATCAATGCCGACACCCCTTTTCTAAAAGGTTTAAACCAATTTTTTTTGGGCCCCTGACCAGACACTGCAGTAGGAGCGGAGGTAGAAAAGGCTTAAATATTTTAAATATCAAGGCCTTTAAGGGCAGGGAAAAATTTAATTTGTGGGAATCCCCCAGTTTGGGAAAAGGGTATGGCATTTTCCCCTAGATTGGGTGGAACAAAAAAAAGTGAAGTGTGCAGGTGCGACAAGGTGTAAAATGCACATTTTAAAGTGTTCCCCGAAAAGTAAAATGGGGAAATAAATAATTGGGAGAAATTTAAAAAAAAACCCCTTAAAGGCCCCCTAAAATTCCCAGGGGGGGAAAAGTATGGGATCGAAAACCCGATTTTAATTTCCCAAATCGCCTCACCCCCGGGGGTTTTGGGCCGAGTAATGGCCAACACTAAATATTCTTTCCCAATCAAGTCATCAGCCCCATAATGATCATGACTTGTGATCATGCAAAGGCCAAGTCAGTTGGGTTTTTTTGGGGGCAACCCCGTCAGCTTGGGAAAATTTGGGAGGCCCAATTTTGAATTTTCAAGTGTGCAAAAAAAAAATCTAAAAAAAAGGGGTGTGCAATTGGCCATATTTTCCATACTGGAGAATCCCATGTTTTTGAGACTTGAGTTGCTACATAGAAAATTTATGACCCCCCCCATGTAAGCTTGTCATAAAGTGGGACCCCTTAAATTTTTGCTCTCCTCACTCTCTTTTAAGGGTTTAAATTTATTCGAAACTTATTTTTAAAATTTTTATAATTTACCAAGGAAAACACCATGAATTTGGTTTACCAACATTCAGTGAAAAACCCTTTTGGGGAAAAAACCCATGCAAAAATTTTATACTCAATTCCCCTTTACAGTATTTTAAAGGGTTATCATTACTATAAAAGAAAAAAAAAAGAAATTTTGGTATCATCTGCAAAAAGTATTTAAAGAGCATGATTTTGAAAAACATTGCGGGAAATTCACATAGATTAAAAAAAAGCAGAGGTCCAAAAATAAAACCCCAAAAGGGAAAACACCACAAGTTATGTCAAAAAAAAAGAAAAAAGGGACATTATAAAGAGACGAAAAACTGCGCCAGGGAAAAAAGGAAATTTTTAAACCCAGAGATTGGGGGGAGCCTTTTTTACTCCGTAATGGAAAAATTTTTGTAAAAGAATGTGGTGGTCAATAGTGTCAAATGTTTAGAAAAATCAAAAAAGGGAAAAAAAATTATTTTTGTTCCTTGCCAAAGGGCAGGAAAGGGAATCTATGTGATGGGGGATGTGGGGTGTGTGTGTGGGTTTTTGCGTGTGTGGGGTTTGTGTGGGTGACATGTGTGTATGTGACGCTTAGCTTTTAAACACGAATCCCCAGTTAGCAATGACCGACATTTTCATTTTTGGTTTTATAGATTGTCATTTTGAGAGGGGGAAAAACCCAAATTGTTTTTGATGGAGGTAAACGGTCTTTTGAGGTCACCAGAGGTAAAAAACCGAAAATCTTTTAAACATATCTAAGGGTAGAAAATGCCCAAAACCCCTTTAAATAGGGGTATAAAGATTTATCATGTCAAGAGGAAGAACGCTATTGTTTTTGGGAGAGATAAAGGTCATCTGAGGTCGGAGGTTAAGCTGCGAAAACCTAATAAAGGGTTTGAAAAACAGGGTTTTAAGATAGAAAGACCGAAATTTTTAATATTGGTATACGATTGTATGTCAAGAGGAAGAACCTTATGTTTTTGGTAGAGGTCAAAGGTCATCTGAGGTCACTGGAATTAAGCTGCGAAAAAGTGAAAAAAAAAAAAATGGCTTGAAAAAACGTTATCAAAGAAAAAGTATGACCGAATTTTTATATTTGGTTTTATAGACTGGCATGGTGAGAGAAAAAACCCTATTTTTTTTGGTAAAGGTCAAAGGTTTTTGGGGTCACTGGGAAATAAAAGATGAAACCCTTGAAATCACAATTTCTCAAGATAGGAGTAAAGTCTATTTTTCACTTTTGTATCCCGTTTTGGTAATGTCAAGAGGAAGACTGCTAGTTTGTGGTGGGTAAAAGGTCATTGAGGCACGGGAAGGTTAAGCGGGAAAAAAACCCAAAAAAGGCTTGAAAACATGATACCCAAGTTTGAAAAGCCCGACACTTAAAATTTTTTGGTAGGGTAGATTCGTCATTTTTGAGAGGAAAAACCCCTATTTTTTTGGTGGGGGTTTCAAAGGCCCATGATGTCACTAGAGGTCAAAAACTAAAAACCTTGAAAAACTTTGAAAATTTTAAAAGAAGCAAAAACCAAATTTTTAAAAGGGTCTTATTCAGAGCAAATAAGGGTCTGCAATCGACTCAGAAGATAATTTTAGGAAAAACTAGAATTTTATTTTATTTTTCTATAGGAAAAACAAAGAAAAAAAATTGCATTTTCTTTTTTAAATTTATTTTTGAAAACTTTTTTTTTTTTGGGCCCCATACTAAAACGATAACATCACGTGATTCTTCGAAAGGTCAACTATGACGTCCCCGGGCCCGGAGTCGAGCGGTAGGTCGTGCTAGCGGGGAGCGCACACAGCTAGCCAGCTTTGTACCTTTTTTTTACCAAGATGCAAGCGGGGTTTTAAAAATTATGGTAAATTTAGAAATAATTTGTAATTGTAGTAGGATAGAAAAAATAGGTACTTAGTAGCCTAAGTTCCCATTTGGTAATGGGAAAAACGCAAAAATTCCCCCAAACCCCAAAATAGAAAAAGATTTATTTTTTAGTGTAAAATTAAAAAATTTACTTTTTTTAGCCAGCGAAAGGTGGGAATTTTTAAAGAGTGGGCGGGAATACGCCCTAGTCCTATAGTACTAGCTTGGCGGAGAGCAGGAGTTAGCTATAGGCAAAAACCTGAACGTTACTCGTTAGCCAAACTTTTGGGTTTTAGCTTTAGGTTCGAGTCGACTTGAAAAAAAAGAAAAAAAAAAACTAACTTTATAGAAAATTTAAAATTTTTAACCCTTTTTGAGGGGAAAAGAAGCCACCTTTCGGAAAAAATTTAAGTACCCCTAAAAGAGAGCTTTTTTGGTTTGTATCAGGTTTCTTTGCAGGCTAGCCAGGTTTCGTTTTGGGCCCTTTCTGGTGTGCCAAAATTGTTTTTACCCTTAAATTTAAATGAGTGAGGGAAAGGGGAAGTTGTCTAAGGGGCCTCTCTCCCCCTTCCGAAACAATTTTTTTTCAATGTGTTCCCGGGGCTGACGCCAAATTTTGGGAAAACCCCCTGCTCAAGAATCTAAATTTGTAACGTTAAAACTCGATCAGTGAACTCCTCGAAGAAATTTCCCGGAAAATTCGGAATTTCGGCCAAATTTTGGGGGGTTGGGCTTGAAGATAAAATGCGGGTGCTATCAACAGAAAGGGTTGTAGGACCTTAAAATTTTTCTTCTTTTAGAAGAATCCCCACAATTTATTTTTCCTATTTCCCAGGGGATGGGTGGGGATTTTCGGTAAAGCAGGGGGCCATATTAGTATGATATCCGGGTTATATATACCCAGTACGTTTTTAAAACCCCTTTAAAGTTGTTTGGTACGAACTACGCGCTTTACGCAAGTAAAATTTTTGACCCGGTGGTTTGTTTTTTTTAAATTTAAAATGAAAAACTTTTTTTTGGAGGGAAAAGAGAATACCAAACTGTTCAAGTGCGTTTTCCCAAAATCTCAAAAAAACCCAATTTGTTTGGAAAAAGTACCCCCGTACTTTTCTAGATTTGCTCTTTTTACTGTTTTTGGGTTTTTTAAAAATCCGTTTTGGGGGGGGGGAGAAGGGGTGAAAGGTGTACGAGTTTTTTTTCCCAATCGGTCAGCAATTTTTCCCAAAAAATCTCAGCCATCTAACCAAAGGGTCTTTTTTCAGAAAAAAAGAAGCAAAAAAAGTAAAGGGGAAGGTAAATTTGGAAAAAACCCCACTTATAAGTTTCCCAAACTAGACGTTTGAACTGTTTTTTTTAAGGAAGAAAACCGATCAGTAGTATTGATCCCCTTAATGAATATGGGCCCAAAACCTTTAAAAAAATTCATGTACCCTTTTTAAGAAATTTTCTCTTTTTAATTTTTTCACTGGTTTGTGCTAAAAGTATGCCCCATATGGCTAATATATGCCTATGACAAAGTTTTTTAAAATCGTTTTCCCTTATGCAGTCAACAAATCCGGCCAGTGACGCATGGCTTGCCCTTAGCCACCCCCCTTTTTTCATTCAGTATGTGAAATCACGTTTTTAGCCGTTTTATCGATTTTTAGAAAATATTTTCTCAGCAGGGGAAAGGGGGTTACTCTAAAAATTAAATTTTTGGGTTGGGGTCAGGCAAAACCCAGTTTTCCCTAAACCCCAATAAAAAGGGAAAAATGCACTTTCCCTTGAATAAAAATTTAAATATAGGGTTTACAGATTTTTTAGTCAAGGGGAAAAAACCCTTTTGTTTTTGGTAGGGGCCCAAAGGTCATTAGGTCAGGGAAGTTAAGCTCCCGGAAAAAAGTGTAAATGGCTTGTAAAAAGGGTTTCTAGTACTAGGGCCCGACAGTTTTCAATTGGTATAAGATTGGCAGGGTGAGAGGAAGGCCCTATTTTTTTTAAAAAGGGGTAAAAGGTCTTTTGGGGTAAACTGGAAAAAAAGACTAAAAAAATTGTAATCACGTTTTCTAAAAAAGGGAAATGAAGTCATTTTTAAAACTTTTAGATACAGATTTTATGTCAAAGAAGACTGTTGTTTGGGGTAGAGGCAAAGGTCATCTGAGGTCCCCGGAAGTAAAACGGGAAAAAACTAAAAACGGCTTGAAAAAACTCGATATCTCAAGATTGCAGTGACGTACATTTTTCATATTTGGTATTTTAATTTGTAATGTTGAGAAGAAAAACCCCTATTTTTTTGGGGTAGAGGTAAAAGGTCATCGAGGTCACTGGGGGTTTAAAACTGCAAAAAGCTTGTAAATCGCTTTAACCTCATATCTCAAATAGCAATGATAGGGCACTCATATTTAGTACGTAGATTGCATGTGGAGAGGAAAAGCCCTTATTGTTTTTTGGGGAAGGTCAAAGGTTTTTTGAGGGGTCGGGGGGCAAAAAACTGAAAAAACCTGTAAACACGAAAATCTCAGGTGGGAAAGAAGGGGGCAATTTCATACGTACATGGATATATTTATTTTTCATGTTGAGAGAAGAACCCAATTTTTTCTGGGAGAGGTCAAAGGATCTTAGGTCACGGGGGGTTTAAAAAAAAAATTCCCCAAAAATTCCCAAAAATCACAATTTGGGGGGGGGCCCGAGGTCAAAAAGCAAAATTTCCCAAGAACTCCAAATATTTTAAAATGGGGGCATAAAAAGTCAAAAGGGAAAGTTTTTCCCCAAAAATTTCAAAAAAAAAAAAAAAAAAAACCCAAAAAAAAAAAAAAAAAGAAATTCCCAGGCTTTGGGGTTCATTTGAAGGTCGGGAAAACCAAAAATTTCCCCGAGAATTCCGAAGACATGTTTGGGGCACTAAAGATCAGAAAGCAAAAAATTTTCCCCAAAAATTCCCAAAATCTTTTAAACGGGGCACAGAGTTCAAAAAGCAAAATTTCCCCAAAAATTTTTAAGATCCAAGAACCCCTTTGGGGGTCAGAGGTCATTGAAGTCCCTTTAAAAAGTTAAATTATACCAAAAAGCTTGAAAAAAAAAGAATTTTAAGCAGGGTGCTAGTACTTTTAATAGTTTTAAAAATTTTAGGGATAAACCTCAGTGCAAAAAGCATTCCCCTTTGGGAAGGAATCACTAACCTTTTGGGGTTTTTGGTTTTTTTACTTTGGGGGGCAGAGTGAAGTTGGGCCACCGCATCAACTAAAGCTAAAATCTTTTGGGAAAGCCCCGAAGGGAAACCCTATTTCAAATTTCCAAAAAATGTGATTAAATTTAGAAAAAAAAGTTTTAGGGGAAATTAAAAAGTTTTTAGCCTCTCCAAAATTTTTTTAAAAACGGAAAAGGGGGAAAAAGGACCGTATTTACAAAAATTTTCAACATTTCCTTTTTTGTATGAAACAGGGGCAAAACCTTGGTTTCTTTTAAATAAAAGGAAAGTAAATTTTTAAGGGAAAAAATTTAAAATAGATAAGAGGCTGGGAATATAAGGAATGACCTCTCTACAAATTTTTGGGAGAAGACAGTCGAAACCCCGCCCGAGTTTTGAGGATGAGACAAACCCTAAGCAACTTTTTTAATTTCCCCTTTGGGGGAAAGGGGAAAAGAAGGGGTGATTTAGGGGTTTTAATCCCATAGGGAATTTTTTGTGGGAAAGATGCAGGTGGAATTTTTTTAGCCAAAAATGGGCCAAGATTTAAAGAAAAAAATTTTTAAACCATTCGCCAAGTTTTCCCGGGAACCCGTTTGTATTACCCCCCTTTCACGAAGTATTAGGCAAGTAGACTTATTCCCCCATAATGAACCATTTCATTTTCCAAATTTTAAAGGTATCATTTTACCCCTCAGGAATTTTTTAAAAATAATGGGGCTTCTTAGCAAAATTTGAATAAAATGGTTCAGCTTGTTTTTAAATTTCCCGGGAATGGGACCATTTTTTTAGGAGATAGGGTTTTAAAGGATTTCCATATAGCTTTTCTTTTCGCTTTACCCAAATTTTTAAAAAACTAGAGTGATCCATGGAGCCCCGTTCGCTTTTTCTTAGTTTTTGTTTTTGGCCCCAAAAAAAAGATGAGTTTATGGTTTCGAATATATTTATAAAAAAAAAAACTTTGCATCACCCCCGTTAAAAAAACTTGATTCCAAATTTTAAACGGTAGATGCCTACCCACAAAATTGTTCACGTTACGTGCAGAAAAATTTTTTAATTAAAATTTCAAATGATCACTTATATTTTGGGAAAGAGGATCCCCAACCCAAACGAACTTCAACTTCCCTTTTACAAAGTGATATTTGTTAAAATGGATCTACCGATAGAGAAGAAGAAAAGATCGGTTAAAAGGGGTTGGTTTGTAATGGTTGGACAGATTCCCCACGAAGTTAATGTGTTTGGGGTTTGAAAATCGGGTTTCTTAAAAAATAAATTTTTTAATCCCTAAAAAAAACAGTTTAAATTTTTAAACATTTTAAATGTTAAAAAGTGTGTCATATATACAATCATTAAAAAGCAGCAATATGGGTGTTAGGAGATTGTACACCCAAAACCGATTACTATGCTTCTACACACAAAAGGAAAACCAATTTTTATGAAAAAACTTTAATATTTTCATCAAAATTGAAAAACCCGGGGTCAACGAAGGGTAAACTTGATGGACAAAAAAAACAAAAACCCCCCCCGTCGCTTTAACGGTGCATTTCTACAATTGTGTAATTTTCAAAAGAGATGAAATTTATCAGGGAGCCAAGTTTCGATAAACCAAAACAGCCCAAAATTTTTTTGGTACATAATTTTGTCAAACAATTTTCTAAATTTCCCGTTAAAGGGCTTTGCAATTTAAAAAAGAAGTAAATTAGTGTTGCTTTTCCCATAGAAAAGGAGTTTAAGTCCTAAAGTGTATAATACTTAAAAAACATTTGGGAAAATCAGAAAATGAACCAAAAAAACTTTGAGTGTTTCCCCCAAAAACCTTTTTTTTTGACTTGAGTAAAGGGTTTAGGGGCGTATTTTGAATTTTCAAATTTTCCCCAAACATTAAACTTAAAAAGGAAGAGTTTTGCATACAAGGAAAGCACAGCCATGATGAAATACTTTTTTTGTCACGGGGGGTTTACGCAAGAAGGTGCCATCCGTGAAAAGGGCTGGCAAAAGTGTTGTACTTGACATGTATGGAACCAATTACAAAAAACAGTAAAAAGCAAAGGTTTCAGAGCCATAGGCTTAGGAACCCACGACCAAGTAGCAAAAGCAAAAAACCCAAAAAAAACAAAAAAAAAACCCAAAAAAACAAGCAGAAAGAGGAAAGCAGATAAAAAGGGAAAAACAAGTTTCAAAAAAGCCATTGTTGTTGAGGTTGCCCCTAGAAAACCCTAGATCCCTGTGTGGAATCTTAAAAAGGGAAAATGCAATACTGGGTTTGGGCACAATATCACTTTTAGTATTTTCCCCAGTCTTCAAGATCCTTTTTTCTTCTTTGGGGTTTTCTTCATCTTTGGGCAAAATGAGCAAAAAAGATTTTTCTGTCCTTTGACCAAATTTCCCTTTTTCTGTCCCCCGGTATTCTTGGGTTTGGGCTTTTAAAAATTACTGATTTCAAAAAATAAAAAATTCCTTTCAAAACAATTTTTTTACCCCCCAGCTTTTGACTGGTTTCATTAAAAAATCCCTGATTTTTTAGCTCATGAATTTTTCAGATAGCAAGGACTTCCCTTGATCTGTGTCCCACGGTTTTGGGGCCCCATCGGTTTAGGCCCCAGAGAAAACGAAAATTTCGAACCCGTGATACCCCCGTTGAAAAAATTTCAAAATAGCCCTTTAACGGGTTTAACAGATCAGGAGGGCTGCTGAGGTAGTTTTTTCCAGGATAAAATCCCATTTTTTTAATGTCCTGGGAAAAAGGGGAATAGGTTTTCACTGTGTGGGATGTGAACTTATTGGGGGCCAGGTAGATGACAGGGCTCCCCCTGGGGGGTTTCCAGATCCCCCCGAAAGCACAGGCCGTCGGGAAACTGGTGTGTATTTTGTTGTGAGCATGAAGCACGGGTTACAAGGTCAAAACTTTATTCCATAATGGGTGTAAATATGCCCCCCACGTAACCCCTCTGAAATGCAGCAATCAAAACTTTGAAATGGGGCGGGGTTTACGTTGGATAATGAGGGGGTTCGATCAGAAAATTTTTGCTCCTTTTGCCATATTTGGGATTAGTGGGGATCTGCGGCAAGTTTTTTGTGTTTCATGTTTGGAGGGGGGAAAAGACCCAATGGGTTTACTTGGTGTCTTTTTGTGAAATCTTTTCAAAGGGCAAATTTCCTTTAAAAATTTAGTTTTTATTTTTTTTTTATTTTGAGGTGAAAGTCTTTGGGCGGGTTTTGGGCATTTGGTGTCAAAAAAAAAAAAGGGGGGGGGGAATTCCCCCGTTTCCCCAAAATTTTTTGGGAAAAGGGGTTTTTGCTTCAAAGGGGGATTTTGATAATTTCCCAAAGTAAAAAGTAAAAATTTTTTCCCAATGGGTTTTTCCCAAAACAGGTTGGCAAATGCCTACAGTAAATTTTGGGAAACTGGAAGGAGGGGTTGAGAAGAGTGTAGAAATTGCATGACCCTGCTCCCAAGCAAACCCAGGGAGCTTTTATTCGATGGAGATAACCCCCCCCGGTTTAATTTATGCTAATATTTTTAAGACCCCCCAAACCGGGGGGAGTTTTATAAGGGTTTAAGCGTGTTTTTGGCGAAAAGGATTTTTTTCTTTTTTTTGGGGCTCCAATTAATGGCTTTAAATTAAAAAATATTAAGTGACGAACCCTTTAAAAAATTTGGGCCTGTCCCAAAAAAATTTACTTTGATGTTTTGGTTTTGCGCCGCCAGCTTTTTTTTGGAGGTGGAAAAAAACTCGAAAGGGTTTTCAGTTGAACAAAAAGAATACAGCACCCCCTTTCCTATAAAATTTACGTATGCAAAACTAGTTAAAGGGATAAGTCAAAACCTTATTAAAATAATAAAAAATTTTCCCGGGAAAGTTCCAGAAATAACCTATATAGTTTTTGTTATTTTTCTACAAAAAAAATAATGATATACTGTCATACGCGTCCCAGAGCGTCGAAAAATGCAATATTTTTTTTTTTTCCCGCCGATTGAAATACTGTGGCAGTGGAGGAAACCCATCTGACTGCAGAGGAGAGCGACAAATCCCTTTTTGGTTGTTTTTTTAATCATTTGTAAGCCTTTTTAAAAAAGTAAAAGAAATATACAAGCGATGGTTACGATGATTTGACCGTAAAAAACCTCACTTCAAAGCGATCTATCTCCATCCGAAAAAAGCCCCTGCAAACACTTTTGTTGGGGCCCCTCTGAGAGAAAATCCCAAACCTTAAAATTGTTTGAAACCCACAATTTTCCAAAAAAAGGGTAATTTTTGGGGGTCTAAAAACATAGAAAGGGGAATGCAAAAATTGATAAAAAGAACTCTTTTTTTTGGTTGTGGTCAGAGGTCATGGGCCCTAAAAGGGGTTACCAGGGGAAAAGGGGAAAAAAATTTCTAACCAAACCCCGTATCTTATGAAGGGGTTTCCCTTTTTTAAAAGTGAGCACGTGGAGCTCCCCCCAAAAAAACCCCCAAAAAAAAAAATTTTAAATTTTTAAAATTTTTAAAAAAAAAAAAACCAAAAAGGGTTTTAAAACCAAAAGGTTACCCTTTAAACCCCCTTTTTTTTCCCCCTTTTCCCGGGGGGGGAAAAAAATTTTTAAAAATTTTTTTTTTTTCCCAAGGGGGGAAAAAAACCCCGAAAAAAAAAAAAATTTTGGGGGGTTTCTTTTAAAAAAGGTTTTTTTTTTTTAAAAACCCCCCTTTTTAAAAAAATTTTGGGCCCCAAATTGGGGTCAAAGGGTTTTCCCGCCACTTTTTTTGGGAAATAAAAATTTTTTTGGGGGGGGGTTTTGGGGGGGAAAAAATTTGGAAATTTTAAAAAAAAAAAATTTTTTTGGGGTTTTTTTTTAAAAAATTTTTTTAAAAAAATTTCCCCCCAAAATTTTTTAAAAATTTTTTATTAAAAAAGGGAAATTTTTTTTTAAAAAAGGGGGTTTTAAAAACCCCCCCTTTTTTTGGGGGGGAAAATAAATTTGGGTTTTTAAAAAAAAAAAACCCTTAAAATTGGAAAAAATGCCCCCCCAAAAAAAAAGGCCCCTTTTTTTCCCTTCCCAAAAGGAAACCCCCCTTTTTTATTTTTAAAATTTTTAAAAAAATTTGGTTTAAAAAAAAATTTTTTTTTAATTTTTTCCCCTTTTCCCCAAACCCCCAATTTTTAAATTCCCCAAAAAAAATTTTTTTGGGGTTTTTTCCCAAAAAAAATTTTTTTTTTTAATTTAAATTTTTTTTTAAAATAAAAAAATTTTCCAATTCCCCCCCCCTTTTTTTTTAAAAAAAAAAATTTTTTTCCTTTTTTTTTTTCCTTTTTTTTTTAAAAAAAAATTTAAAAAAATTTTTTTTTTTTTTTTAAGGGGGCCCCCCAAAAAAAAAAAAAAAAAGGGAAAAAAAATTCCCCTTTTTAAAAAAAAAAAAATTTTTTTAAAACCAAAAACCCCCCGGGGGAAAAAACCCCCCCCAAAAATTTTTTTTTTTTTTTTGTTTGGGGATTTTCCCTTAAACCTTTAATTTTTTCCCGGGAAAAAACCCTTTTTTGGGGGAAAGGGGGGAAAAATTTTTTTAAAAGGGGAACCCCGGGGGGGGGAAAGGGGAAAAATTTTCCCCAAAGGGGAAAAAAAAAAAAAAATTTTAAAAATTTTTTCCCCCCGGGAAAATTTGGGGAAAGGGAAAATTTTGGGTTTTTTTGGAAAAAATTTTTTTTTTTAAAAAAACCCCCCAAAAGGGGGAAAAGGGGTTTTAAAATTTTTTTTTTAAAAAAAAAAAAAGGGGAAAAAAAATTTTTTTGGGGTGGGGGGGGGGGTGGGGGGGGGGGGGGGTGGGGGGGGGGGGGGGTGTGGGGGGGGGGGGGGGGGGGGGGGGGTGGGTGGGGGGGGGGGGGGGTGGGGTGGGTGGGGCGGTGTGGGGGGGGGGGGGGGGTGGTGGATGTGGTGGGGGTGGGGGGTGTGGGGGGCGGCGGGGGGGGGGGGTGTTGGGGGGTGGGGCGAGGGGGGGGGGGGGGTGGGGGGGTGGGGGGGTGTGGGGGGGGGGGGGGGGGGTGGGGGGGGGTGGGGGGTAGGGGGGGGGTGGGGGGGGGTGGGGGGGGGGGTGGGGGGGGGTGGGGGGGGGGGGGGGGGTGGGGGGTGGGGGGGGGGGGGGGGGGGGGGGGGTGGGGGGGGGGGGGGTGGGGGGGGGGGGGGGTGGGGGGGGGGGGGGGTGGTGGGGGGGGTGGGGGTGGGGGGGGGGGGGGGTGGGGGGGGGGGGGGGTGGGGGGGGGGGGGGGTGGGGGGGGGGGGGGGTGGGGGGGGGGGGGGGTGGGGGGGATGCATGTATGCTATCCACCATTCCATGATTCCTTGAAATATCGTTGTTACACTAAGCTAAGTGTTCGTATACATACCTGGTGGAGACTCGAAATGACCGTTCGGTGACTCTTCCACCCAGAGAAGCAAATAGGTATCTTTTTCTCCTTTAAATAAAAATAAATATATATACTATCAGCCGGACGTTAAGCAAAGTTTCTCCACATTCCTTCAGGCTTAAGATATTATACGAGCAATTTTCAATTGTTTTTGTTTATGTTTTCCATCTGCGGTTCCTCAAGATAGCCTTTAGACGCTCTACCGAATAATCAATCCTTACTCATTCTGAACTATAACTGCATAAACCCGCAAGACCAAGTATGAAAAACGATCCGTGCGTTTGCCTACCGTTGATAGTTAATCGTGTTTAACCAAGTTATTTGATCGGTTTTTGACCTCTTTGTTATCGGACACCAATCACATGTTACTTTCGACTAACTGCACAACCGGAAAACTAAGATTGTCTTTCTTCTCTTACATGATTAAACATCCGTATACCCTAAATGAGAGAAGTATCCATCCTTATTATCTTGAGATATTGTGGTTTGACTTCCCATTATACGTATAACGCCTCTTGTGCGTGATTAAATTTGGCATAGGTTCCTTATTCCTTTCCTGCAATACAGGAATAAGAATCAAGTTGTCATACTAGAAAATCAAAGTAAAACAAAGACAGTATAATAATTGTTGCTTGGCTTACATTTTTCCCGGATATCACTTTTTTATGCTTAAGTAAACATCGTGGCGGATGGGATTCGCGTCATAATAGCATTTTGTGTGACCCGAGAATATGCCCGTAATTAATGTCGATTAAAGCCATTGATATTTTTTGTGGAACATGGCTTCCTCACCAGTAAGTTTTCTCCTTCTGGGGAATGGAACATCCGCAGAATGGCCCCGTGCACGTTTAACGATTACCTGTGCAAAATCCTGTTGTCACCCCAAGGCGTTGTTTTGAAATTGTTATCTATTTCCACGTGTTAAAATATATCGGCAATTGATCCCAGTATAATTTCAAATCGTAATCAGTAGAGCAGTGAAATACTTCTTATGTCATCTTAAAATTTCATGGATAAACAAATAAGTCACGTGGCAAGAACACACCACATGTCAGTTGACTAGTTTGAATTGCTACACAGGCCCGACCTGTCTTGTTGAGGGCCATTAAGATGAAAGAATAATCATTGCTTAACACTCCATTTGATTATGGAGCCAATAAAACTGATTGTCTGACAAATATCGATCTTATTCTTTTTGATGGAGAATTAATGCCTACAACAAATGAGCAGACATGCGATGAAACACTTCAAAATTCCTTCTTCGACATCAATCCGCTTGACATTTTCATATTTCTTTCTTAAGACATGTCTAGCTCTCTATTCGAAATTTTACTCTGTGGGACTGTTCACGGTAGCTCCTCCGGAATGGTAAACAGGTGACTTACAAACGTACATGGACACTACTATTTGGTGGCACCTGGAGCTCCCTGATAAGAGTATATTTTGTAACTCGGAAAAAAAGTCCCTACAAGTGAGCGAGTTTAATTGCCCATCTCGACGTAATTGAAGTGTAATGAGAGGAAATATTTCTGGTTTCCCGACAGGGAAAACTGAATGATCCGCTCTTTCCACCTTGCAAAGCTTGAGTTGGGACCGCGATTGAAAAGTCGGAAATGACTATAAACCGTACTACCAGTGCGGGCTCGTGGGTTTTAACTATTTGAGGGGCAAATGGGGTACTCTTGTTGGTCGGGATTACCCAACGGCGCCGAAGGGCCGCCGCTTGGGAGCGCGAAGCGCTCCCAGTCTGTGAAGCGTCGTGGGGTACCAGCGGGCCCGCCTTAGGGCCCCCCTTGGTGGCTGGTCCCAGGCAAGCCCCCGGTTGGCAGGTTTCCAGGGGGCGAAGCCCCCGGAAAGCTCTTGCCCCGATATTTATTCAAAACTCTGCCGTATTAGAACGAAGCATTTAGCTATCTTAAACATGGGACATTTGATGCAGCACGTGACTGCAAAATTCATAACTTGACCTAGTCATTCATTTTTTATAATAACACAGTATAGCTTGTCTCATAGATGTTTGCTCAAAACAGAATCAAGAGATGCAGTGAATTGCCACCCTAACCCAAACAAATAACCCCCTGACACGTTTTCTGATCCATCTGTTTCATCAAAGTCCCCGCAATGCTAACTCAAACGCTGCACAAAATTTTATACAGCTAACCTTAGTACAATAATGTTATGCAAGTACGTTGGCCGATTATTTTTCAACTTTTTTAAGAAAATCCTATGGCCGGTAGGATGGGGAAGTGTCAATATGCCGTATTTAGTTTCTACTCCAGCAATGTTAGTTTTATGCCAAAAAACATGGACGAGTGTACAAGCATTTGCTTCTCAAGCAATGGCGACTTGTACTTTACATGCTTTTTACTTTTTCCTGACGAGTGCCTTCCAGTCGACTTATTGTCCAGACAGCACCCAAGAATGTTATCTGGCACTCCGTAAAGATTCTCCGAATAGAATGCAAGCCGAGAAGCCAATAACCCTTGTCAGATTGTGCATATCCTGTAAGCCCATTTATTAGCCTCACTTTCGTGTCCCCCGCTGGGTGTGAAGACCTACGTGGAGGGACGAAACTGTACAGTATCTTCTAAGACTTCTCTCCCCGAAAATAGAACGAGTTTGTAAACTGTTTATTTTGTATTCATGATCACAAGTTCTAGGTTCTATCACGGAGCTAAATCGAAACTTACCATCGAAGAGGGCCGAGAGCACGATTCAGTGCCATACTAGCTTACCTAAGCTGCAGCTACACTCTTCCGCTTCTCGTTTATGAGACCGCACTATGGCTTTTTCAACGCTACGACTCACATGCCGCGTTCTTACCTAGTGTATGAGCTACAGCTGCCGACGGAGCGAGATCAGGAGAGGGCAAGCGGAAGGCATAGCACCAATACTTTGGATGAAATTGGCGCACTCACCTCTCGTCAATCTTCAGCCGCATAAAATGCCAAGTGCGCATGCTCACAAGGCCTTGTATGAGCGGGGCAGATTACAATCCTGCCCATGATCTTTATGGCGATAGATAGCAAGACAGGCATTTGTGCTGAGCTACTCATCCCTACGCCCGTTTAAAGACTAGACTGTCATCACCTCTAAATGTATATTTTTAGTGTATGTATATCAAAAATTCTCAGTTGGTGACTGCTGATTGCTCGAAGTGACATCAAAGTTTGCAAAATTTGAATAGATGACGCAGAGTAGCTCACATTTCCACACAAGGCAGACGAGGATGTACTTTTATTACATTTTAATAGCCTTGTGTAGACTTCACCATGGACATGGCCCTAAGCAATAAAACAGTTATTATTCCTGAACAAGGAAGAGCCTCATACAGTTATCGGGAGGCAGCTAGTAAGATGCCCATAGGTGGGAGAATTGGAACTGTCTGCGCAGCATCATGAAAATTCCCCTTTAAGAAAGCAAGGGCTGTGTAGACAAAAACGCCCCCAAACTACTGTTCACTAAACAGACAAGCACTTTTGTAGGAGTGGAGAGGAATATATTGGAAAATGCTAGTAAAGACAAGTAGAATTATAAAGCAGTGTTTTCACTCATCTTCTTGTCAAAACCTGACCCTTACTAGTAGGAATTTCTTTGGAGGGGCACAGCCCCAAGATGCCCAATGCAACGAGCCGCCACTGCGTAACTACAAGCCAATTACTATATACACACCCCCCCCCCTACTTGTCCGGTAACAGGATGAGTAGGTCAACACTGCCGCCTCCATACATCGGTTTTCCTGTGATAAAAGGCTTTTTTCAACGACGAAGTTAGTTCCCAAACCTTACCCCGCAGGTGGTCGAATATACGTTATTGGCGGTTAGGACGTAAACATTGTAGGAGTAGGAGCCTCGTAAATAAGAGTAGTGCTTACCAAGACGACCCGTCAGGACACACCCGGATGAATCCATCCCGACGAGCGACATGACAAGTTCCAGAGAAGGTCAACTTCAACGCAGCCCCAACCTTTCTAGAACTGTCTAGAAGTGAAGAACTGTTTACGTTATGTCGCGAAACTACAACTACTGTGTGTTCTAGAAGTTTTTCTATTAAGGAACGTTCTCCTGTAATTACTGGACTGTGTACACTAGAAGTTTCTGTCAAATTCTGCCTAGAGCTTCTCGATTAAAAGCAAGCGTATAAAAGCACATGATCAAGCAGTTGTTTGTGGCGGACGAGAGACACCACTCGAGTCCAGACGTTATTCTTGCTGTCTCGTTTAGGCGTGACCGAATCATATGAGGCCAGACACTGACAATTCACTACTTGTTTGAACCAAATTGCATATACTGCCGTTTTGCTACACTGCTGTATTGGAGGTTAGTATATCATTCCATCGCTTAATCATAAGCCTTGTCATTATTCGCGTCGTAGGAACTCAGCTTCATCAGACAACAGCACACGCTGCCAGCACGTCTACAAATACTGAGATACAATCGTCGAACCCCCCTCCTGCATGCCATACCAGTCCTTAGGACCATACCAGGCAAATATTAATTAAAGGATTGTGAGTAAGTCTAATTAATTATTGTTAATTTAAGTGAGATAAGGGAGATTTGTAAATATATCCATTAAGGGTGTTGAATTTTAATCTCGTTCATTCATGTGATCCTTCGCATGTTATTCGGTTATGACTTGCGACCACAAGCCGTAACAGAATTGGGGGCCTAACATCCGGGAACCCCCCGAGAAATACTAGAAAACTTTTCGAGAAATTCTGTTAGGGAATCGTCAAGCAACTGTGTTTGCTCATGACTACTTATTTGCTTTGTTGAAGGCTTGATACAAATTTCAAAAATGCCATTCAACTTAGATAAATTCCGTGGCTATGTCCGCAGTCGAGGACCTAGATTCATTAAGAAGTCTGAGATTGTAATAGGTGCCCCAAAATATCTATGGACCATTGCATTTTTTCAGCTTTAATGCGGGAAAGACGAGATTTAAAAGATATGTTTCTAGAATATCTTGTGGATGCAAGTATCCTGCCTATATACAGTAATACTTGGAAACAGCCTAATGCACTGCTAGCCAACTGGACAACGACATTTGACTTGAAAAAGGACTTAGAAATAGAACATGAATAATGGAGATTAGATTAAAAGAAATGCGAAAGATGATAAGGGATAGAGAAGTGAAAAGTGGAAAGAAAGGAAAGAGAAATGGCAAATGTGTCCCAAACAGGAAAAAGAGGAAAGAGAAATGCCCAAATGCCAAATGCAAAAGCCCGAAAAAGAGGAAAGACATGAGAGGCAAATGCCAAAAGGAAAAAGAGCGAAAGAGAAATCAGCCAAATCGCAAAGGGGAAAAAGAGGCAAGAGAACATGAATTTTAGGTTGAAGCCACTAGAGTTCAGGGTCATCAGAGGCCTCAGACCCATAAAGTTAGGCCGTAAGATTACTGGGCGTACTTTCGACATTTTCTAAGCCACGTTAAATATTGTTCCCCAAAATTTCAGGAGGATAATGTGGATAATATTCTGTTAACCATTTCGAAAAAGCCGAGGTGAGTCAACTAAAGTGGCCAAGAGATACAATGGTCCATACATCATCCCGAGCTCACTTTCACAGTGCCAAGGCTCAGAAGTGTATTCCGTTCTCTGTCAATAGAGTGACATGCATGGATTACGATAAGGTTAAAAAGGCCCATATTACATAGTCCATTGAATTGGTGCCCTGAAGCTTATCGCCAAAAATTTAGCAAAGTATCGTAAGGCTGGCATACACAAACATATACGTAGAGCTTTGCGCTGTATTCAAAAAGAGAAAGGCATTCCGATACGATGGTGTAAGCTTCCAAAAGCCCGTCTCCACTCATTTGACACTTTAGACAACGTGATGCTAGTCGAGCGAATTCTCACACGGGGTGTGAATGATGGACATCTAATGAATCAACTTGCCTTACAGAAACATAAGGCTGACAAATTTGAAGGAAGTTGCAAATTTGGCTGATCAGTATGCTACTTACCCATAAATTCAGTAAAAGTCGGGTCCTAGACTCAAAACAAGGGTCAGATTAGTAAGGCCAAATAAGAATATATGGGCAACAGTGGCAATACATGAGTGGGCACAACAAGTTAATAGTGGTATCTCAGTCTCTGAGTGTTCTATACTCTCCAACAAATTCCTGGTAAAAAACAAACCAGATTTCCAAGTCGTCAAAGAGCAACGACCAGGTCAGTTAGGAAACATAGCCATGCCTTTTAAAGACATAAAGTCGCTGGTTTCTGTCACAAAAAAGGCCACACTAATATGGCCAAATTGCTTTCACACTTGCGCAAAATTAAAGGAGAACTGAAACAGCTTCTAATGGCCTTAGCCAATGTTTAAGGAGAACCTCTATCTGGAAGGTAGTAGTGGACTTTACGCGCCTACATTCTAAACGAACAAAATTAAGGGAAGAATACTTCCTATCCATCGTGTCATGAGAGGGTTATTTACCTATGAATGGGAATTCAGCCTCATACACCCGTCTAAAAATAAAATTTTGCGTGATACAGGCGCAGAACTCAGACTCGTTTCGCTTCTTGATACGAGTTTTGCCATTATCGGACTCTATTCTCCACAGGGCAACTGATATTAAATTCAGGGCGTTGTAGTGTGGATTTATTTCTGTTCCCTCTCCACAAAATTAATTTGTAAGCTCAGAATTTAGTTTCTGAGGTCGGTTCATAGCATAGCAGGGTCAGACCTACTCATCACCTGTAAAGGGGGTATCTCTTTTGCTAGGCAATTGACTAGCTGGTGCGAAAAGGTAGTTAGCCAATGCAATTTTGCACAGAATAAACCATGGTGATCTATAACAACACAGAGCAATCTAGAACCAAGAATTCTCCAAATTTAGTCCCTGCCCTTGTAGCTGTCACTAGAGCTAATGTCACAAAAGCATCAGCCGTGGATGATAATCTTAATACATCCCAACTCTCTAAAAGTTGAGGATACAGTTCCCAAAAGTGGAAACAAGGTAGGGAAGTCATGTAAGGCTGATAATCTTGAACATCCACTCTACTAAAAATGAGCGTATTGATTCCTGAATAAGAAGGATGATAAACTTAAGCAATCGCCTCTAAAATTGAGGAATTAGTTCACTAATAAATGGAACAACACATCCCCAAAAGGAGGAGTCATGTGAATCCTGGATCAAATGGTATTCCAGTAAAAAAATATTCAATGAAGTGAAGATTTCTTGGTCATGATCTCTAAGCAATCACTTTTTTATGACTAATAACTTAATGATAGTCAGGATTGTGAGTACTCATGGCCTCCACACATAGTGAGAGGTAGAACGAGGTGAAAAAATCAAAAATGTCTAGACACACCCTCCACCAGAGACCAGTTGTCAGTCACAACAAAACACATGATGAAGAGACTTCAGCGCATATAATGTGCTGCGATGCCACTCCACGTGATGGATGAATCGAAAGACGTCCCAAGTCTGTTTTCTATTCTTAAAAACAATATTTTGATGCGTAAATGGCGACCACCGTGACTGCACTCATTAGACTGAAGAGTGAGAGAGTTACCATCAAATTGTGGTATCCTAGGACTTCAATAGCAAGGGAAATAACTGATGTATATGCTCATAGAAATGCCATTTGCAGGGACACTATAGGAGTCAATAAGAGCTTTACCACAGTAATTCTAAATCACTTTATTATTGGCAAATACTTTCAAAAGTGATGTGTGGCCAAATTTTGTAAGACCTCGTCATCTTCCATGTCAAATGGTGAGGGAAAGGCCAGAATCGAGAATCAGTCGGCTCGCACCCTATTAAAGCCAATTCCTGCTTTTGAAGAGCCGTTATAGTAGAGTCATCATTGATTGTGTAGGTTCCCCTACCTAAGAGTAGGGCAAGGGATCAGTTAATATTAACCTATTATGTGTGGCTTCTTACGAGGTTTCCAGAGGCAAATACCTCCGAGGAATCAATATCTAAAGCTCGACAGTCTTGCAAGCATTTACTTAAATATTTTTTCACATAGTTTGAGGTTGCCAAAAGAGATCCAATCAGGATCAAGGTCCTAATACTCATGTCAACCCCTCGTATTCCAAACAAGATGTATTAGTATGAGTTAGGCATAGACCAAAATGTAAGTCTTCGCTTATCATCCGCGAAGGCCCAAGGGGCTTTAGAAAGCGTTTTCCACAAACATTGAAGCATAATGTTAAAGACATATTGAGTCATGATAATAGAGAGAGATTGGGATGAAGGCATTTCCATTTTAGCTAATGTTTGCATAGCCAGGGAATCTATGCAAGAGTCACTTGGCGTTCAGATGCCATTTTGAACGTAGTCCTTGCGACACACAGTTCGTGCCGACCATTGAAATTTATTAACAGGAGAGAAGTGGGGCTTTTTTGTTGTTTTTCTATTTTAGGTTGTATTTCATACAGATCCAGGTTAGAAGACAACCTACATCTACTTGATGATGTATCCCCCGCTTTAAAAGATCAGTCTTCCATGGAGGCATATGCTCTGAACTTTCGCTCAGGGAAATCTGAGGCACTACATCAGACAGAAAATGAAAGCGTGGTACGACAAGACCACCTGCCGAAAAGAGAGTTTAAGCCTGGTGGATAAGAGTGCTAAGTGTTTTTGCTGCTTATCATGGTCCGCCACTTCAAGCTCCGCTTGTCACAAGGACCTTATTCGTCAGATGAGAGAAAAAAAAAAAAAAAAAGGTATAGTGACACGACAGATTCACGTCATTCTGAATCCTGACAAGCGTAAATCTAAAAGAGTAGGTCCTATTAATATGATGAAGCAAACTATTATGAAAGAGAAGATCTGTGACATTTCTAAGGATAGAAGGGTATACATGCTAAGTAGAAAAGTAATATTAATGATACAGGTGATCAAGTGTGTGTTTATCAATGCTGATCATGAACTCAGATAGATGATGGAGATCATTAGACGCTAATAATGTTCCTGTACATGTGTATTAAGTTAACACAATATTCTGATGTGTTGAAAAATAACTATGACCAGAACTTAAGTCATCTGGATCACCCAAGATAAAGTCAGAAATGAAATGCATTAATCTATTGAATAATGACATGCACTTGTGTCCCTATCAGGATGATCCTACTAGGACAAATTTGATTGAACAATGATGTTGATTGTGGGAGATAAGCAACACCAATACCAAGCCAGCATCCTTACCGAGTAACTTGTCCTCGAAAACGGACCAAACATCTCAGGCGATGAAGGTTCGGTATATGGTAGACCATGACATTATAGAACCTAGTAATAGTGAATGGTCCTTCCCCTTGTATACTTGGTCCCCAAGCCAGACGGTGGGTACAGATTTTGGTACTGATTTACTGAAAGTAAATGCAGTCACAAGAACGGATTCCTATCCGATACCCCGTAACTCGATGATTGTATTGATAGGAATTGGGAAAGCGCACCCCCCCCCCCAATATGTGTCAAAAGTTGAAGACTTACTAAAGAGGTACTGGGAAGATACCACTCACTGATGAGGGCTCGGATAAATCTCCGGCATTCGTGAACGCCAGAGGGTTTATTTCAGTCTAAGGTTATGCCCGTTTGTATGCAAAAATTCACAAATGACCTTTAAACGCTTAAGCTAAAAATAACCCTATAACGTCAGGATCTTTAGAAAAATTGTAAAAGTATATATTGGATGGTGACCTTATTGTATACATCCATACTCATGGGATGAACATGTACAACATGTTAAGGCATTATTCGAACAAGCCTTGCCAAAAAATAATTTGACTAGTCAGATTTGGATCAATAAGTGAGATCGGCTTGTGCCCAGGTGAAAATTTTTCTTTTTTTTTTTTTTTTTTTTTTTTTCTTTTTCTTTTTATATACTTAGGCGCATGTGCGTTGAGTCAGCCGTAAAGTTAATGACCAATTAAGGCCCTTAAAGAATTGAAGGGCATTGACAAATTCCCTGCCCTAAAAAAGCCCCAACTGATAAAAGGCAGCTCATGCGCTTCCTAGGCATGGCTAGGTTTTAACTACAGACATTTTTTGTCCGCAATTTCTCTGACATTGTGCTCGCCCACACTGACAAAAATTTGTAAAGAAAAATGAAAAGTTTCGATTAGGACGAGATGCATTGCCCAAGCAGCATTTGAATTATTTGCAAAAAAGGCACTAATGAGTTCACCAGTGTTGATTGCTACACAGATTTTTGAGACAAGCCAATTGTAACGTGGGCAGTAGATGCCAGTCGACAATGGCATAGGAAGCAGTGTTTGCTTCCAAGCCTGATGAGCGTTGGTGATGCATCACCCTGTTTTTGTTATTCGTTTAAGAACTTTTTGACAAACACCAGAAAAATTATTCAACAATTGCAAAAAGAGACATTCGTCTTGATACTGAGGTCTTCAACACTTTGATTGTTATATTGGAGAACTACTAGTTTCTCATAATCACTGCTATACACTGATCATAACCCTTTGACATTTTTTATCTAAGAGGAAGAATAAGAATCAAAGACTTGATGAGGCTGGAGTCTTATTTACAACGAACAATCATATAATGCCTAGGATAATTAAGCATATTAAAGGGAAAGGACAATGTTGTACCAGACTCTTTGGGTCAAGAACTTTGATTGTGATGCAGTATGGTGAAGATATCACGGCTAAGTTTTGAAATTTTTGTGTTAACTACAGCACAATGTGTATATGTAATGATGTTAACTGTAATCATGTATTCAATCACCTTGCAAGACCAAATTATATTGTTATGATTATACCTTACCAGTGAATATATAAGGATCTACATAATTAATACATACTGTAGTTATACTGTAAAGTTATACATTGTAAATACTGTAACTCAAGTTTGCTCCGAGAACGCTCCAAAAACTTATTTCAGAGGGGAGGAGTGTTACCAGACGATCAGTGCAGTGGAACACCGGATTTGAATCCATCGCACGAGCCGAATTTGGAAAGTTCCAGAGCATTCAACTTTCCAACGCGAGCCTTTTCTAGAACTTGTCTAATGAAGTTGAGAAACTGTTTACTTATGTCGCAACTACACACTACTGGTGTGTTCTACAGAAGTATTATATTGAAGGACACGTTCTCGTAATTACATGGACTGTGTACACTAAGAAGTTTCCTGTTGATTTCTGGAGAGTTCTCGTGAAAAAAATTTTAAAAGCCTAGCGTATAAAAGGCAGTTCAACCAGTTGTTTGTGGCGGAGAGAGACATCACCATCCGAGTCCCCCCCCCTGACGCTTAATTCTGTCTGATCGTTTGTTAGACCGAATCATATGAGGCCAGACCCACTGACAATTCACACTTGTGACAAATGAATTAACGCCGTGTTCTTACACGGTGTATTGGAGGTTGTTATCATCCATCGCCTACCTTAGCGTGTCAATTATTCGCTCGTGGAACCAGTTCTCTTTTTTTTTTTGTCCTCACTCCGCTTACAGTCCGCTGCCCGGTCCTAACTAGACCTGTACCATCGTCAACGCTGCATACAGACCACTACCAGTCCTTCGGACAAGCACAGGCAAATAGTATAGTACCAAGGATTGTAGAGTAAGTCTAAATTATATTATTGTTAATTTAATAGTGAGATAAGGAGAAATTGTAAATACATCTACTTAAAGTTGCTTTGAAACTTGTAATCTCGATACTATCTGTGATCCTTCGCTGTTATTGAGGTTTGACTTGCGACCACAAGCCGCTAACAGTAGATTGTCACTCCTTTGTATTCCCTAGACAGAAATCTGGAATCAAACACTATGTCCTTCCGAGGATGGCCGATAGGGGGAGGGCACTACAGCAGATAAAGCCTTAAGAACCCACCCCAGGGTATATAAACCCAGCAAAGTCATTAAGTAAATTGTCGCACAATTCACATCGGGTGCGCTAGTTTAAGCACCCGGAGGGAAACCTTCTCTTTGTCACCTTTGTGCAGGTGAAGTCCTGGGGGAGGAGATTTGAGAAATTTTTGTTCATTTTAGTGCAGCTTAGATGCAGTACTGGTGAACCTATCTGTGAACAAATTTTTGAAAGATGATCCCACACAGATCTGGAAAACTTTCAAATACATGAAAACTCTTACTTTTTTGGTCAGCTATAAAGGAAATAGGTGTGTTGTCTCTAGTGGAGGGCGTAACAACTCCTCTCCTTCGAAAAAGTCTTAGTATAGGTAAGGTGGCTTAAAATTGGTGGGTATTCATTTAGGGAATCTTACAAGTAAATTTAATGTTTAGAAACTTCTCATTACATACAAATACATAGCTAGCGAATAGTTACAGTATATTGCCTACTAATAGATAGCCAGATTAGCTCTACTAGATTTCCTGTTTGATGCCCTGCGGGTCCCTGCAGACTGAGGTCGGATAGATACTTTTTTGGTCTCCTCCCCTTCGGAAAATAAGCGGTGTTTTGGTCACAAATAGTTTTATTATTGCCCCCAATAACAAAAAGGTTATAAGATATAGAGTGCATGTACCGTGACGAACGCGCACCCCGAAGAGCGCGCAAAATGGTTTGCATAATGTAAATGTATTTCCCATAAACAAAAGTTAGCGCTGCAAACCTTTATCCCTGAGACATTTAGTTTTTCCTAGCAAATATGTATCCCACCAAAAAAGTGGGCGAGTTCTTCTGCTCTAGTAATTCGGAAAAGCCCTCCCAACTATTCATATAATATGTCTTGACTTGAATTCCACTACTTCGCATTCATGCAATGCTGTGCTCCTCCTATAATGAATCACTAATGTACAGATAAGGACAATCGGCGTAATAAGACCCTTTGCCAATAGCCAGTCACAAAGGATTGTGGCGATGCACTTTTGAAGTGGGGCCGTTTGTTTCTCGCACTCTCCTTCTCAATAGGCATTTCTCATACTGGAGCAAAAACGACGCCACACCAAAATCCAATCCCACAATCCTTTGGAATTGCTATTGGAAAAGCCGCGTTATTGTAGAACTCTCACTATATGAATAATGAGAGATATGCTATCAGTGCAGACCGCATAGACCTATGCCATTGATATCACCACTAACGTATTTTGGAGCGAAAACAATGAAACACACGTGCACTCACGACGATTTACCACGCCGGAGTAGTTAGTAGACTAACTCGCCGTATCCCCAGTGCACTAAATCAACTATTTAGCATTTGATTGGTGTTAATCTTCAAGCAATGATTACGCATTTTTTCTCCTCCAAATGAGGAAGAGCAAACTTTCTAGCTCAGTGACAGCATGTGCCCATAGCGCTCTATTTGATAGTAAATACAGTCCATGCAGTCAGCCTCGCCCCGCGCGGGGAGCGAGCGAGAACTTTTGGTATATTCGAGGAAAGATTTACAATAAACAAAAATTTTATTAATTAAATACATATATTCTTTTTTACGAATAAGACAATTTTCGCTATTCAGTAGAATTTGATCGTTGAGAGAAAAATTGTGATAAAAAATAGATTATTTGTAAAATAGATTCATATTCATTCAGAAACACAACCCACTCCCCTACCCTATAGAAAAATCATAAGCTCAAATCAGACTTGACGGCTCATTTTAAAATTATGGAAAACTTCGGCAATTCGATTGGCGGGGGGGGCCATGCCTCCGTGCAGGCATCCCACTGGGGTTGACGGATACTTTGTCGGAGCAACCTGATTTTGACCCAATGCACACCCACTATCCCTCCCCCCTCTACCTACAAAAAGGATGGCTGGGATTATGATGGGAAAAACGTACCGAAACAATAAGCATTTAATACAGAAAAAAATAATAGAGTCAAAAAGGAGACTCTTTGCTCAAAAACTCATAAAACGAAATTCCCTTTCCCCGGAAAAACCATGGTTTTAGAGACAAATTGTGCCCCATTTTTTGTCAGGGTCAATAGAAACTTTTTCACCGTATACTTGCCCTATAAATTAAACTGCAATCATTACTTGTGTAGGAATGTGTTATTTATAAAAGTAGTACAGTTTCGTAGAAGTAAATAACTCATTTTGTCGTATTTACACGAAGAAGTGGAGTGATACTACTGCAGGAATGCGAAAAAATCATACCAATGCTTTGAAGCTAACTAAAGTTTTCATATTGTCATAAATATAAGGAATTTTCCATTTTGGGGAAAACGATAATCAAAGCTCTACGCATGCTAGAGAAAGTTCACTTCGTCAAATGCCACAAGGCAGCTGGCCGGGATGAAAAAAGCGGAATATAACAAGGGGTATTTTATAACTATTTACGTATATCCAAACAGCGATGGGAAAATATTTTCCTTCACGGCCGATTCTATATAACCGATGGCATTATGTCCATACCCTAACCTTACTAGCTATATTCCATAGTCACTTTTATAGTACCACTATGATCTAGGTAAAAATAATACTTCAATTTTAATGTTTTGCTACGTAAACATCTCCAGCTGTGCTTTTAATCGTTAGAGACACTGGGCCCTACCAAGGTACAGTTAACTTCAGTAAGTAACGTATTAAATAGTTTGTTTATGAGTACTCAGTGACTTGTTAATGATAATTATGTATGATATTTTCATGTCTCGAGAAATTCTTTTCACGCACCGAAACAAACTCTTACCAGTAAAAAAGCGTAACAGGAAACAAAAGGGAAGGATCGTGCCTTGCGTTATTGCATATGCCCGAACGGTTTCTGATTCAGGCCCGTAAAGCCAGGACAAGGGACTGAAGGGGCGTGAGATCGTTATCCGGCGTCGATTTCAGAGGTGACGAGATGTTTGAAAATGCTTTCAAACATCATTCCGAACCTTAATAAAACAAATTGAGGGCAATTTTTCTAGGAGGGATGGGGAGGCAATGCGAGGTCTGCATAAATGGTCTCAGTGTAGAAAAATGTATCAGTTGGGTGAAGGCATCTCCAATTTTAACACAAGTACTTGTAAGGATACTTGGAGGCTCAATTTAAGTTAGAGTCGATCATACCAGATACTCCTAACTTTATTTGATAGTCAGCAGGGTTGGTACATAATACGTGATCACGAAGTGGCCTCTACCTTATGGCGGACACGTCGCACACCAAAAACCTTCTCCCATTCCCCTCGAGAAGTTGTATCTGACAGTGCGTACGCCAACAGAATTTTTACAAGGTCACACTTCCTAAGGAACAGCGGTCTTTGCCGCATTCACTTCCTAAAACAGTTCCTATGACGGGATACTCCAATATCGTAAGTACGTTTAGGCGCGAGCGATGAACTCCAAATTAAGCGTGTCGTTTCATCTCTGATGTTGCAAATAAACCATGTTTGCTGCTGCAGCTTCGTTACTATGTATTAAACACAATGCAGTAACAGTCAACCATTCTACTCATTCATTTATTTATGACGATCTAATCATACGTGCTAAATAAAATTCTGGTACGAAAATTGAGACAACCATATACCTATAAATATCTTCGATGTATTTAGCACCTAGTTTTTTTTTAGACTATGTAGATAAATGTGTACCTTTAATAGAAAGATAAGGAATTAAAAGTTTTAGCTTATCAAATACTCCAGCTCACAGTGTGACCAATTTAAGCGCAAAAACTCACGTTAGCTAAATTTGACAGTACTTGACACTATAGTGTATGACATCTTTTAATTTTTCAATGATCCTTCATAAAAAACCCAAACATTTTTTCAATTTTCCTTGAATGCAAAACCCCAAATTTTCAACTTTTGTAATAGAACCTAAAGATTTCCCCCCGGCCGCGCCCCGCGCGCTACAGAAATTCCGTGTTCACCATCCAATTTGAAAGACTGTCGTCCTTAGTGGGAGTTTTGGGCCCCCCCCCCCCCTCGCGGAGAGCTTGTTCTCTTAGTCGAGCCAAATGCTGGCATGTCACCACGCTTCCGGTCACTGACAGAAGTACTTAGGCGATCATGTTTTTTCTTCCTCATCTACTTGTGTTACCTAAGTGCGAAAGAGTTAAATGGGGTTGTAGAGTAAACGCTCTCTCAAGATATATGAAAAAGACAGCGACAACGGTGTATCAGAGTGTCTGAATGATACTGTGAAAAAAAATTAGTTTCGACAAACTTGCCCAACCTTACCCGTCAATTCCAGAGACTTTAGGTAGGACATTCATCACTGAGAAGGGACAGGAAACTTATCTCGTCACTTTCTTAATCTACCAGCGGGTAGTCAGAGTTGCACCCCCCCCCCCCCATCAGTGCCTCAAAGCCCCCCCCCCCCCCCCCCCCCCCCCCTACCCCCCCCACTCTATTGGTTGCAATCTTAAACTTAGGAATTGTACACCCTCCTAACATGCCGGAGCCCTTTCAGCCCTGTTCTCCACTCTCTAATCTACCCTATCAAAAAACGTCAACTCTAGAATAACTTGAAGGCTAGATATGCATTCAGATACACCACCATACATTCACCCTCTATAACGCGTAGCGGCCCACTAATTCATAATGTTAGTACCGCCGACAAATAGTAGCCTGACAAATTAGGTCCTTAAAAATCTTCTATGGAGAGCTTGTTCTGACTGTGTTACTTATAAAAGTTGGTCCCAATTTCATATGTTTTTGCCGGAATACGTTCAAATACAAGACTGTGCAAAATTCAAAGCAATTTGACCAATTTTAGTGCCATTTTTATTTGCTATTTATTCCGCCCTGTGAAGTGCCGTTTTTGAGTAGCTGTCAGGCGCTGTAAACATCGTACCTATTATTCTAAACCCTTCTAAGCTCAAAATTTCAGCTCGATCATGGTTATAAAAAAAATTTGCCAAAGGCCAATAAGAACCACATTGTGCAAACGTTAACAGCAGGGGTTGACACTGTTCCAGAAGCTCAAAACTTTACAAGGATCTAGGAGCGGGCGAAGTAGCCTAACTTTTAGTGTTTAAGTCAATGACGGCAATAATTGTGGTACAGCTACCATAAGCTAGCAGTCATGTGCCATCTTTATTGGGTCGACATGTTTGTAGCCAAAAGTATAATGGTCTCATGTCCCACTCTGCAAGCTTACGAAATCAACAATGAATGTAGTGTAATACTTATAGATCCTTGGGCCAAAAAGAGATATTTAACAAATGCATCTCCGCAACCAACCCAAAATTATAATAAAAAAAATAACAAGAGTTTCTCTACCGTATAACGTTTCAGCTGTTGACCACCCATATTTAGATCCGAGATGGCGCTCGTCGTTCTTGACTTTTGAGGTTGGTTGTTGTTCTAGTCTACGGGATTGTGCATCGACCTGACTCTACTACACACCAATCATATCCATTTACAATCGAAGAATTTAACGCGAGTGGATTACCTGTACAGAAGATGAATCATTAAGTATCAATGGTTAGGCGAATAGCGAGGAGAATGACCAAAGTAAAACGATATAAGAGCCGAGAATCCGAACACGATAACTTCTATGAGGGGGCGATATTTCTGAGACACAATGGTTTACCCAGTACAGGGGATACGCCAGGCTCATTTTATAGAACAAGATCCGATATGATGCTATGGTATGGTTCATTATTCAAATTTTCCAGTTTGTGGACTGTACAATTCAAATTTTATGTATGTTGGACTATAATGAAATTTGTCAAACCAAAAAATCTCGGAACCAAAACTAATTACCATCACGAGTGAACCCCAAAAAAACCCCAACCAAACACCCCCCAAAAAAAACAATAGCACATCTCAGTGACGGATTTGTTTTTAATGTTGTTGAGGAGGGGATGATGAAGGGGCAGAGTGTGGGCCGTGAAAAGTTTTTTCTATAGTATGCAAACCTGTCACCTGAGTGAAAGAGGTGAAACGGAGAGGTGGAGCCGTTTTTTTTGTCTTATTACGAACACATATCTATCTTTTCATTAATCCATGACATCGTAGTTGATATTTTGGTACTTGTTGCAGATTTGACAGCTTGTCGTTAACGGGACAACGCTTGATTTTCTTAATGGTTCTTAAGAAGCGCTAAAAAAGATTATTAGAGGACTTCTTAAAATCCTGTCAATCAAGTTCCCCCCAGTTGATCTTTCTCCGAAGCGTTTCATGCAAACCCTTTTAATTTTTCATGTAATTGTAGGTTTTACCAGCATTAAATATCAGTTCACCGTAACGGTCTGTGAGTATCCTGTCTTGACCTACCGGCACATACACCCCCTCCGCCTCAACCAGTTGCGATTTCAAGCCAGAAAGAATTTAGAAACTTAACTGATCAGCGGAATTATTTTCGGAAACTATCCACACTTTACTGGCTATTTTATACAACAAAGGCTGTGAGATAACCAGGGGTTGCGCCTAGGAATTTCCCGACGAGGGGCCGCAACAGCAAAGCCTACAGAGGAGACGGTGTGGCGGAGGGGGTTGTCAACCCCAAATTTCACCAGGCCGAAGCAAGCAGAAAAGGTTAGGCGGGTTCCTATAAAAAGAAGCCTGTCCCTCCTTGACAAGTTCAAAAGGTCGGGGCAACTAGTCACCTAAGCTTTTTATATACCTATGCCATACCCACAGAAATTTCTAAAGCACTGCTTAAAAAAATTTCTGGTGGCGGGCCAGCCATTCCCGCGGTGGAATGCCCCCTAGCCCCCACCTGGTCCTCCCCAATAGCGCGTTAACGTCAAAGGCCTATGTAGCTACGCCAGATTTAACGTCATTCTCAACGAGACTCATGTCCGTTTCGTCAAATTTAAATTACTATACTTCACTACATTTTGTAAATTATTTCTCTCAGGCCCCCATCACAACCATGAGTTCGCATCTCGCAGACCTGGGGTAATTTGCCTGATTTTCTCCAAGAAGCTAACTCCTGATGGTCAGTTGCAACATGAATGTATCTGCAGGACACCAGAAATGCCCTTGGAACAGGTGAAAAAGTGTAGGTACTTGTCATCGGAGGAGAGTCATAGGAATTGTGGTATTACTACCACTAAAACTCAGATGATCTATTCGCCTCATGCCGTAAGCATTATTCCTTCACCTCTTCATATCTATTCAATGATATTGCTACCCCGTACTTTATTGTACCCCGCTGTTATGCATCAATCAACTGTGCACGTCATGCCATTACGTCCACATCTCTGGCTTGTGTCATATAATATTAATGCCCACACTTTTCAAGTTTCCTTTTATGAAATAGTTTTTATTTCACTACCTGTTACTTCTTTACTGGTTGTTATGACTCGACGACTGACCCACAGACGACCCAAACGACTGACAATGACTGATTAGCCGCGTCAGTCAGACAACTTTACATAACTGTTTTCGGACGCAAGTAGCTTTCAGGCCCCCGGTAATTTGGGGCTAAGGTAGCAAAATTTTGAGTTATCTCAAAACACCCTAACTGCAGAAATCCAGTTAACCATAGCCACCGGCTTCAGCACTGATGGAAACGGGCGCCCAATCAAAGCCATACTGGGAGCTACTCACCGCCCCTCAATCCCCAACTGCCCCCTTCACACTTTGCCCTCCAATTTAACACCGCAGCGGTACCTAACAATCATGAGTATACAATATCCAGCATACTCTTCTACGTTTTCATCCATATTCTAGATCTCCTTAACATAGAAAGCTGTCCATTAATTCAGCCATGCAAGAAAAAGCTTTCTACAGTTACTACTAAGCCGTCAGACGCATCAAACATTTGTCCAGCGGACCCCGTCATAAATTCGTGTACGAATGTTCTAAGAAAGCAATTTGATACCTCTGTGCAATGCTCGCCAAAAGTCTTTTTTTATAGAGGTAGTCGCAAGATGTTCCAAAAACTGTTGGAAAAGCTAATTCTTTTCCAACGTTCATCAAACATCGTCAATTCAATTTGGTTTGGACCCGACGCCATATGATACAGGGCACCAGGGCGTCGCGTGCGAATATCATGCAGTTGGAAGATTCAAGATTGTAATGAAGTTTTGTTATCTAAGTCGAATAAAAAGTCTCCCAAACCAGATCATTACTGCCATCACATAGAAATCGTATACATCTTTGTGAAAAATGTCATTCGCCCCCCTTTGCCTTATGTAACCAAGGCTGACGTCAATCCTCTTCTTCCTTTCTCCTCCTCTCGTTGTTTTTTTTTATCACTTAGGTTTATTTTTTATCCCCCTTTTTGCATTTAAGTTTTACATCTTTTTTAGACTGTCGCTTTTAATTGTTCTGAGAGAGATTGACCGTCACCTTGGTAACATATGAGGCCCAAAGCGATTAATCGAACAGTTTCACAAAAGACTGCCTAAACGATTGTCTATGTTAAGAATATCTGCTTTGCGGCCAACTTTTTATTCAGATTTAGCAAACAAAACTTCTTACAATCTTACGAATCTTTCCAACTGATGATATTCCACGCCCCACGCTGGTGCCCTGATCATATGGTCATTCCCAGCCAAACCACAATTGCAAATGACGATAGTTTGTGCAAGTCGCCGAAAAGACTTACCTTTCCAAACAATTTGAACATATTCGGACTACTCTCACACTTTTGCGAGCATTGCTCACAGAGAGGATCCAATAGTTCTGTCTTAGAACATCCGATACACGAATAGTATGACGGGGTCCCTGGACAGAATGTGGTTGATCGTTGAACGGCGCCTAAGTAGAACTCGATAGAAAGCATATTTCTTCCAAATTTTGCAGAAATTAATGTGACAGCTTGTTTATTATAAGGAGCTCTAGAAATATGGAAAAACGTAGAAGAGAAAATGCTGGAATATGTATATCTTCTGCATTGTAGACCGTATGCGCTGTAAATTGGAGGCAAAAGTGTAACGGGGGCAGTTCAGTGGGATTGAGGGCGGTGAGAGCTCCCTAGGATGGGCTTTGATTGTGGCGACCCGTTTCCATCGTGCTGGAAAGGCCCCGGTAAGGCCATGCGTTCTTAAATGGATTTCTGACAGTTAAGGGTGTTTGAGTAAGATACAAAAATTTTAGCTAACCTTAGCCCCAAAATTACCGGAGGTCTCGATAACTCTTGTCCGTCAAAAACATTTAGATAAAGTGTCCCTGATGACCGCAATCAGTCATTGAGTCAGTCAGTTGGTTGTCGTGTGGGTCAGTCGGTCCGTCATACAACCAGTAATAGAAGTTACAGTGGTAAGTGAAATAAACTATTTCATAAAAGGCAAAACTTGAAGAATGCTGCGGCCTATTAAATGATAATGACAGCAAGCCAGGAAGTGACGCTAATCATGACTGTGCACAGTGGGCACTGATCATAAAAAGGGCCGGCGAGACAGATCAGTGAGTCGCGAGCAATTGAACATTGAAAGATATGAAGAGAAGTGAAGGACAAATGGCTCTTACCAGGAAGCGGAGATCATAAATAGGAGTTTTAGTGGTTACGTATAACCAACAATTCCTAATAATTGATCTCCTCGAATGACCAAGATACCACACTCTTTTCAACCCTGTCCAAGCATTTTGGGTGTCCTCGATACCATTCATGTTGAGCCTAAACTGACCACAGGAAAGTTAGCTTCTATGGAGAAATATAAGCACAAATACCCCATCCCGACGAGATCGAACTCCATGCGTTAGGATGCGGCCTGCAGAGTGAAATAATGGTAAAAATGTAGCTGAAAGGCTAAATTAAAATTTACGAAAGGACTATGATCAGTTGCGAAAGACAACTGCCGTACTACAGCCCTACCTACCTCCCCCCCGTTACGCTAGTGGTAGAGAGCACAGTGTAGCGGGGCAGGGGGCATTCACAGCCGGGAAGGGCTGGCCCCACCAGAAATTTTTTTAACGTCTATCTCAGCGAAACTTCAGTGGGTATGGCCATCAGCTATATAAAAACATGAAGGTGATAGTTTGCCCCGACTCTTGACTTTATTCGTCAAGGAGGACAGCTTCTTTTATAGGAACCCCCCAACCTTTCTTGCCTTGCTTCAGACCTGTAGAAATTTTGGGTTGACAACCCCCTCCGCCACCAACACGTCTCCACTCATGTTAGGGGATTCGGAGTTGCTGGCCCCGTCGGGAAATTTCCTAGGCCAACCCTGGTATTCTCACAGGCTTCTGGTTTAGAAATAGCCAATTGTAAAGCTGCTGTAAGTTTCGCAAAATAATTCCCTGATCATTAAGTTTACACATCTGCTTGAAATCGCAACATGGATGAAATTCATTGTCCGCCGCTACAACGAGGATACTCATAGACCGTTACGTGACCAACATGATATTTTAATGCTGTTAAAACCCTTAACCAATTAACATCTGAAAATTAAAAAGTGGTTTGCATGAAATGAAACCTTCTGGCGAGAAAGAAAGATCAACTGAAACTTGAGTTGACCGGATTTAAGATAGTCTTAATAATCTTTTTTAAAGGCTTTCTTAAGAAACCATTAAGAAATATCAACGTTGTCCCTAACGCAAAGCTGAGGTCAACATCCCGCAAACAATGTACAAAAATATCACACATACGATGTCATGGATAATGAAAAGAATCAGAATTTCCCCCCCAGTACAACCCCTCTCCTCTTCACCCTTTCACTCAAGAGTGACAGAAGTTGGCCAAATAAAAACTTTTCCCCACACCTACGCCCCTTTCATCACCATCCCTCCCTACAAAACACTTAAAAACAAAGTGCGCACTGGTCCTGCAGAAATGTGCTTTTCACCGTCGATGGAGAATGGTTTTGGTTCCAGTATTTTTGTTTGACAAAAACAAAACAATTCATTAATAAGTCCAACAACATAAAATTGAATTGTACAGTCAACAACCTGGAAAATTTTGAATAATGAATCCAACACCAAGCATCATATGCGATCATTAGCTTATTCAGTAAAATGAGCCGGTGGTACGTATCCCCCTGTACTACGGGTCGAGTCTAAACCATTGTGCTACCCAGAACATGAATCTGCCCCCGTCATCAGAAGGCATCGTGCTTCGGATTCCTTCGGCTCTTATTCTCGTTGACTTTGGTCTTGTAGGATGTTGGTCATTTTCCATCGCCATATGCGCGCCGTAACATATGATATACGTAATAATGATTCATCTTCTGTACAGGGTAATCCCCTCGAGTTAAATTATTCGAATTGTGAATGTGCAGATATGATTGGCTGCTGTAGATAGAAGTCAGAGTCGACCCAATCCGTAAAACAACAACACAAAAGTCCTCCAAAACTGTGACAGCGCCATACTTCCTGGACAAATATAGTGCCAGTCAACAGCTGCACAAACGTTAACGGATAGAGCAAACATCCTTGTTATTTTTGTTATTGTATTTTGGGTTAGGTTGAGAAATGCTTTGTTAAATATCTCTTTTTCAAAGGATCTAGAGTAAACACCATTCAGTGTTGATTTCCGTAAAGCCTATGCAGTGAGTGGGAAGCAACCCATTACTTTTTGAGCTCACAAGCACTGGCGGACCCAAAAAGCAGCCACATGATGGCTAGCCTTAAGGTAGCGTACCACAATTATTGGCCCCATTGGACTTAAAACACTAAATTAGGCTACTTCCCCGCTCCAGAATCCTTGGCTAGAAAGTTTTCGAACCTGAGAATCCTTTTGTCCCCCTCTGTTGACAGTTACACAATGTGTCGGTTTCTTATCGTTATTGCCTTTGCAAATTTTATATACCAGGATCACTGAAATTTTGAGCTAGAAGGGTTTTGAATAATAGGTACAATGTTTCCAGCCCATGACGCCTACTCACAAACGGCACTATCACAGAGCGGAATAATATGCAATAACAATGGGATGGAAGAAGCTACAAATTGGTCAACTCATTAGCTTCTGAATTTTGCACAGGTCTCGTATTTGAACTGATTCCTACAAAAAACCATATGTAAAAATTGACCACAATTTTATAAGATAACACAGTCAGACAAACAAGCTCCCATAGATTTTTAAGCGACTCTAATTTTGTCAGGCAATATTTGTCGCAGTACTAACATTTTTGAATTATGTGGTTCACCGCTAGCCTTGTTATAGAGGGTGAATGTATGGTGGTGTGATCTGAATCATAACTACCTGCAATGTTATTCTAACAGTTGACTAGTATTGATAGCGGTAGATGATCAGAGAGTGGCAGAACAGGGCTGAAAGGGTCTCCGCCTGTTAGGAGGATAAAATTCCAAGTTTGACGCATAGCCAACCAAAGTGCCGTCTAGAGCGACCAGCTGTATGCGAGGGGGGGGGGGTGCAACCTGAAATCACCGCAATGTAGATAAGAAATAGACGAGATAAGTTTCGCTTGTCACCTTCTTCCAAGATGATGAATGGTACTACTAATAGTCCTCTAGAGATACGAGACGGGGTGGAAGGTTTGGGCCAATTGGTCAAGCATTTTTTTTTTCACAGTATCATTCAGACATCTTGAACACCGTTGACGTCCATGTCTTTTTTCTATATACTTGCAGAGAAGCGTTATACTCATCAACACCAATTATTAACGCTTTCGCTGAGGTAACACAAGTAGCGGAGGGAAGAAGAGAATCGTATCGGCCCTACAGTCTTCTCTGCTTCCAAGCTGACCGCAGGAAAGCCAGGGCGTAGACGCCCAGCAATTTGCCCGAACAAGATGACCAAGCTACTCCGACGACGGGAGTGAGGGGGGGACCCAAACCAAACTCCCACCAAAAGGTGCGTGACAGTCTTATCAATGGTATGGTGATGACACCGGAAAAAAGTCTGCCGCGCGGGGCGCGCCGAAATCTGGTAGGTATCTAATTCACAACCCAAATTTGAAAAATTTCGGGTTTTCAATTCAGGAAAAATTGAAAATGCCCGCTCCCACACCCCCCCTTCGTGGGTTTTTTTATATGAAGGATAAATATGAAAAAATTAAAAGATGTCATACGGTAATAATTGTTCCAAGTAATGCCCCCAAATTAATCTAACAAAGTGAGTTTTTGCGCTTTAAATCTGGTCACCACTGTGAGCTCAGTATTTATAAGCTAGAAACTTATTTTCAATTCCTTATCTTTCTATTATAAAGGTAAATTTACTACAAAGCTAAAAAGAAAAACTAGCAGTGCCTAAATAACATCGAAGAATATCATTTTAGTCTGCTCAATTTTCGATACCTGAGAATATCGTTATTTGAGCCACGTATAGATTAGAATCGTCCATAAATAAATGAACTGAGTTGAATGGTTGACTGTTACTGAATTGTAGTTGCTAAATACCAATAGGAAAGCTGCAGCATGCAAAACATGGTTTATTTGCAACATCAGCCATGATGAATTACTACTCGCTTATTTGGATGTCATCGCTCCGCACTAAAAAGTAAACTTGACGAATGGAGCTATCCCGCGTCATAGAGAACTGATTTTAGAAGAGAAGGCGCCCAAAGACCCATGTTACTTAGGAAGTGACCTGAATCTGTGTGCGCTACGCCCACTGTCAAGGATACAACTCCGTAGGAATGTGAGAAAGTGGTTGGTGGGACGTCGGTCCCCATAGGTTAGGAGAGCCACTATCTGTATCACGTATATAACCAACCCTGCTACTATCAACAATAAAGTTAGAGTACTGGTATTGATAGTCACTCTAACTAAAATTAACCTCCAAGTATCCTTACAGACTTGAGTGTTAAAATCGTATGCTTCAACCAACTGATACTTCATATTTCTATATACAATGAGAACCATTTGCCACCTCCTATTGCCCTCCCCTCCCCCCTAGAAAAAATTGGCCCCAATTAGTTTTCATTAAGAGTCTCAGAATGATATTAAAACATTTTCAAACATCTACGGTACACATACTTGAAATCTCCCCGGAACACGATACTCAGGAACCCCCTCAAGTACCTTGTTCTGGACTACCGGGCCTGAATGCGAGAAACCGCCCATTCGGCAGACAGATCAATAACGCAAGCTACGGCATCCTATCCCTATTCGTTTCCTGTTACGCTTTTTTAGATGACGACTAGTAGTGTTGTTTCGTGACGGTGACAAAATTTCTGAGCACATGAAAATATCAAATGACATATATTATTTATAAAAGAAACTGAGACTAAAACAAATATTGAAACCCGTTTCACTTCAACTGAAGTTACTGTACCTTGGTAGAGCCCCAGTGGTTTTAAACACATAAAACACGACTGCGAGATTTCTAATTAACGTAAAACTGATAAGTAAAGTATTATTTTACCTTAGTATGATTAGTGGGATACTATTAAAAGCACTATGCGAAAATTATAAAACCGAGGAAGCGAAAGACAGGTTATATGACAATGCCATCGTTATAATATGGATAACTTCCTGATTGCAAAAGTGAAGAAAAATATTTTTCCCATCCCGCGTCTTTAAGGGAGCGGATAACAAACAACAAGATAAAATACCCCCTTGTTATATAAATCACTTTAGTTCATCGCACCCCACTGCCATGGCATTACTTGACGAAGATGAACTTTCTCTAGCCATGCCGTATACCCCTTTGCTATCTTTTTCCCCCAAATGGAAAATTCCCTTATATTAGTGACAAAAGAAAATTTTATTTTATCTTACTATCAAAGCCATTGTTAGATTTTTATTCCATTCCTCTGCAGTAGTATCACCCACTTCTTCGTAGTAAATACGACAATAATGATGTGTTACTTCTACAAACTGTAACTAACTTTTATAAAAACACAATATCCACACACCAAGCTAATATTGCAGTTCTAATTTGTATAGCAAGTATAACGGTAAAAAGTTCTACATTGAACCCTGACTAAAAAATGGCACAATTTGCTAACTAAAACCCATGGTCTTTGTAATTTCTTTTATGCACGTTGTTTGAGACAAAGAGTCGCTCTTTTTGACTCTATTATTTATTATTATGATTAAAATGGCTTAGTGTGTTATCGGGTCACAGTTTTCTACCCATCATTACATCCCAGCCAGTTACTTTTTGCTACTCCCTTTTTTGTTATGTCAGCGGTGGTAGTGCCATATAGGGTGCCAACAAAATCGAGTTTCTCCGACAAATATCCATCAACGCCAGTGTGGCTCTCTGCACAGAGAGGGATGCCCCCGGCCCCCCACGCGCCATTCGATAATTCCGGAAAGTTTTCCCATAAAATTTTAAAATGATGCAACAAAGGCGTTTTGAAGCTAGTAGTTTTCTTTTACACTAGTGTCGGTAGGAGAGAGCGTGGGTGTATGATTTTTTTTTCTGAATGACTGACACATGATGAATACAATTTTTAAGACAAATAATCAGTTTGTTTATCCGACAATTTTCTCGTCTCAAACGATAAACAATCTTAGTAAATCCTTCCTCGAATAACCAAAAGTTTTGTCGCTCGAGCCGCGGCGTGCAGCATGACTGCATGACTTGTATTTACTTAATAATATGACTTAATGCCAATGATGTCAATGAAATACTACCAGAATAGTAGCTGCACCTCCATATCTGCGAGGAAAAACAAAGCACGTTATGCATTAGCAAGTTTACACCAACAAATAGCCAATAGTTGATTTGTGCCAGCTGGGCGGATTACGCGAGTTAATACTAACTACACACGCCCGTGGAAATCGCTCGTGAGTGTCACGTAGTGTTTCATTGTTCTCTCCTCCAAAATGACGTCAGGTGATTATCAATGCATAAGGTCTAGCGGTCTCACTTATACATATTGCTCATTATTCAATAGTAGTGAGAGTTCTACAACCCTAGACACCACCTTTTCCAAATAGCCAATTACAAAGATTGGTGGCCCGCCACGCTGGATTTCTAGGTAGTGCCAGTCGTTTTTGCCCAGAAAAAAGAAAAAAAAAAAAAAAAAACAAACAGAAAAAAACAAGAGGCCAAATAAAAAAAAAAGAAAAAAATCAGAACAAACAGACAGTATAATGCCAATTGAGACAAAAACGCACCCACTTTCTAAAATATGCATCCCACACAGTCCTTTGTGACATGCTACTAGTGAGAAAAAGGTCTATTCACATCCGATTTGATCCTTTATACTGTACATAGGATTCAATTAAGGAGGAGCACTAGCATTGCCATGACATGCCAAAGTAGTGGAATTCAAAGTCAAGACATATTATATGAAAATGGGAAAGCTTGTTCCGCAATTACTAGACAGAAGACGTCGCTTCCAACTTTTTGGTGCGAATACCTATTAGCTCAGGAAACTATCAAAGTCCTCAGGGCGCAGAAGTTTTGCACCGCTACTTTATGTTATTGACAGCTGCGGGGTTTATTCGTTAAATGCAAAATTTTTATGGAGCGCTCTTCGTGGCGCGTTTCGTCCCCCCCCCCCCTCACGGTACACGACTACTATATGCTATAAACCTTTGTATTGGGAGCAATAACTAAACTAATATTTTGAACCAAAACCCCATTTTTCCGCAACAAAGTTATCATCTCGACCTCCAGTACGGCAGGAGACCTCCAGCATCAACCAGACGAATCTTAGAGCATATCTGTATCATGAGTAGCATATACTCCCCCGGTAACATTCGTTAGCATGTATTGCTATGTACTGAAAATCTTCTAAACTAGTAATTTTAATTGAAAGATTCTCCGCAAAAGATACCACCATTTTTAAGTTCGCCACCTTACCTACAAATAAACAAGACCTTTTTCAAGCGAGAGGAGTTGTTAACCCTCCAATCTAAGACAACACAGCTCGGCCTTTTGCCGTTATTTAGCAACCAACAGTAAGAGCAGTTTCATGTTACTTTTGAAAGTTTGTCCTAATACTTGATCAGTTCAAAAATTTGTCTACAGATAGCACCAGTCGCCATTATAAAGCCACTAAAATGAACCAAAATTATCTCAAATCCCTCCCCCAGACCCGACAGTCTCCTACCTGCACAAGGTGACAAAGGACATGTAAACCATCCGGGTGCAAAACTTACCACCGATGTGAATAGTGCACACATTTACAATGACATTTCTGGGTTTTATCTCAGGGGTAGCGGCTTACCTTAAGGCGTATATCTGCCTGTGTAGTAGCCCTCCCCATATCAGCATCCTCGGAACGGATGGCAAGACAGTTTACTCCAGAATTTCCTGTACTAGGGAGACAATCTCCTGTGACCATCTACTGTTACGGGCTTGTGGTCGCCAGATCAAAACCAATAACAGCGAAAAAAGATCACAGAAGAATGCAGATTAAAATACACCAACTAATGATTTATTTACAACTCCTCCTATCTCACTTAAATCTAACAATAATAAATTAGACTTACTTCACAATCCTTTAACTTAAATATTTGGCCTGCCTGTCTGCGTCCAATGGACTAAGGTTAGTGCCATGCACGTTGACGATGGTAGCAGTAGTAGACCTGCAGCGGGCTGCTGTAGCGTAGGAACTGGTTTCCACGAGCGAATAATGACAAGGCTAGGTAGGTCGATATGCGATAGATAGACAACCCTCAATTACAACAGATTGTAGAAACGGATGTCAGGAAATTTGTCACAAGTATGTGTGAATTGTCAGTGGCCTGAGCTCCATATGATTCGGTCAAACACCGGCCCCGCAGACAATAACGTCTGGACTCGTTGTAGTCCTCTCTCCGCCACAACAACTGTTTGAACTGCCCCTTTATACGCTAGGCTATTAATCCGAGAACTCTCCAGAATTTTCACACCAGAACCTTGTCCTCGTGCCTACACACGTCCAGTAATTACGAGAACGTTACATTAATAGAAACTTCTAGAACACACAGTAGTTGTAGTTGCCGACATAACGTAAACAGTTCTCACTTCTAAGATCAGTTTCAGAAAGCGCGCTTGGCGTTGAAGATGCAATATCTCTAGGAACTTTCCATTCGCTCGTCGATGGATCAATCCGGGTGTGTCCTGGAAGGGTTCGTCCCTTGTAACAACTCTCCCCCTTGTAAAAAGTTTATGGACGTTTCGCGACAAATACTTGAGTACCAGTCTTTTACAATGTAAACCTTGTACAGAGAAAAAACTACAGTATGTATATTATGTAGTCCAAACATTCACTGGAAGGTTATAATCAATAACTATAATTTGATCTAGCGAGGTGATGATACATAGAATAACAGTAACATCATCAATACACTATTGTGCTGCTAGTAAACACACAACAAATCTTTGGCCCCCCCTCCCCCCAAACTTACAGTGATATCTTAATCCACATAAGCCTGCCATCACAATCAAATCTTGACAAAGAGTCTGTGCATACAACATTGTCCTTTTTGCCCTGTTAATATGCTGTAAATATTCTTAATATCTACATTAATATGATTGCAGAAATAAAATCCACATCATCAATCTTTGATTCTATTCTAACATTTATATCCTCCAGTCTTAGATAACAAATGTCAAAAGGGTTATGATCAGTTGTATACAGTGATAGGGAAACCTAAGCTAGTTCCCAAATAAACATCAAAGTGTTGAAGAACCCAGTTATCAAGGCTAATGTTTACTCTTTTTCAATTGTTTGAATAATTTTTCTGGGTGTTTGTCAACTTTCTTAGAATAAATAAAAAACAGTGCGTGATCAACACCAACGCTCTCATCGGAAGCTTGAAGCAAAACTGTTCCTATGGCAATTGTACACTGCGCATCTAACTGCCAACTTAAATTGCTTCTCAAAATCCTGGAAGCAAATCAAACACTGGTGCAACTCATTAGCTGCTTTTTCAAATAATTCAAATGCTTCGCCTGGCGAATCATTCTGATCCAATCACAACTTGATCATTTTTTCTTAACAAATTTGTACAGTGGTGGCAGCAATGTCCAGAAGCAAATTCGGGACAAAAACGTCCTGTAAGTTAGCTAAACCAGCCATGCCTAGGAAGTCGTCATGAGCTGGCCTTTATCAGTTAGGGGCAGGGCATTAAGTCAATGCCCTCACACTTTAAGCCTTAACTCGGTCTAATTCACTTTACCCTGACCTCTCACTAACCACATGCCCTAAGTATATCCACCTGCGAGCACGCAGCAATCTGCACTTTTGACCAAATTGACAGTCAAATATAGTTTTGGCGAAGCTTGTCAAATAACTAGCCTTAACATGGTTGTACATGTTCATCACATGAAGTTGCCTGTTATCAATAAGCCGTCATCAATATATACTATTACAATTTATCTAAATCTAAGAGCGTAGTGTTATTTAATAAGCCGTTTAAAAAGGTCACTACGTGAATTTTCATACCAAACGGCATAACCCTTAATACTGAAATAACACCATCTGGCGGTACGAATGCCGAAGATTTACGAAAGCCCTCCTCAGTGATCAGTAGGCTAGTATGCTCCCAAGCTACCCCCCTTTAGTTAAAGTAACAAACTTTGACCACATACGTAAGCTTTCCCAATCCTAATCAATACAATCATCGATACGAGGGTATTCTGTGATAGGAATCCCGTTATTGATGACTGCCATTACCTTTCAGTAATCAGATACAAAATCCTTTTACCCACCCGTCTAGGTTGGGGACCAATTTACAAGGCGGAAGACAAATTCTACTATTACTAGGTTCTATAATGTACATGGTCCTAACATATTATCCGAACTCATCGCCCTGAGTATGTTAGTCGTTTTGGAGGGTTAACTCGGTAAGGATGATGCTGATTGGTGTAGGCATACTCCCAACAATCAACACTCATCGATCATAGTTCAATCAAATTTAGTCTCTTAGTAGGATCATTAACTGAGAACAAGCATGCCATAATTCATAGATTAATGCAGTTCATTTCTGACCTTTTCTTTTGTGATCCAGATGAGCTAACTTTAGGTCAAGATTTTATTCAACACATCAGTAATTTTCGTCCACTAATATACACATGTCATGGAAAGTTATGAGCCTATGATACTTATCATCATTTACTGAGTTACATGATCAGCATTGATAACACACACTTGATACACCTGTTATCATTAGTATTACTATTCACAGCACGTGGCACTGTATACTTCATCATCCTTGAGAAAATGTCAACAAATCTTAACATCGATTCATAATATTTCTCTCATACATATATAATAGCGACATACTCTTTTATAGATTTAACGCTTATCAGGTGTCAAAATGACGCGAATCATGCTGTCACTAACACTTTCTCTCAAGATGACATAAGGTCTCCTACAAGCGATGCTTGAAGTGGCTGACCAGAAACAGGCCCAAACAAAACACTAGCACCTTATCACAGAGGTCTTAAACTCCTTGTTCTCACAGGCGTCTTGTCGTACCACACGCTTTCATTTTCTTCTGAGAGTGACTCAGATTTTCGCTGAGCCACAAGGTACACATGCTCCATGCAAGACGATTCTTTAAAGCGGGATTACATATATCAGGTAAGATTTCTGTCTTCACAGGGATCAATTACGCATACAAACCACTTCTCTTTACATAATTTCAATGGTCCACGAACATTCCTAAATATTTGAACTGGTGTCCAAGACAAGTTCAAATTGGAACTGAACCCAAGTGAACTCTTGCATAGATTCCCTGGCAAGACAATACAGTTACAAATTGGACATGCCTTCATCCAACCTCTTCTCACATTAATCATGACAATATGTCCATTAACCATATTCTTCCAATGTTTGGTTGATTGATGAAACCTTTTCTAAAGCCCCTTGGCCTTCCGGATGATAAGCGAAGACTTAATTTGGTCTAATGCCTAAACTCATACAACATCTGTTGGGAAAACAGTTGACATGAAATTAGACCCTTGATGCTGATTGCGATCCTCCTTGGCAACCCAAACAATGTGAAAAATTTAAGTATAACCCCCAAGCTTCTGCCGAGACTGTCACGAGCTTTTAATATTCCTCAGAGGTAGTCGACCTTGGAAAAATCGTATAGAAGCACACATAAATGGTTAAATATATACTGATGCCGCTGCCTAACTCATTAAGGTAGGGGACTCTACACTAATGCAATGATGACTATACTAAAAGGCTGACTCAAAAGCTAAGGAATTGGCTTTAAGGGTGCAGCCGGAATATTAATGACCCCCGGCTTCCCAACCATTTGACATGAAGCTGACAGGTTCTTACAAAATTTGGCCACATGCACTTTTCAGGTTTTGGCCAATAAAAACGTGATTTAGAATTCTAGTGGTAAGTCTCTATTGACTCCTAGGTGCCCTAGTACAAATAGGAATGGCACCTGAGCAATACTCAGTATTTTCACCATTCTAATAAGTCCCTAGGTACCACAATTTGATGTATTAAACTCTCCACTCTTCATCTAAATGGTTGCATACAGAGTGGTCGCCATTATACGCCATCAGAAATATTGTTTTTAAAAATAAAAACAGACTGGGACGTAACTTTCGATTCATCCTCAGTGAGTGCACCAAGCCTATGAATTGGCTGAAGACTACCTCATCATGTTGTTGTGGGACTGAACAACTGGTCCTCATGTGCGAGTGCTGTCAGACATTTTTGATTTGACCTAGTTCTTACCCTCTCACTAATGTGTGTGGGCCAGCCCGAGACTCACAGATACCTGACTATCCCCCATTAAAGATTAGTCATTAAAAGATTCGGCATGAGACCTTTTTTACCAAGAACTCTATCACTTTTCATGAATATTTTGTTACTGCGATATACTTTCCAGATTCATGACTCCTCAGTATTTTGGTCAGTGTGGTGTTCCTATTGCTAGGGAACTAATTCCTGCAATTTTTGATGATAGGCTGCTTGTGGAGGATAAGTTTATCAGTCCTATATTTTCAGAAACATACCCTGCATATTTTAAGAGAGTCGGATGTTCAAGATTAATCATCCTTATACCATGATTCCCTACTTGTTCCAGCTTTTGGGAACTAGTATCCTCACCTTTTAGAGGGTTGGTATGTTTTAAGATTATCATCATCCACGGCGAGACTTTTGTGACATAATGACTCTCTAAGTGGACAGCACAGGCAGGGAATAAATTTTTGGAAAGTCCTTTCTAATTAGCTCTCGCCTGTGTTATAATCACGTATGGTTTATCTGTCAAAAAATTGCATTGGCCTACTTACCTTTCCACCAGCTAGTTCATTGCCTAGCAACAGAGATTACACTACCTTTAACAGGTAGAAGTAGGTCTGACCCCTACATCATGAACCGGACCCAGAAACTAAAATCTGACTTCAAATTTAATTTTGTGGATAGGGACAGAAATAAATCCACACTCACCCCCTTGCGATTGAATTAGTACATTGACCCCTGTCGCCGTAAGTAGAGTCCAGATAATGGCCAAAACATCCATCAGAGAAAAGCAACGAATGAGTTGCGCCTGTATCGACGCAAAATTTTAATTTTGAATTGGCTGTGGATGAGCTGAATTCCACATCTAGGGAAATAAACCCGTCAGGACACGAATGGACTGTAATTGCTTCCTTAATTTGTCGTTAGCTTAGAATTAGGCCGTAAAGTTCACTACTAACCTCAGAAGAGTTCATCTACATTAGGCTAAGGCCATTAGACAGCTGTTCCTAGTACTTAACCTCTTAATTTTCTGCCCACTGTGAAGCCAATTGCCCATAGTAAGTCGCCCTTTGTTTGTGACAGAAACACCCTTTCCCCCATACTTATGTACTTTAAGAGGCCAGCTCTTGTTTGAACTTGACCCTGTTTATTTGTCGTTCCTTTGACGGACTTGAATCGGGTCTGTTTTTTACCTAGCCAATAATCCTGATTGGAGAGATAGAACCAGACTGAGATCCACTATTTACTTGGTTGTGCCATATTATGGCCACTGTGTGCCATATTTCTTATTATTGGCACTACCTAAACTGACCCTTGTGTTTGAGTCTGACGCCACTTTTACGGAATTTATTGGGTATAAGTAGCCCATACTGGGATCAGGCCAAATTTGCCAACTTCCTTCAATTTGTCAGCAACTTATTTTCCTCTAAGTGTGAGTCTTAATCTCCTTAATGTCATCATTCACACACCGTTTAATTTCCTCGACTAGCATACAGTTTGTACTTAAAGTGTTCAAATTGTTGGAGACCTCTTTTGCGAAGCACACCATCTATCGAAACATGTATTTACTTTTGATAAGCCAAACTATACGTATGTTTGTGTATCCGCACACCCACCCGATACGTTCTAAATTTTTTGGCGATAAAGCTTTCAGGCATCCAATTCATAGCTGCTTGTAATATAGCCTTTTAAGCTATATCGCAATCATGCTGCTCCTCTATGAACAGATGCGCTCGAACCATAACACAACCTCTTGAGCCTCCTGTGCCTGTGAAAATATGAAATTACTATGGATGAGTATGCGACCATGTATCTCTCTGGCCACATTTAGTGCCTCACCAAAGCCTTTTAGATAAATGCGTTCAAAGATTAAAGAATTATCCAACATTATCCTCCTGCAATTATCGGGGACAAATATATTAACTGTGCTTAGAAATGTCAAATACCCAGTATCTTAAGCCAACGTTAGGCGCTCTGAGCCTCTTATGAACGCTAACTCTTAGTTGCTTCAAACCTAAATTCATGTTCTCTTGCCTCTTTTTCACCTTTGCATTTGCATTTACTCTTTCATCTTTTTCCCTTTTTGCCCCCAACTCGTTTAGCATCCTCCTCTATTCACTACTTTTTCCTTTTTGACATGCATTATGCATTGCTTTCTCTTTACTCTTTTTCCTTTTTAGCATTTGGCATTTCTCTTTTCTTTCACTCCTTCACACCTTTTTTGAATTACTTTCCTATTCTCTCTTCCATTTCTTTTAAATTCTCCAATCTCCTTTTCATATCTATTTCAAGCCCCTTTTCAATTCAAATGTGTTGTCAGTTTGGCACAAGTGATAGCTGTTGTTCCAATACTGTTAATAGGCAGGATACTTTCAATCCACAAGATATTTCTAGAACATATCTTTTAATCTCGTCTTTCGGCATTCAAAGGCTGAAATTCAATGCCATCAATATTTAGCGACTCGGGATACCATCTCAGAACTCTTTAATGAATCTAGTTTCCTCGACTGAGAGGACTAGCCCACGAATTTATTCTAAGTCTGAATAGGCATTTTGAAATTGTATCAAGCCTTCAAAAACATAAGTAGTCTGAGCAAACACAGGGGGCTTACGATTCACCAACAGAATTTCTCCAGAATTTATTCTAAAGTATTTTGCGTTCGTTTCCCGGATGTTAGGAGCCCCCCAAGTCCTGTTTACGGCCTTGTGGTCCGCTAAGTCAAAACCAATAACATTTTTTGACAGATCACAGAAGAACACGAGATTAAAATTCAAACAACTTAATGATTATTTACAATCTCCTTATCCCTCACTTAAATTAACAATACCACCCCAAAAAACAAAACCTCTCTCAATACAACCCAACAAAAAAACAAAAACAAAAATTAAATTAGACTTACTCACCAATCCCTTTAATTAATATTTGCCCTGGTCTGCGTCCAAGTTGACTGGTGTACGTGCAATGCCACGTTGACGATGGCTACAGTAGTAAATAGACCCTGCAAGCGTGCCTGTAGCGTAGGAACTGGTTCCACGAGCGAATAATGACATAGGCTAGCGTAGGCGTGATGGATGATAAACAAACCTCAATACACAGTGTTAGAAACGGCGTAAGGCAAATTTTTGTCACAAGGTGTGAATTGTCAGATGGCTGGCCTCATATGATTCGGTCAACAAACGGATTAGTGTCCCAGAAAATAACGTCTGGCACGTCGAATGTGGTCCTCTCTCACCCGCCACAACAATGCTGTTGAACTGAACCTGTTTATACGCTAGGCTTTTAATCGAGAACTTTCATCCAGAATTTAACAGACTAACGTTCTAGTGTACACAGTCCAGTAATACGCATGAACGTTCCTTAATAGAAACATTCTAGAACAAACACAGTAAGTTTGTAGTTGCGACATAACGTTAAACAGTCTCCTCCACTTCCTAGCACAGTTCTAGAAATGGCTGCGGTTGAAGTTGAATTACTCTGCGGATATCTTATCCATTCGCTCGTCGATTGGAATTCAATCCGGTGTTTCCCTGACGGGTCGTCTTGCGTAACACTAACTCTTTTATACAGCTACTCACTTCCTAAGCAATGATGCTTAATCTTGTTAGACTTTTTCTTTTAAGGTAACGTACCAACCCCCAATAAACGTAGATTCGACACCTGCGGGGACCGAAGGAAGGTTATGGAAACAACTTCGTCGTTAGGCTTTTAATCACACGGAAACCGATGTCTCGGAGCGCCAGTGTTGACTTACTCATCAGTACCGACAGTAGATTAGTTGTACATAGTAATCCGTGTAGTACGACAGTGGCGGCCTCCGTGCGCCATTGGGCATCTTGGGATAGCTGCCCCCCTCCAAGAAATTCCTACTAATAAGGGTTCAGCGATTTACAAGAACGAGAGTTGAAGACACTGCTTATAATTCTACTTTGTTCTTTACTATCATCTTTCCAATATATTCCTGCTCCACTCCAACCCTCAAAAGCTTGGTCTGTTTTTAAGTGAACGTATTTTGCGCGTATTTTGTCTACACAGCCCTTGCTTTTCTTAAAGGGGAATTTTCACATGACTCCCAGACAGTTCCAATTCCTCCCAACATATGCATACTTCTAGCTCACTGCCCAATTAACTGTATGAGGGCCTCTTCCCTTGTGCAGCCGAAACTAAAACTGTTTTTATTGCTTAAGGCCATGTCCTGGTGATCACGACAAGGCTATAAAATGCTAATAATAAAAGTACTCTCTACTGCCTTGTGTGGAATGTGAGCTACTCTAGCACTCTTTCAAATTTTTTCAAACTTTGAATGTCATATCAAACAGCAGTCACCAACTGAGATCATTTTGATATAACAACACTAAAAATATTACTTTGGGTGGTGATGACAGTCTGTCTTTTGGTGGGGGGGGGGGGGGGTGGGGGGGGGGGGGGGTGGGGGGGGGGGGGGGTGGGGGGGGGGGGGGGTGGGGGGGGGGGGGGGTGGGGGGGGGGGGGGGTGGGGGGGGGGGGGGGTGGGGGGGGGGGGGGGTGGGGGGGGGGGGGGGTGGGGGGGGGGGGGGGTGGGGGGGGGGGGGGGTGGGGGGGGGGGGGGGTGGGGGGGGGGGGGGGTGGGGGGGGGGGGGGGTGGGGGGGGGGGGGGGTGGGGGGGGGGGGGGGTGGGGGGGGGGGGGGGTGGGGGGGGGGGGGGGTGGGGGGGGGGGGGGGTGGGGGGGGGGGGGGGTGGGGGGGGGGGGGGGTGGGGGGGGGGGGGGGTGGGGGGGGGGGGGGGTGGGGGGGGGGGGGGGTGGGGGGGGGGGGGGGTGGGGGGGGGGGGGGGTGGGGGGGGGGGGGGGTGGGGGGGGGGGGGGGTGGGGGGGGGGGGGGGTGGGGGGGGGGGGGGGTGGGGGGGGGGGGGGGTGTCACGCTTTCAACGGGGTTGCCCACTTTAAAACCCATTGAAATTTGCCCAATTATATTAATAAACTGAATTTATGGTTTAAAATTTTTTTTTACTGGGTTTTTTTCGGAACCAACTGGCCCTTCACTCTAAAAAACTCTATCAAGGGGGCCCAAAAAACAGGATTTTGTCAAAATTTGACAAGTTTTGTTTCAAAATTGATAAAAACGTTTCAAAAATAAAAATATTCGTTTCATTTATGAGCCGTCTATAAAGGTTTTAAAGTTTCCGCCCTGCCCTTTTATTGATTAATTAAAATTTGACTGGAATTTTATTTTTCAACGGGTTTTGAAGCATAGGGGTTGACCCTTTTCCAAAATGGGGGGGGGGGTTAAAAGGATTGGGGGATTATTTTTGGTGTGCGCGTTTTTGCCCACAAAAAAAGGGCCATTGAAAAAAAACGCCCCAACCAAAAAATTTTACCCCTAATCCTTTTAATTTTTTGGGAAAAAGGGGTCTGGAAAGACTTAAAAGAAACCCAGTGAAAACCCAAACGTTCCCGTCATTACCTGTAAAAAACTGTATCTTCCCTACTTGACTTCTGCTTTTATTAGACCTGAAAGCCCGAGAAAAACCCGTATCGTGGTCGGGAACCAAAAAAAAACTATTTATAATAAATGAAAACGGGTACTTATGATTATATTCCAAAGAAAACTCGTATCAAAAATGGGGAAAACCGTGATAACTCTTGACCTCGTAGAATATTTTTTTTAAAATGCACAACAGGATTTCACCCCGGGCCAAATAGTGTTTCGAAAAATTTACCAAACTTCTAAATTCCCCAACTCCCCTCCCAAAATTTTTTGGGTTTGAATATTTAAAAAATTCTTTTTATCAAAAAAAGGAAAATTCCTGTATAAAGTAAAAACCCTCTACACAAACGCTGGTTTGGGGAAGTTTACTAATTTGGAAATACTTTTTTTGGGGTTCCCTCAAAAAGGGAAAACCCGTGTGTCCAAATTAAACCAGTTTTCAAAAAGTCAGTATATTTCTGAATGTTTACACCACTTTAAAACATTTAATCTTTTTTGCTAACCCCAACATATGAACAATTTTAACCCAAATCAAACAAAAATATTAAAACGTCCCAACTGGTCAAATTTAAAGGGACAACAAGTTTTAAATTTTAAAAATTACTTAAAAAAAAAAAAGGAAATGAGACAATTTCCCCCTTATACGTACACCTGCACCTTAAAGAACCTAAGGAAATTTATGCGCAACTAACCAATTTTCAATAGGGATATCTTGGATCGAACCTTAGTTTGCCAGAGTTTGGAGATTTTTTTTTGACTTTTGCTATTCTTAGGGGGACCCCTATTTGCACCTAAAATGCCTTTAACACCCCAAAAATAACTTGGTTTCAAACTTTGGGGTTTAAAACATGGCCCCAGGTTACAAAAACGAGTAATTAACAATTTTTTTAAAATTAGTAAAGGACGAGGGATTCCATATTTCCGCGAAAGTTTCTGAATTTATTATTTAAGCGAATCGGACTTGAAATGGACATCAATTTCAGAAGGCTTTAGTTAATTTGTTATTTAAAAGGCCACAGGACTTAGTTTTGATGACGCTAACCCAAAATATAGACGAGGATGTTTTTGCAGGCGTGGGGATCCGCGTCTGACCCAATTACAAAATTATTGATATACATAAAATCGAATTTTTTTCGGAATTTTTTCCTTTCGTAACTTTTCCGATCCAATGTTGGGTCATCGAACCTTTTAGATGAGACAAAAGGAGTGACCCCGAAATTTGGGTTAGGTTTTTGGTTAGGTTAGGTGGTGGTGTAGGTTTGGGTTAGGTTAGAAGAGGTTTAACGGCCCAGTTCCAACCATTGGTTCACAGTCGAGCCGCCAAGGCCTTTTTTTAAGTTTGGTCACTGGCTTTGTTTTTTCCTTATCCATTGTTAATGCGGAGCTTTCACGCACAACCGGCAGGTGGCCATTTTTAAATCTTGGTATGACTCGATGGGAATACATTTCTGATGACCTTTTGCAAAGGAGCTTTTAGTTGGGCATTAAGTCATGGATTTTTCACACCTGTAGACAAGAGCGGGATTTAGTTTCATTGGGTGGGGGGGGGAATGACCAATTTTCCAATAATTATGTTTGAAAAATCAAAGTCCAATGGGTGATTTCCCCAAATATTGGGGGATATGTCCCCTGCCCCCCGGTCGCGCCATGCCTGAAAGAAATTTACTCAATCTTATGTAAATGGTCAAACTAAGAGATTCAACCAAACTGATCACAACTGAAAGGGAAATTTTTGGGTTTAAAAAGGGAAATTTAAATTTAAATTGTTTGGGAATTTTTTTTTTAATTTTAATCTATAAAAATTTTTTACAAAAACTAAAATTTTTTTTTTTTAAAAATTTAAAAAAAAATTTTCTTCAAATAGAAAATTGTAGGGATGATTTTAAAATCTAATAATATAAAAAGGGGGGGGAATTGAAAAAAAAAATTTCCCCAAAAAACCCCCAAAAAAAAACAAAAGAATGTTTGTTTTGTTTAAACCCAAAAATAAAATACAATTTTGGCCCAAAAAACCGGGAATTTTAGGGGTAATTTCAAAAAAAGAAAGGAAAAAAAAAAAGGGCCATTAAAAAGGGGGAGAAAAAAAAAAATGGGAAAAAAGGGCCCCGGGGAAAAAAAATTTGAAAGGGGCCCCCGGGGGGTTTTAAAAAAAAAGGGGGACCTTTTTTTTGAAGTTTACAAAATGGGAAAATACCGGGTATCCCGGGGCCCACAGAGGAATTTTGGGCCCAAAATATTTTTAAAACCCCCCAAACTTTAAAAAAAACTAAAAAATTGGATTAAAAAGGTGGTTAAAGGGGGGGTTTTTTTTTAATTTTTACATTACCCCCGGGGTTTTTTCCCCATTTTTTACCCCAAAAAAATTACCCTTTTTAAAAATGAAAATGTGTAGGGTTAAAAAAATTTGAAGGGTGGGACAAAAGGGAAAGGGGGTTTTCACCAGGGTTTTTTTTATCCTCCCTGGGGCCCTTTTTTAAAATAAAAAAAAAAGGAGGGGGGGGGGGGAGTTAAAAGGGACCAAAAAAAACCCCTTTTTTAAAAATCTTTATTTTGGTTCGCAGCTACCCCATAATTTTTAAATAACCCTAAATGCCTTTTGTTTGGGTTCTGCTAGTGGTGCCGTCAAATGGGCCCCTATACTATACTTTTGCCCCCAAAAACCCAAATTTGTAATTATCGTTTTAATAAAAATTAAGGGACGTCTTGCAAAAAGGGCCGATAGCATTGTATGACTACCTTTTCGCTATACCTACTTGTACTAAACAAAAAACCCAGTCGTCCGCAGTGTTTCCGAAAAGAGTTTCTTTCTCTTAAAAATTTTAGGGCAGACGTTTCGGCCGTCATAGGGGGTGAATAGCAAAAAAGGGTAAAATAAAAATTTCGAACCCTAAAAACCCTTAATAATTAGGAGCTAAAAAACGTCAAAAAGGGAAATCTACTGGAAAAAACTAACGGTATTTTTGGGGTGTCCAGTTTAGTGTACAAGGGGGTACGTAAAAAGTGGGGAATTTCAACATTTTAAAAACTTTTAAATGTTTTTCCAAACTCCGTAAAAAATTGCCCCTTATTAATTTGATTCTTTTGAAAAAAAACCACCCCGGTTTTTTCCCCTTCATAGGGAAAGGCAAAATTTTTTTCTATTCCAGGGGGATATCCTTTTGGCACCATAATACCCCCGTCCAAAGGCGGGGTAACGGAAAAAATTCCCCCCACTAACAAATTTTTTATTTAGGCGCCTCTAGCCTAAAACCCGTATCGTGGGCCAAATTACGCGAAAGGGTGGCGGGCAAGATCTGGGGAAGGGCCTTCTGCGCTGAAACCTTAAAGAAATTTCAGTGCGATTCCCCTTTAAACCATATGTTTTTTTCTCGCACAAAATATTTTTCTTTTTCCTGTCCGAAAAAATTTTCAAAGGGAAAAAATTAAAACCTATACAAAGGGACACCTCCATAAGAAAAAGGAAAAATTAGGGTAAAATTTGCGGGGTAAAAACCACGGGCACCAACCCCATTGGGGGAAAAGGGGGAAAGGGGGGGGGTTTTACTGGCTATAATGGGTTCAGCCGTCTGACACAAATTTTCTTTCTCTTTGAAAGAGGGAATTTTGGGAGTATGGGCCCCACTTTTTTTGGAAAAAGGTACAGCTTTTTTGGAAATTATATAAAAAATTTAAAAGTCACAATTGTTTTTTCTAACTTTAAAATTTTCCCCCATATTGGCTATTTTCTACTAAAGACCCCTTTTTTAAAAGGCCAAAAACGGGGCTGTCCAAAAACTGTTTTAACTGATGAGCGGGGCCAGGGGGGGTAGGCCTACGTGGGCCCTTTTAACTCCATGCTGGGACAGGAAAGGTAAAGGGAAAAAAACAACAGTAATAAGAGGGGTTATGAATTTTGGGGAAAACACCACTGGGTTCTAATAAATGGTTTGAAAAAGGGCCCCAACCATCAGGTTTTTTCCCATTGCAGGTGCTAGCCCCCTTTGAAAGCAGCTGTATTTATTTAATACCGTCCCGGGTAATGCCAGGAAATCCCCTTTCAAGGATTTCCCTCAGGGGGAAGGGGTTTGATAACCAAGGTATATTTTTCCATTATTTAAGGCCTACTCTAGGAATGTGGCCCCGGGCCCGGGGGGTCAGCAATCCATCTCCCCAGTAAAAAAGGTCGAAAATTTCACATATGTCCCACCATGACCCTTTTTGGGGAGAAAAATTTTTGGGGTATAAAATTTAATATATTTAAACCCCATCCAGGGGGTTCTTGTAATGTATTTGGGGGCCCTTGGGAAATAAAAAGACATCATAGCTTGGGCAAATCAACGGGAATTGAGGCCAATTTTATCAAAATTTTCATGATGTGCCTTTTTGGTTTTGGGCCTGCGGGAAAAATTGATATGGCCAAAAAGGAAAATAAATTTAAGGGGAACCTATAAATTTACACTTTTGACTATAGTTCCTCTTTTCCTCCCCCCACACCTTATCTCAGACTAACATAGTATGGGAGGATATAGGGTTAAACTGCCTCAGGGGTAATTCTTGCTGATTGTTGCTAGACTGCAAAAAAAAATTTAGAAATCTAATCCCCCTCCCAAACCTCCCGTTTTAAACTGTTGGGATTCCCTCTTCTTGCAAGAGTTTTTTTGGGCCCCTCAAAATTCATTTAAAAAAAAGAAAAAAAAACAAAAGGCAAAGGAAAAAAATTTTCATGGCCCCCAAAAAGCTTGTTAGCCTCCTGAACATCGAAGAGGGGGGGGGGGGGGGGGGGGGGGGGGCCATAATTTCATTAAAACCCAAAAATTCAAAAAAATTTTCTGGGAAGGGCTTTACAGGTTTTTAAATTTACCGTAGAAAAGGGAGAAGGGGTTAAAAATTTCCTCAGGTGTAACATAGAGAATGTTTAAAAAATCATAACATAAAAGCCATTTCTGTTTAACAGTATTGCCACTTACCCCACGTTAAAGGTAAAGTTTTTGGGGAAACTTAAAGGCCAGAGTAATTGTTAAGAAGCAAAGTGCAAAAAATTGTAAATTTTGATTTTTTCTTGGCACAAAAAGCCTGGATACCAGCCCATGAGGGGACAAAATTTTTCCAATAAATACATTTTTTTAATGCACTGCTGTATGAAAAGGTCCAAAAAAAATGGAAAACAGGGAAACTAAATGCTCGAATTTTCCCAACTGCATTTTTTTTTTTCACTTCATCCCAAAAAAGTTTCCCAAAAGAGAAAAAAAAAAAAATTGGGTTTTATTAAACTTTATTTCCTAGTGAACACAAAAAAACAAGTTTATAGGGTGCCTGGGTGCTAATGCACAAAAAACTGCGGGCAAGTTTGAATGAAAAAAATTTCATGTTTAAATTTACGGGAAAATTATTCGGGGCCAAAATATTTAAAAAAATATTTTCAACCTATTTTCCAAAAACAGAAAATGTTTAAAATAAATAACCCCCACTTTTAAAAAAACCTTCCCAAGTGGAGATGAGGAAAAAAAACCCCTACGGGGGGGGTATTTAATAAACTGGCAAAAAAGTATTAAAACATATTATAGACAGGTTGAAAGGTAATTTTGGGCGAAACAGAAAGATTTTGGAAGACCAGTAAAGGGTATACCCTCAAACAAAAAATCAGGTTTTTTAGGCTAATTGGGGATTATTAATTCTTATATCCCTTTGGGGGCCCCGGAAAAGGAAGATGTTTTCCCCCAAAACAGGATAATCCCAAAAAGGGTAAAAGGGGGAAAGGGTTAGGGTTTTAAGGGGGTATTGGAGGGTTTTTGAGTTAAGGGGGCCTTAAATTTTACTGTATCAAAATCTTTTGTACCCGTCTAATGAAATAGGGGTTTAATTTTTTTTAAATGGTATAATTGTTTATACCCTATTTTAAAAATTGAACAAAAAATGGCAACCAGCACAAAAATTAAAAGGGGGCACACCCCAAAACTTAAAATTTTAATCAAAGGGTTGCCACTGAAAGGGAAAAAATGTATGGCACGGGACAATGTGAAATTCAGTGTACATTTAAAAAAAAAAAGGGTTGAGAAAACAAACCAAAAGGGAACCCTAAATAGCCTTGCATGTTGGGCACTGTTCTTTAGGTTAAAAAATATATTTCTTTTTTTGCCCCTTTGACCCCTCTTTTTAAAAAAAAAATTTGGGGAAAAACATTCAAAAAAAGCAATTATCCAAAAATTTTAAAAGTATGTAAAATTTACAAAAACCCACGATAACGCGAAACCACTAAAGCACATTAAAAAAGGGTACCAGGGGGCCCTATAAAAACCGTTGTAAATAAACAAACACACATTTGCATACATGTTGTGCCGAAAAATATGGGACAGGTTTAAGGGTTTGTTTTTGGGGGTTCACTCCAAAAATTAAAAAACTACTATTTTGTATTAAACAAAAAAGCCTTTTTTCTAGTCTCCAAAACCCTCGATAGAAAAAAACTTTCAAAACTGAAACCCACTCCTTGGGGTCAGGTATTTCCCCAAATTTTTTACACCCACCTTTTAACAAATGAAATTCACTGCATCTTTCTAGAGCGTTTTTTTTGAAAAATTTTAAAAAAACCAAAAAAATTTTTGGATTTCCAAGGGGAAGGAAGATCAAAGATTCATTCCCAAAACCCCAAAATAGGAAGGTGTACCCCAAACTTTTGCATTTTTTCAAAAAAAAAGGGGGACCCCACTTCCAGTCACATTTTCCGCGGAAATTTTTCTTTTCCCCCAAGATTTACCATTGGGGCCGGGAGGTAGGGGAAGTGGTACGGGGGACTTTTTAACTCAGTATTGGGGACAGACGAAAAATTTCCCCATGAACCAAAGCACCCCAGCTTTTTAAAAGTGGGGGGGGGGGGTGACCTTGAACAGAACAAAATGCGATCACCCCGGGGAAAGGGCCCTTAAACTAGGGGCGTGGGGGAGGGGGTCCCCCAATATTATGAGGGTTTGGGGGACTATCAGGGTACTTTTGCCGATCACATAGTTGTAACCCAAGGCCCTTTTTTTTCCAAAATAGAATTAAAAATTTAGGACGGGTGGGATATATTTTTGGGGTTGGCGTTTTTTTGGGCCACAGAAAAATGTCACTGAAAAAAAATGACACTCCAAACCCCTATCCAAATTTTTTAAATTGCTTTTGGGAAAAAGGGGGTTCTTTTGTAACTGTCCACGCGTCAGCAACTTTCAGTTCCTAAAAAAAAATAATTTTCTCTTTAAAATCGGAATTTTCAGGTTTTTATAAGGGTTGTTTTTTTAATTGTTTTTTAATTAAAAATAATGTGGAATTTTAAAAGAAATAAATAAATTTTCCCCGTAAAGGGAATTTGTTAAAGGCTTTATCCACTTACATTTTCCCAACATTTTAGGGGGCAAACGATCCCCAAACTTTCAGAAGTGGGGGCCATGGCTCCCGTCCGAACATTTGATCCCTGGGGGAAACCCTAAGGTTTTGAATTTAAAAATTTTGATTTTGGGATTTTAAACTCCTTTTTTTTCCCAAAATTCAGGGGCCCGCACTTTAAAAAGGGGGCCGTTCCCCCCAAAATTTTTAAAATTAAAAAAGGGGGTTCTTCTCCCCCCGGGACTGGGGGAAAAAAAAACTTTTTGGGGGGAGACCAGCTTTTTTGGGGAACACAAATAAAAGAAAAAAAACTAAAAAAATTTTGGGAAAACCATTTTGAAACAAATAGTGGGGAAAAATTTTTTAAAGGGAAAGGGGAGGCTCCTCCCTTGGAACCCCCCCAGGCCGGGGGAAACCCCCAAAACCCCCTGTTTGGTTATTCTGGAAAGGGGGGCCGGGCTTCGTGTTTTTTGGGGGGTTGGTAAAAAAAGGGCACATGTGATGATTATTTGGGAATCTGGGCCTTTTAAAAATGATAATAGGGGTAAACAAAAAAATTTCCTATGATGGGGCCATGGGAAAATGTCATTTAAAGTAGCACCTTATTATGCGAAACATTAAACCCCAAACGGGGTATCATTTTTCCTTGCTAAAAAGCCAAAACTCCGGTACCTCCCCTCACCTATTGAATATACGTTAGGGTTGTTTTGTATCAAAACACAACACGCACAGCCAGAAATTTTCGGGGTAGGCTATGTAGGTTAGAGGCTTTTTCCCTAGGAAATCATTTTTTCCAAAACGGGGCCCCTCAGCCCGACTTAACCTTTACGATCAAATTTTTAATTTAAAAACAAATTCCCTTCGAAGAAATTTTTGTACTTCCGGGTCTCAGGCGGCCCCCCCCTTGGGACTTTTTAAACCCCAGCTTTGTTTTTCAATGGAGCGTAAAAATTTCTTAACACAGGTGCAGTGCTTGGCACTACAGCAATGAAGGTCTAGAGATTTTTTCCCTCTAAAAAGGGGTAAAGGGGGTTTTCCCCGGGTGTGGGTGTACTACATAAACAAGTTTTTTAATGTTTATGGGTTTGATTGTGTATTGGTAATCGTGGCACAGTCATGGTTAACGGTTTTTAAACCGGGTTTTGGAAATGTTTTTTAAGAAAAAGCCTAGTTCAATTTTTTTGGGGTGAAGTTGTTGGGGCCCCAAAGGGCCCGGAAAAACCCTTCGACCCCTTTTTGGGTCCAAAAACTCGGTAGATAGGGAAGGGAAAGGGGGGGGAAAAAAGTCAAAAAAAAAATCTTAACTCAATGAAAAATAGTTTTGGGGGTTAAAAAGGTGGGGGGGGGGGGGAAAAATTTCCCCCCAATTTGAAAGTGGGGGGATTTCCTCCCAAATTCCCCCACTTTTTCCATAACGGGAACAAAAAAAAGCAGGGAAAAAAAGTCCATTTTTTTTAGGGTTTCAAAGAAGATAATTTAAGAAATTTAAAACTAAATGGGGAAAAAGGGGAAAATGTAGTTTAAAAAAAACGTTTAGGGGGAAATGGGGGTTCCCGATTTCACAAAAAAATCATTGGTTCCCAAAAATTTCCCAGAACCTTCAGTGGCCCCCCATTTCACTAGCTTCTGGGGGCTTAAAGGTTTTTCTTGAAAATAAAATTCTGGCCAAAGGGCCTTTTCGTCCCCCCTTTTCAAAGTGTTGACTTTTTGGGAAAAAACCGGGTCATAAATATGACTTGCAAAAGAAGGCCCTTTTCCCCGTAAATGGAGGGGAAGCGGGCGAGGGTTTAAATATTTTTTAAAAAAAGCTTTTAAAAAAGGGGGACAAATTTATTTTTTTCCCATTAAAACCGTCAGCCAACATAATTTTATCATGCCCTTATGTATGTGTTTGGGTTAAATACGGTTTCCAAAAAAAATTTTCGGTCGACCAAAATTAAAACGTCAAATTTCCATGACTAGTTAAATTTTGGGATATTTTAAAAAAAACGAGTTTCCCCCGGGATGTTAATTCCCCCTTTAAAATTTTATTTCCCCAGGGCACTTATGAATTTTTTTTTTTCATGAATTCCCAAATAATTCAAAAATATTAACCCGAGCTTTATTTAAATTTTTTTTTCCAACCCGGGGCCCCGGCCGGGTTTTTTTTTTGGTTATATAATGTCACAGGATCAAAAACCATATCCTTTCCTTTTTTCTTTATTTTCGCAGAGCCAGTGACAAATCCTTCCCCCCGTATTTCAAATTTTGTTTCAAAATCGGGGTTTGGTTTAAAATGGGGAAGGGGGGTTTAGGTAAATATGGGGACAAAAAAGGGATTCTTTGATAAAAATTATAAAAAAAATCCATTGTTTTCCTGTTTTACAAAAGGGGGAACTTGAAGATACAGGGCCGGGCGAAACTAAGGGAAAATTTTAGGGGGGGGGCTGGGTATAAATGGGGGGGCCCCGGCAAAAAACAAAATTTTTTTGGGGACCCAAAAAATTTCTTTTTTGGGGGCCCCCAAATTAAATTGTTGGGTGGTTGGGGAACCCCTTTTTTTTAAAATTAAGGAACGGTTGGGTTCATCAAGGCCTTTTCCCCCAAAATTTTTAAAATTTAAAACCCATTCCCCCCCCCCCAAAATTTTCAATCCTAGCTTTCCGGGGCCCCTGCCCTTGGTTTTTTTTTCAAGTTTCCCCTTTGTAACCACCAAAAACAAATTTTGGAAAATTTTTTTAAAATTTTTTCAAGAAAACTTTTTGGGCCCAAGTTAAAAACCTAAAACCTTCCCCAAGGGGTTTACCAAAAAATTGGATTTTGAAAAGGAAATTTGGGGAAAACGTTTGGGGCCCCCTATTTCGCTTTAATGGTCTGGGGGAATTTTTTTAAAAACAAAACATACGGTCTTATAATGGTTTTCATTAATTTTTAAAAACCGGCAAAAGGCGGGGCCCCCGGTTTTTAAAAATTTTAAAAGCTCACCCTTTTAAAAATAATTTTTTTTACCCCTTGGAAATTTTGCCAATAAAATCTTAAGGAAGGGGAATGGGAAATTTAAAAATTAAAATGGGTTTTAACCCCTGCCGTAACCTTCCCCTTTTAATTTAATATACAAATTAACCTAGTTTAATGGGGTAATTTTTGGGCCCCTTTTTTGTTTTTGCCCTAAAATTTTTAAGGCGTAACTTAATTTTTAAACCCCCCCCCTAAAAAATTTTAAGTGCCCCCATTTTAAAAAATTTTGGCCGGAAAAAATGGTATTTTTAAAGGTTTCAAAAAAATTTTTATTTGGTACCCTTTCCCCAAAGGCCCCCTTTTTTAAAAAAAAAGAAAAAATGGGGGCGTCTTTATCTCCAAAAAATTTTTTAAAAGGGAAAAGGGTTCCTGGCAAGTCATTTTTTAAAGAAAACCGGGGTTTAAAAAAAATTCAACAGCTTTTGAAAAATTTTTTGGGAACGGGGCATGAACCCCGGGGGCCGGAAAATTAATTAAGCACCGGAAAACCATGAAAACCCCAAAATTTTGGTTGGGAAAAAACGGGCTCATGAAGGAAAAAATTTGGGAATTTTAAAAAAACCAAATATCTTTTTGTAATCCCGAAAAGGGGGGAAAAAATTTCCTTTTAAACAAAATTTTAAACCATTTACCCCCAGGTTTGGGGCCTTTCTAACAAATTTTTGGGGGTTTAAAATTTCTGAAAAAAAACGGGGTTTTGGGAAACCCCGAAAATCGGAAAAAGGCCCGCTATTTTTTACTTTTGGGAAAAAAATTGGGGGGGATACTTTTTTGGAAGGATTTCCCTTTTCCCCTTTTTTTAAAAACTCCGGGGGGAACAAAATTTCCCCCCCCCCACGTTAACACCATCTAATTTTTCGGGGTTGGAAAAAAAAGGGGGATTTTGGTTTAAATTTTCCCCCTTTTACCCGGGGGAGCCGAAGGGTAAAAAGGTTCGGCCTTGGGAAAACTCACCCGAAAAAAAACTGGCTATTCTTAAAACCCCTTAAACATGTCCTTAACCCGGATTTGCCCAAAATCCGAAAAACAAAAATCTCAAACAGTAAAAAAAAAAGGGTTAAAAAAAAGGGGCCCTGGGCCCCCCCCCAAAAAAAATCTTCCTTTTTTAAATAAAATTTTGAAATTATTTAATAAAAAACGGGTTTTGAAATGCGGGGGGGTAGGGGTCAAAACTTTTAAAAATTTTTTTTTACTTAAAAATTTATCGCTTAAAAAAACAAAATGGAAAAATTTAAAAAAATTTTTAAAAAAACCCCCAAACGGGAATAGGGGGGTTTTTGTTTTTTAAAAAAACACACGTCGTTTTAAATTTGGGGGGGAAAAGGGAGGGTTTTAAGAAGGAAAAAATAAAATTTTTTAATAAGGCAAAAAAATGTTTTTAAAAAAAATTTATGACCCAATATTTTGCGGCCTTTATCTTCTCTAGGTAAACAATTTAAAAATTTAAAAAATTTTACCACATTTTTCATCACCCCTTGGGGAAAACCAAAAAAGGGGGTTTTTTTTTTCCCCCGGGGGGGTTTCAGGGGATTTTTCCCCTTTAAAAAAAATTTTTTTCCCTTTTAAAAAATGTCGGGGTTTTTAAATTTTTTCCCTTTTTTTTTTGTTTCCAAAAACTTTTCGATATTTTTTTCTTCTGGAAGCCTTTTTTTGGGAAAAATTTGGGGGGAACCCCCGGTGGGTTTAACGGGGGGGAAATAAAATAAACTCAAAAAAACCCATTCCCCTCTGGTCCGGGGGCCCCCCTTTTTAACGGAAAAAAAACCCCCTTTAAATTTTTTAAAAAAATTTTAAACGCGGGTTTGGGGCCGGGGAAGTGAAAACCCTTTAAAAAAGCAAATTCGTTTATAATTTTGGTTTGCATTTTTTGGTTTTTACTTGGAAAAAAGCCCACCAAAAAACCCCCCCCCTTTTTTTTTTAAAAAAATTTTTATTTTTCCTTTTTGGGAAAGCCCTTTTGGGGCCACCCTTTAAAATTTTTTTTTCCCCCCCTCCCCCCTATAAGGTTTCCGTTGGACTTTTTTTCCCATATCCCCCCCCCCACAAAATGGGGTTTTTTTTAAAAGTGCTCGGGAAACCCCGGGTTAATAATTTCACGTACCTTTTTTTCCCCCCCTAGGAAACCCTGGGGTGTTTGGGGTGAGGTTTTTGGGGTACCTTTTTTAAAAAAAAGGGGGTTAATTTTAAAAGGTTTTTTTTTTTCTCCCCCCGGAAATAAAATTTTTATTTTTTCTTTTTTTTTTTAAAAATTAAAAAAGCTGTTCCTTGGTTTTAAAAGGGGTTTCAAACTTTGGAGTACATCAAGGGATATTTTTTTTTTTCCCCCCTTTTTAAATTTAAAAAAACTTTTCCCTTTCCAAAATAATTTTTTTAAAAAAGGGTTTCAACCGAAACTGTCTTAAAGGGGCCTTTTAATTGGGTTCTTTTGACACATTTTAAACCCCCCTTATCGGTTTTTTAATTTTTTTTTTCCCCCCAAAAAGGGTTTTGGGTTTTACCATTTTTCATTTTGGGATTTTTTTTTTAAAAATTTTTTAAAAAACCGGAAAAAAAAAAATTTTTTAACCTTTAAAAGGAAAAGCTAAAAGGTTTGGGGGTTTTAGTTTTTGCCAAATTTTAATGTCACTGAAAAATTCGGGCAAAAAGTTTTCCAGGCCCCAAAAAAAAAATTTTTTTCCCCTTTTTTTGTTAAAATTTTTTCAACCCAAAAAAAAGGGTTTAAAAAATTTTCCCAAAACTTTTAAAATAAAATTCCTTGGGAAAATTTTTAATCGTCTTTTTCCCTTCCAAAGCCCCTCCATTAAAAAAAAACCCCCCCTTTTCCCCTTATTTTTTTTTATGGAACCCATTCTTTGGGAAACATTTAAAAAAATTTTAATTTACATAAAAAACCTGTTTTTTAGGGGTTATACTTCATCTCTTCCAAACCTTTTAAAAACTTCCCTTTAAATTCAATTTTTCTTTTCCAGTTTTTACAATTTTTTTCCTCAGTTTAAATTTTTTTTTCCCCAATGGGATTTTTCTTTTTAATTTTTGTTTTTGCCCTGGTTAAACTTTTTAAGTTTTTCCCGAAAACCGATAAATTTTTTTTTCAGGGGAAAGAATTTTTGGAAATTAAAAGGAACCCCCCCTTAATTGGTTTGTTTTCTGGTTTGGGAAATAAAGTTTCAAATCTTTTTTTTTTTTCCCGGGAATTTCCGGTAACAAAAAATCCTAAATTTGACTTTAACCTTTTTTTTTTTTTACCAAAAGAGAAAAAAAATTTTTTAATTTTTTAAGGGCTGTGGGCCTTTTAAAAACAATTCCCTTCCTTGACGCTTTTAACAAATTCCCTTAATTCCCAAAGCTAAAAGTGGGGGGTTGGAAAAACTGAACAAAAAGGGCTTATTTTTTTTTCACTTCCCCTTTTACCCTTTTTTTTAAACTTCCTTTCCAAATAAAAAAAATCCAAAAATGCCCCCCGAAATTTTTTTTTTAAATACCCCCTCTTTTGGAAAGAATACAAGTTGGGGGCCCCAAGGATTTCCTTACCGGTTTTTTTTTTCAGTTGAGGCAAACCCTTTGCCGAAAGGGAATTTCCCAAAAAGTTCCCCCTTTACAGTATAGATTTTACTTACTTACAAAAAAAATTTCCGATAAAAGGCGTAAAAAATTATTTTTTAAACACTGTTGAGAAAAGGGGGGGAGGGGAAAAAAGGGGTTTAAAAGGGGAAACTACCCTCATTTTAAAATTGTTTTTTATTATTTTTTTTTGGGGGCACCCGAGGCCATCTAAAAATTGAAAAGGCCTTTTTGGGAAATTTAACGTACGGTTCCTGGGGGCCCCCCCGACTTAAAGAAACCCCCTGTTTTTAAATTGAACCCCAAAAATTTTCCCCAAAACATTTTTTGGGGCAAAAAGGGATTTAAAAATTTTTTCTGTAGATATTTTGCCCCGGGGGGGCCCCCCTTTGGAATCAAATTTAAACATAAAATTTTTTAAACCATATAAAAATTTAATTTTTTTCCTTTCATTTAAATTATTTTTTAAAATCACTCGAAAAGGGGGAAAAGCACCTAAGGGGAAAAAAAATTTGCATGGGGTTCCCAATTTTTAAAACCCACTTTTTAAAATATTACCCCCCTTTAGTTGCTTCCCTTCCCCCTTGGGCCCCCCAAAGGGTTAGGCTTTTTACCCCCCACCCTGGCCCCCTTTATTTAAAAAATTTTGGCCAAATTCTTTTTTACTTCCCCATAAAAAAAACCCTTAAAATTTAAAAAGGGTTAAAAAAAAATTTTACTTAATTTATATTTTTAAAAAAAATTTTTAAATTTTCCCAAATTTAAGTGGGAAAAAAAGGGCCCTAAAAGGAAAAGCCTTTGGTCCAGGTGCCCCCGATTGTGTGCTTTTCCCCGGGGGAGTAAAAATTTTTAATCCCAATTAACTTTTCTTACTTTTGGGGGTTTTTTTGGTTTTTTTCCAAAAAATTTCCAAAAAATAAACAATACGGGGGGAAAAACAAAATGGTGGGAACGCCTAATTTTGGGGAGCCAAAGGCCCGAGTTTTGAGAAATTTGGGGGGGCCCAACGTTTAAAGGGAAGGGGCCAAAATTTTTGGGGAATTTGCCCGGGTTGACTCGGGGAATTTTTTATGGTGCAAAAGAAAATCGTAGGCCAAAAATTTTGCTCCTGGGTAAAAAAGGGGTTTTGGGGAAAAAAATTAATAATCCCGGGGGGTTGGGAAAAAAATTTGGTTTTTTTCAAAATCGATTGGAAATTCCCCTTTTTCTACGTTTCCCTTTAAAAAAAAAAAGTACCCTTAGGGTTTTCCATTTTCATAGTTTTTACGGTTTTTTACCCATTTTTAAAATTTAGCCTTAAAAATTTCCCTTTTTTTTCTTAACCGTTTTTTCCCCAAATCAAAAATGAAGAGGGTTTTTTTGACCCCGGGAATGTTTTGGGGCCATACACTGGTATAAAAAATTTAAAAATAAAAATTTTTTCCATGAGAAAAACCTTTAAAATTTTTTTTGGGAAATTTAAAGGGGGTTTTTCCCGAAAAAGGGCCTTTCCCCACCAAGATACCAATTAAAAAAATTTTTTTTTAAAAATTTTTTTTTCCCACTTTTTTTTAAAAAAGGTTTTTTTGGCAAAAATTCCCCCCCCCCCTTTTATTTTTTCGTTTTTTTAAAAACAAATTCACTCAATTTTCTTTAGAAATTTTGGGGGGTTTGGCCTCCACCTTTTTTTTTCCCCCCCTTCTAAATTTTTAACCGGAAAAAGGATCTTTTTAAAGGGAAATTTTTTGTGGGGGGACATGGGCAAAACCCCCAAAAATTGGGTTTTAAAAAAACCCCCCTTTTCAAATTTTTTTCTTTTAAAAACCCCCTTTTTTTTATTTTTAATAAAAAAAAGGGGGGGTAAAACCCTACTAATTAAAAAAGGGGGAAATCTGTATTGGCGAAATTAAATATTTCCCCGGGTATGAGTTTGGGGAAATTTTTTAAAATCACCAAAAAATTCCGTTGTTAGTCCCTTTTAAAAATAACCCCCCTTTTTTTCATTTTTCCCCCCCTTTCGGAAAATTTTTTGGAAAATTCTTTAAAAAAAGTTTCTTTTTTTAGGGGAATTAGATTGCCACGGGAAATTAACCGTTTTCCATTTTAAAAATTTTTTTTTATAAGAAGTTTTTCCTTTTTTTTTGGGGGAAATGTTTTTTAAACAAAAAAATCCGGGTTTTAAAAATTTTAAAACATTTGGGAAATTGAAAATTTTCAATTTAGTTTTCCCCCCCTTTTTTCTTTTTTTAAAATTTTGGAAAGTATTTTTGGGGGGGGGGGTTTGATATAATTATTAAAATGGTAAAAAGTTCGGTACAAAATTTTTTAAAAAATGTTTTAATATTTTTTTCATCGTAAAATGGGGGTTGGAATTCATTTAAAATTTAAAAAATTAAAAAAATTTTAAAAACCATCCCAGGGGGACGGGGGGAATCCCCCCTTTTTTTTCCCCCCATTGTTTATTTTTCAAAAAAATTTAAAACTGGCCCCCCCCCCCCCAAAAAAAAATAAAAAACCCCCTTTTTTAAACGGGGAAAAAATTGTTAATAAACCAACTAAATAACCCCCTTTAAAACGGGCCCAGGGGGGCACCCGGTAAATTTCCAAACTTTTGGAATCTGCCGTTTTGGGTTTTGGAAAAAGGGAAAAGGGAAAAAACCAGTACAAACTAAAAAAGGTTTCCGGCTCGTTAATTTTGGGGAAACGGGGCCTTTAACCATTCCCCAAAAAAATTTTCCCCCCATTTTTCCTAAAACCAACCCTAACCCCTAACTTACCGGGTCATTTTCCTTTTTTCCAAAAAAAATTTGATAAAACTTTTAATTAAAAGGTTCAAGGAAAATGAAAAATTTTTTACTTAAAAAAATTGGGGCCCGGGGCCGCCCCCCCCCTTTGCAAATAAATTTAATTTGCTGAAAGGTTCCAAATAACTTTGGTTCAAAAAAAACCAAATTAATTTAAAGTTTTTTGGCCCTATTTTTTAAAAGATTTTTTAAAAATTTGGGGGTTTAAAAATTGCCATAATTTAAAATTAAAAACGTCCATTTAAATATTAGAACCAATATTCGGATTTAAAGGTTTTAGGGTCAAGGGGTCCATAAAAATAGCAAAAAGGAATTATTTTTACAATTTTGGGCAAACTGTCCTTTCCAAAAATTAAGATTGGATATGTTTTTCGAATTTTACATTTAGCCAGAGGGTTTAACAAAATTTCAATTCCTTTTTATTTTATTAAAATATATAATTAAATATTTTTTAAAAATTCCATTGGGTTTTAAATTTTCTTGTAGATGGGTTTAAAATTGTTATATATTGAACAAAATTAAAGTTCAAATGGAAACATTACAAAATAAACTTGAAGTTGGTAATTGCGAAAATTTTTCAAATTTTTTTAAAACTAGATTTTAAAACTTTTTAAAGCAATTTAAAGGGGGTTCCCTTTAAAAATTATTTAATAAACTGAAAATTTTTTAATTTAAAAATTAAAATTTTTTCAGTTTTAAAGTTGGCAAGCCTTCGAATAAATTTGAACCTTTTTGTTGGTAGATTGTTGTTGAACCATTTTAAAAAATTTTAACTGAGTTGATACGGTTTTCCTTTAATTACTTTTAAATTTCTAAATTTAAATTTTATTAAAATATTTAAATTATTCCACTCATACGGGTATTGGTTTAAAGGTTTCCACTAAATAAAGGGAAACAGTCTAATATAATAAATAATAAGGTAACTTTTGGTTTTACTTTCTTTTTGGGCTTAGAAATTTTTACGAAAAAAAAATTTTTTTAAAGGTTTTGGAATGGTTTTTTAAGGCTTTTTTTGGGGAAAAAACCCACGAACAAACTTTTATCCCCCAACAAATCCTTTTAAATACTTTTTTTTTAAAATTCCATTAAACACTAAAATCCAGGAATTTAATTAATTTTACAATAGGGAAAGAATTTGTCAATCCGCTTTCTCAAATTAAAATTTTTTAAATTTTAAAATTTTAATTTTAAAAACTTCATTTTTCCCCCCTTTCGCCAAGTTGTGTTTAATTTTTTTTGGGGGGTTTTTCCATTGAACCAACAAATAAATCCTTAAATTTAAATGTCTAGGGAAATTTAAATAAAATTATTTAAAGGGTAACCCATTGAAATGTAAACCTTTCAAGTTTAATTAAAATTTTTTTGGAAAACAAACCTTTTAACCCATTAAGGGAAGGGTTTTTGGGAAAGGCCGAGCTACGGTGTTTAACGTGTCGTTTTTGCAAACATATCTAATCCAGGGTTTTTTATTTTTTTAACAAACCTTGGCAGAAAATCCCGAAGTAAATTCAAAAGGCACGCTTTTGGTTTTTTGGGTTTCTATAGAGTTTTTAAGCCAAAATCTTTTTTAAAGGCCCCACTTTCCAAATTTTAACGTATTCTTTTTTTGTCCGTTTCTTTAGTATTTATAAAAACAAATGGGTTTGGATTTTTGTCTTAGGTTATGGAAATTTGAAACTTTTTTCAAAGGGTTTTAAATTTTTAAACTTAAACGGGCTGATTAAACGCCGGGGTACAACTTCAACATCTTTAAATCAGTTTTTTCCCAAATTAATGGATAGGGGCCGCCCCCCCCAATTAACTTTAACTTTGTCACATACATTTCCATCTACGAACGGGACATGGAAAGGGGGGGGGAAAAACCCCCTTAATTTAAAAAAAGTAACCTTTAAAATTATTTTAATATAGAATTTAAAAAAATTAAAGGTTTTAAATTGGTAACCCTTTAAAAGGGTGAAAAAGAGTAGTTTTTGGTTTTAATTAAAATTTTGACCCCCTAACCCCCTTTAAAACCCATAAATTGGTTGACGGCACTAATTTAAACTACTTGAAACGTAACTTAAGAAAAAAAACATGGGGTTTCAAGTCCATTTTTTTTTTTTTATAAAACCCCCCCGTAAAAAATCCCCCCAAGGGTTTGGAATTTCAAAAACTTTGCCCCTCTAATTTTTTTACATTACATAGAGTTTTTCCCTTAATTTAAAAACCCCCTATTTTTAAAATTTCCCCAACTTTAAATTTTTACATTTAACTTTAAAAATTTTTCCAGGTTTTTTTTTAAAGGGAAAATAATCACCAAAAAATTTGGGGGATTTTTCCTTGGGGCCGGGGTAAAAGGCAAGGAAACTTTTTTTTCTAGAGGAATTTTTCCGGGGGTTTCACAATTTGAAACCCTTTGGGAACCAATGCACGCCGCACGTTTTTCCGAGTTTTTCGGTCCTTTAATTTTAAATAAGCAATGTAGATTGCCTTATAAACCTTGGTAGATGTTTTAACTTAAAAAAATTTTAATTTGCATAAGTACATTTTTCCATCCTATGGGGAAACGGACTTGGCGAGCCAGCTGGGACCTTGACCCCTTTATCAATTTGACAAAACACTCAACGTTCCTAAATCGGTTAATACCGGAAAGCAATTATTCACTCTTTGGTTAAGAAAAAACTTGTTAATTTTTACCCAGGATTTTTTTATAGGGGGTTCCCCGCAATTTTGGAATCGAAATGCAATTTTGAGATTTCCGTTATTTACCAAAGAATCATCCTAACCATGGTACCGATCCTGGACAGGAATTATCCACTTAATGGCAAATTTAAAAAGTTGTTCTCCCAAGAACTCCACTGACGGTAACATTTCTTGTGGATTCGATCAGTAATGTTCTAACCGTCAAGAAAAACCAGTAATTTGATATTAAGTGGCTGACGAAAGGGGATAGTCAGGGTTGAAATTTGGTGAGATTTTTGGTTTCAAGCATGAGAAATCAATTAGCCAACGCTTTTCACCACGAGATAAGGACACCACTGCTAGAAATCCAAACTTGGTCAAGAATATTCCGTAGTAACTTTGTAACCAATCTATCTGAATCGGCTAAGCTTCTTGCACGCTTGGAGAAAATCCAATCGGTAATCAGGAAAACAAAGGCCAATATCCTTTCCCTGTTCTCCCACAGTCTTGCCCACGTTAATTCAATGTACATAGTTTTAAGTCTTCCCATTAGTTTTTCGAGGACCTTTCATTCGTTTATCCGGAATACTACTTCTTAAAAAAAATTTCGAGTTTCACTGTAAATTCCGTGAACGTATGCTATTATTTCCAACAATAATCAGCTACCATTTACTTAATGTCAAGTTCTAATTACAGCTAGGCATATTGATATGGTAGACTAACATTCTTCGCTGACTGAACTATCCTCCCAAAATTGCTTCGTTCATGGTCTTTCCGCCATTAAAGAGTACTTGGCACTAACTGACCTCTGTCCTCCTCACCTGGGCCTTGAGAGCATTGTTCTCACGATACACGGATCACCCATACTTATAAGGTACTTGACGATATTGTTGGGGTCGCAGTGGGTCCTCGAAACGATTTGGAAAAGTCTTAACTTTGCTGAACGTTCTGCCCGTTTTGAATTCCTCACTGTATTTCCACTCCTCATATGTTTTTAGAACGGCACCACTCCGCCGTCAATAGTCCAATCTCACTTTAAGCCACTGCTCTCACACACCTCATTACCCTCCACCACCCAGATCTTTCAATTCGTCCTTTCTCACAACTTTACGGGCCAGACGGTTTGTTCCGACGACCAGGATTTCGCTAAGTTTCAAGCAATTATTTCTTCTTTGAACAACGCCAGTATCCACAAAGATGTCTCTAATCCCTGAAACGCATACAAGGAATTGAAGAGCTCGCCTTGCCCCAAACTGCCATACACCCCCAGCGTATCCCGTGGTCTATCTTTCACCCATCTGTACCCATTTACGTGCCATTTACAGATGTAGAGACCTCCGTCATGACCATCCACCCGTGACATTTCCCTGATCCCCCCTCACGCATTCAGATTGAAAAGAACATATCTAAGCACTTGCGTGCTCTCAACCTCAAGCGTATGCCTGCACCCAGGAACTTTTCCTTGCAACCGTGGGAGATGCATACTTCCGGGTCAGTTATGAAACCTTCCTTGTAGGTCCAACACCCGGTTTAACGTTCTCACATTTTACTGTACTTCAGCCATGTTGTTTACGTCTCGTATGTAAACGCTGTAATACTGTACGTGGGAGAACAAAACGTCTCTTGCTGACCGGCCCGAGCACCTGAGATCAATCAACAGAACCTCCCAGGTTCGTAGCCACCACTTCATCCCCCTCACATGCTCGATCCGTGACTTGTGGTTTCGGCGCATCTCGTGTCGGGTTCCGATCATGACCGCCTAGCTGCCGAAACCGCAATCATGAAACTTGAACCCGCCCCACATGTCTGAACGTTAGACTTGACTGTATAACGAGCAATTCCTGCTTTTTTGACTGTGTCCACTTACACTGTCGTTTTCCTACCGATTTTTTTTTTTTTTTTTTTTTTTTTTTTTTTTTTTTTTTTTTTTTTTTTTTTTTTTGTTTTTAAAAAAAAAAAAAACAAAAAAAAAAAAATTATATAAAAAAAAAATAAAAAAAAAAAAAAAAAAAAAAAAAAAAAAAAAAAAATTTTTGTTTTAAAAAATTTTTTCCCCTTGGGGTTTTTTTTTTTAAAATCCCCTTTTTTAAACCCGGGTTCCCAAAAGAAAAAACTGCCATCACCCCAGAAATTTAAATTCCTTTAAGATTCTCCACCAATACATTCAAATTCAATTTACATTCCGTTTTTACCAAATTTACTTTAGGTGTTTCCATCCTTTAAGTTTCAACGAAAATCTTTTTTGAATCAATAAAAAAAGGGAGCTCTCAGAACTCCGACGCTACAAGGAATTATGCCCCCCTGCACAAACTGCCTCCAAACGTCAGTTACCATGTATGGATTTTAACATGAAACGATAGGGAATTTTATGAGTAAACCTAGTAAAACCCCGTGGCTATCTATCCCGGAACTTGACCCCTTAAATTTCCCCGGTCTCAATCAAGCGAGTGGTACCCCCGCCAGGAATCACATTGAGGAGACAATTTTGACCAGGTAATTAATTAATCCTTACTTTATAAAACGGTTTAACTATAGTTTATGGAATGGTTGTATACCTAGAACCCTTTTAAAGCAGTGAAACAAAGGATTTTCTGAGTCCAGACTTCGGATCAATTTGGAACCTATGGTCCCGGTAAATAACTATTCAATGCTCAACTGCTTGTTTACCGGAAAATTGTTCCGAAATGAACCAAGGATGCGGGACGTACTTCCAAAATACGTTAATCTTCATGTAAATTTTGAATTTTAACAATTCTTCTTTTTGAATGTTCTCATTGCAGATAACCTTTTCAAGAGGTTCTCCCAATTATGATTTTTTAATTTATTTGCCTTGAAAATTTCATTGTTCACTGATGAGGCTAACCTCAAGTGGATTTCACAAATTAGCACATTCTACGATTATTTCCCATTATAAATAATTTTTATAATTATAAAAAATTTTAATATTCTTAATATTTAAAATTTAAAATATTTGCGGAAAATGGGCCTGTTTTTATTAACAACCCTTTTGTAAAAGATACAACTGTCGAATGGCCCACTTATTAAACACTAAATGCCTTATTCAATTTCTAAATAGACCCTCTGTTCACTGAAAATTGCTATCCATTGAATAATTTAATTTTTATTCATTTTTTCCAATTTCACCTTTCACACGTATAATTCCCAAGTGGCCTTACTTTTATCAGTCTTAACCTTTCTGTATAACATTTAAAATTTAATATGTTCCATATATTTTTTATAAGGTTTAATTCCATTTCCCCTCGAAGTACTTATCCATCCTACAACCGGAATTGGGGGTGCACCAGGACCTATCGCCCCAAGGCGTAAAGTTTTAAGTCGGTCAGGTTGGAAAATGGCATACCTCCCCCTCCCCGGTTCCTTGCAAAATTGTCATTTAGGGAAAAAACGTAACTGTGCAATTTTCAAAAATTACGTTGGTCTCATTTTTTGGGAATTCTTAGCAGTTTATCTGTCTGGGGGGGTGGGGGGGGGGGGGGGTGGGGGGGGGGGGGGGTGGGGGGGGGGGGGGGTGGGGGGGGGGGGGGGTGGGGGGGGGGGGGGGTGGGGGGGGGGGGGGGTGGGGGGGGGGGGGGGTGGGGGGGGGGGGGGGTGGGGGGGGGGGGGGGTGGGGGGGGGGGGGGGTGGGGGGGGGGGGGGGTGGGGGGGGGGGGGGGTGGGGGGGGGGGGGGGGGGGGGGGGGGGGGGGTGGGTCGGGGGGGGGGTGGTGCGCGGGGTGCGGGGTGTGTGGGCGTGGGGGTGGTGAGTGGGGGGGGGTGGGGGGGGGGGTGTCGCGTGGGGGGGGGGGGGGAGTGGGTGGGTGGGGGGGGGTGGGGGGGGGGGGGGGGGTGGGGGGGGGGGGGGGGGGGTCGGGGGGGGGGTGTGGGGGGGGGGGGGTGGGGGGGGGGTGAGTGGGGAGGGGAGGGGGGGGGGGGGGGGAGGGGGGCCGGGGGGGGGGTGTGGGGGGGGGGTAGTGGGTGGGGGGTGGGGTGGGGGGGGGGGGTTTGGGGCGGGGGCATCCAGACCCAAAAAAACTGCGAGGAGCGCAAAAGAAAATTAAGTAAGGCGCCTTAGTTGAAAATAACAATTTCATAGCGTTAGAGACCCAAAATGGAAAATTTAAACCCCTGGCGGGCATATGCACCAAAACCCTTTGCTACATTTAAGGTATAGAAAATGGTTTAGGGGACACCCACATGGGGACTGTTTTGGAAGAATAGTGTAAAAAGATATAGGAAAAATTAAAAAAGGGGGAAGTTAAAAATTCCCTTTTAACACAAAGTTGACACCCCCCTTGATCAAGCTTAATATTTGTAAAAATAGTTTGGTTGTTTGGTAAAAATTAGCCTTTTTCAAGAAATTAATGGTTTTTGTGATGCCCTTTGGAAATTTTGTTTTGGCAAGTATTAAAACTCCTTTTCAGTGGGTCCATTGGGGGGTGAGGGGGGGCGGAAAAAATTTTATTTGTGACCCAAAGGGGGAAAATTTGGTGCATGTACAGTCCTTTAAAGGGGTTTTAAAAAGGCGTTTTGCGTAAGGAAACCCGGGGGAAACCCAATTTAATTTCCCCCACTCTTTTTTCATCAACCCTTTGTGGCTGGGGAACGTGTAGCAAAAAAAAATTGTTTGGTTTAAATTTTTGGAAATTTCGTTTGGGCGTTTTTAAATTCATCTTTCCCTACATTTTCCCACAACAAAAAAGGGCTGGGTTTGTTGTTTGATTTTGATGGGATAATATTCCAATTCATTCTTTTCAAAAAATTGGGTGTAATACCCCTTAAACCCACAAAACCTTTCCCTGAAAAAGGCTTTTTCATAAGTCAAAAAAACAGTGAAATAAAACATGTTTGACTAGGGGCCAATATTATGCCCCTCTTTCTATTTAAAAGGGGTAAATAGAAAAGGGGGGGAAAGGGAAAACAGGTTTTTTGCGATTAATCGCTTAGTGGGCTCTTTTAACTAAACTTTATTTCCACATGCGACCCAATGGGCGTTTAAATCGCTCCCACGTCCACGCCCAAATTTCCCTGCATTTTTTTAAAATCTTGGGGCGGGAATTTTTCCCAAAACCTGGGGGCAAAAATTTGGGTAAGGAAAAAATTTTTGATTTTTTTATGTGGGGCAACTTATGAAGACCCTTTTTAACCTAGGGGCCAAACCACTGTTTTAAAACATTTTGCATAAAACGGGGGTTATTCCCCTATGTCCCCCGGGGACCCAGTATTGAAGGATCCTTTTAGGTTTTTTGTAAAATTTCTAAAGAAAAAAAAGGAAGTTTGGCTTAAATTCCAGTTTTAGAACTTACTCCCAGTATATGTGGCAACTGTAAAGGAAAGAGGCCTGGAATTGGGGGTTTTGGGCGGGCTGAAGGAAATTTTGGGGTTAAAAAAAATGATTTTTGGGGTACGGGTATAAATTTTTTTTTAATTTGTCTTTTTATGTCAGAAAAAGGAATTTTTTTCATTGCCAATTTTTCCCCCCTTTGGAGTCCCAATGGTTAGTTTATTTTTTTTGTATTTGTATATAAACTTTCACTGTTTCCCTACCACCTGTTTTTTGTATTATGGTCCCTTAAAAAGGTACAGGGGTTTGGAAAAATGGTCTCCCTTGATGGTTGAAAAAGCATTTAAAACCATGAAAAGATGCCACATTTTTCACCAAATCCTTTCATAAACTGATTTTTTTTAGAAGCTAAATTTTAATTTTAAAACATAGTAAACATGAAAAACACAATTTTTAACTTCTATGTTATTCTTTTTTTCACCTTTAATTTAAAGGGGAGCTTGTTGTTGTTGCTGGGTTTTTTGGTAAAAGAAAGGGAAAACAATATTACTTGAAAACATTGCACACCCTTTCACAAAAACAAAAAAGGATGAAAAAAAATTTTTTCCAGCCCCAGGGGGGGGGGGTTGGGAGCGCCTGGTTTAAAAAGGTCCTTGCCATGAACAATGTTTTTGAAACCCTTCATGCGAAATAAAAAAGGGGGGCAATACTGATTTGGAAAATTTTCTAGTGATAATTTACTTCAGTGATAAATTTTGCTATGGCGGGAACCTAAAGAGGTATTAAACCCCCCCCTTTTTCCCCTTCCAACCCCCCCCCCCCCCTTTTTTTTCCCCCAAAAAAAAAATTGGTTTTAAATTAAAAAAACCCCCCGGGGTTTTTTTTAAAATTAAAAAAAAAAACCCTTTCCCCCCATCCCTTTAAAAAATTTTTTTTTAACAAAAAAAAAAAAAAAAAAAATTTTTTGTGAACCCCTTTTTTAAAAAACCCCACCAATTTAAAAAAAAAAAATTTTAAAATTTTAATTTTTTGGGTTTTTTTTGGAAAAATTAAAATTTTAAAAAATTTTTTTTTGGGTTCCCCCCTTTTTTTGGGTTTTTTTTTAAAAACCCCTTAAAAAAAAATTTTAAAAATTTTTTTGGGGGTTTTTTTTAAAAAAATTTTTTGGAAACCTTTTTGATTTAAAAAAAAAAGGGGTTTTAAAGGGTTAAATTTAACTTTTTAAAAAATTTTAAAAAAATTTTTTAATTTTTTTTGGTTTTTAAAGGGGTTTTTTTCCCGGAAAAAAATTTTTGGGTTTTTTTTAAAAATTTTAAAAATTTTTTTTAAAAAAAAATTTTTTGGGAAAAAAAAAAGGGGGAAAAAGGGGCCCGGGGTTTTTCCCGGGGGGAAAATTTTTAAATTTAATTTCCCCCGGGGGGGGGGGGGGAAGGGAAAAGGGGGGGAAAAAAATTTTTGGGGGAAAAAAAGGGGGGGGGTTTAAAACTTTTTTTTTTAACCCTTTTTTTTGGGTTTTTAAAAAAAGGGGGGGAAAAAACCCCTTTTTTGGGGGGGGTTTTTTTTGGGGGGGGGGAAAAAAGGGGGGTTTTTTTTTTTTTCCCCCCCCAAATTTTTCCCCCCCAAAAAAAAATTTTTTTTAAAAAAAAAAAAATGGGGAAAAAAATTTGGAAACCCGTTTAAAGGTTTTTTTTTCCCCAAAAAAAAGGGGTTTTTTGGGAAAATTTGGGGAAATTTTCTTTTTGTTTAAATTTTTTTCAAAAAGGGGAAAAAATTTTTTTGGGGGGGGGGGTTTTTTTTTTTAACAAAAAAAATTTTTTTAAAAAAAAAAAATTTTTTTTTTTTAAAAAATTTTTTTTCCCCCCAAAAAAAAGAAAATAAAAAAAAACCCTTTTTAAAATTTTTGGGGGAAATTTTTTTTTTTTTCCCCCCAAAAAAAATTTTTTGGTTTTAAAATAAATTTTTTTTAAAAAAAAAAAAAAAAAAATTTTCCCCCCTTTTTTTTTTTTTTTCCCCCCCTTTTCCCTTTTTTCCTTGGGGGGGGAAAGGGGGAAAAATTTAAAAAAGGGGGGCCCAAAAAAATTTTTCCCAATTTTTTAAAAAAAGGGGGGGGGGGGTTTTTAAAAAAATTTGGGCCCCCCAAAAAAACCTTTGGGGGAAAAAAAAAAATTTTTACCCACAAAGGGTTTTTTTTTTTCCCTTTTAAAAATTTTTAAAAAAAAAAATTTTTTTTTCAATTTTTTTTTGGGGGGTTTTTTCAAATTTTTTTTTTCCCCCCTTTTTTTTTTTTTTAAAAAAAATTTATTTCCTTTTTAAAAAAAAGCCTTTTTTAAATTTTTAAAAAAAAACCCCGGAATTTTTAAAAAAAAAAAAAAATTTTTTTTTTAACCCTTTCCCCCCCCCAAAGGTTTTTTTAAAAAAAGGGGGCCCCCCCTTTTTAAAAACCTTAAAAAAGGAAAAAATTCCCCTTTTTTTTTAAAAATTTTTTTTCCCCCCCCCCCAAAAAAATTTTTTTTTTTTAATTAAAACCCCCTTTTTCCCAAAAAACCTTTTTAAAAATTTTCCCCCAAAAACCCCTTTTTTTTCCCCCGGGAAAAGGGAAAAAAATTTTTTTTTTAAAAAAAAAATTTTTAAAGGTTTTTGGGGGTTATTTTAAAAAAAAAGGGGGGGGTTTTTTTTAAAAAAAACCCCGGGGGAAAAAAATTTTAAAAACCCCCAAATTTTTTTTTTCCCCCTTTTTTTTTTTTTCCCCCCCCCCCCACATTTTTTCCCTTTTTCCCCCCCCGGGGGGGGGTTTTTTTTTTCCCAATTTAAAAAATTTTTTGGGGCCTTAAAAAATTTAAAACCCCCAAGGTTTTTTGGGGGGAAAAAAATTTTTTGGAGAATTTTGGTTTTTAAAATTTTTTTTCCCTTTTAAAAATAATTTTTTTCATTGGGGTTTTTTTTTTAAAAATTTTTTTTTTTTTAAAAATTTTTTTTTCCCGGAAAAGGGAAAATTTTGCCCTTTTTTCCGGGGAAAAAAAAAGGGGGGCCCCCCCCCGGGTTTGGGGAATTTGATTGGGGGGGCCCCCCTTTTTTTTTTTTTCCCAAAAACCCCAAATTTTTTTTTTTCCCCCCCCCTTTTTTTTCAACCCTTTTTTTTTTTACCAAAAAAAAAAAACAATTTTTTTTTTTTAAAAAAATTTTCAAATTTTTGGGGGGTTTTGGGCCCCCCTTCCAAAATTTTTTTTTGGGTTTTAAACCCCCTTTTTTTGTAAAAAGGTTTTTTTTTTTAAAAAAATTTTTAAAAAAAAATTTTTTTAAAAAAAAATCCCTTTTTTCCTTTTAAAAAAAAAAATTTTTTTTTTTTCCCCAAAAAAAAACCCCCCAAAAAAATTTTTAAAAAAAATTTTAAAAATTTTTTAAAATTTTTGGGGAAAAAAAATTGGGGCCCAAAAAAAAAAAAAAAATTTAAAAAAAAATCAATTTTTTTTTTTTAAAAAAAAATTTTTAAAAACCCTTTTAAAAATTTCCGTTTTAAAAATTTTTTAAAAATTTTTTTTCCAAAATTTTTTTTTGGGGTTTTTTAATTTGGTTTTTGGAAAAAAATTTTCCCCCCCCAAAAAAAAAAGGGGAAAAAAAAAAAAAAATTTAAAAGTTTTTTTTTAAAAACCCCCAAAAAAAAGGTTTTGCCCCCAAAAGGGGGGTTTTTTTTTTTTTAAAAAAAAAAAATTTTTTGGGGGTTTTTTAAAAAAAATTTTTTTCCAAAAAAATTTTTCCCCCCAATTTTTTTTTTTTTTTTTTTTAAAACTTTTGGGGGAAAAAAAAAATTTCCCCCGGGGTTTTTTTTTTAAAAAAAAAAAGGGGAATGGGTAAAAAAAAAAAAATTTTCCCCCGGGGATTTTTTTTGGGGGGGCCCCTTAAAACCCCCAAAAGGGAAAAAAAAAAGGGGGGGGGAAAAGGGGAACTTTTTTTTTTCCCTTTAAAAAAAAAATTTTTGGGGGAAAAAAAAAAAAAAATTTTCCCCTTTTTTTTTCCCCCCCCCGGGTTTTTTTTAAAACCCTTAATTTTTGCCCCCTTTTTTCCCTTAGGGGCCCAAAACCCCCCCAAAATTTTTTGGGGGGGGTTTTTTTTTAAAAACTTTCAAAAAAAGGGGGCCCAAAAAACCCCCCCCTTTTTTTCCTTTTTTTAAAAAAATTTTTTTTTAATTTTTAAAAATTTTTTTTTTTTTAAAAAAAAATTTTTTTTTTTTTTTTAAAAAAAAACCCCGGGGGTTTTAAAAACGGGGAAAAAAAAATTTTTTTTTTTTTTGGGGGAAAAAAGGGGCCAAAAAACCCGGGGGGGTTTTTTTTTTTTAAAAATTTGGGGAAAAAAATTTTTTTTCCCCTTTTTTTTTTTGGGGGGGTTTTTTTTAAAAAAGGGGGGGGGAAAAAAGGGGGGGGGGGGAAAAAAGGGGGGGGTTGGTATTTTTTTTTTAAAAAAGGGAAAAAGGGGGGGGTTTTTTTTTGGGGGGAAAAGGGTTAATTCTAATTTGGGGGCCCCCCTTGGTTTTTTTTTTAAAAAAAAAACCGGGGTTTTTTAATTTTTCCCCAAAAAAAAAAAAAAGGGGGGGAAAAAAAAGGGGGGGGAAAAAACCCTTTTTTTTCCCCCCCCTTTTTAAAAAAAAATTTTGGCCCAAGCCCCAAAAAAAGGGTTTTTCCCAAAAAAAGGGCCCCAAAATTTTTTTTTAAAAAAAATTTTTTTTTTTGGGGGGGGTTTAAGGGAAAGGGGGAAAGGGGGGGGAACCCAAAAAATTTTTTCCCCCCCTTTTTTTAAAAAACCCCCCTTCCCCAAAAAAAATTTTTTGGGATTTTTTAAAAAACCAAAATTTTGGGGGGGGGTTTCCCTTTTTTTTTTTTTTAAAAAAAACCCCCCCCAAAAAGGAAAATTTTAAAAAAGGGGCAAAAAAAAACCCCTTTTTTTTTGGGGGTTTTTTTTCCCCAAAAAAAAAAAAGGGGGGGGTTTTTTTTCCCCCCCCCCCTTTTTTTTTTTAAAAACCCCAAAAACCCCCCCCAAAAAAAATTTTGGAAACTTTTTCCGGGGTTTCCAAAAAAAAAAAAGGGGGGCCCCCCCAAAATTTTAAAAAAAAATTTTTTAAAAAAATTTTGGGAAAAATTAAAAAAAAAAATTTTTTGGGGCCCAAAAAAAAAGGGAAAAAAAAATTTTAAAGGAAATAAAAAAAAGCTTCCCCCAAAACCCCTTTTTTTTTTTGGGGGTTTTTTTTGGGAAACCCGGGAAAGGGGGCCCCCCAAAAAAAAAAAATTGCAATGATCGTACCCTCAACGATTTTAATCTGGAACCGGTCCATACACAATATTTGCACACTCCCCGGAACAGTAAGAGGATTATGCTAAAAACTTGAAAGGAAATCGTCACTCGCATTTTTGGGGGAAATTTACCTGTGGGCAGAGAGCCAATAGTATTCCTGCGTCCGATTTGGGGATTTTAATCCCATCCGGACAACTGCGAGGAATGCATAAAAAAATTTAAAGATAACGCGCCAAAAGGGTTTTCAATGACTAATCTTAAATTTTAAAGTTTTCCAAGCTTCACCAAAGACATACCATTTTTGAACCCCTGCTTTTCTAAACAAAGCAGTTTTGCAAAGGGAGGTGTTGCCCGGGTTTTGTTACCTTTTCCTCTCCCCTTCCCCCCCCTCCCCCCAAAAACCGACACTAGGATGCTGAAAAACAGGGAGCAATACCAAATGCTGGGGGCGTCTGTGTTATTAAAATACAAAGTTTTTTAAACAAAAACAAATAAGCACCAGTGTATTTTTTATAAAAAAAAACTACTCTCTTTCAAAAATCATCACCAGACTATAGTGTTTTACCACACAAGGGTCTTCCACCGCTGGAGTGTGTAATACAAAATTTTAGCGGAGTGTCAGAAAAACAAATGCAAAAGAAAATGTCTCTTGTTCAGTTTTCCCCAAAACAGCCCTATGCATCAATTCCACAGCTCATTTTGGGGAGAAATAATGAAGACACTGCAAGTATGACAGACTTTTTGGGGGCAGAAACCCTAGGGGTAAAAAATCACTGCCCTGCTTTTGTTGATGAAAGTTGAAATGATACCTTACCTCCATGGGGGGGGCTCATTCCGTTCTGAGGGTCATATGTTGGGTTTTATACACCAATGACAGGTGATCTGCCCTCACAGAAACTAAAATTTGCTTACAAAATGTCAGGAGGGGAAACAAAATGCCAAACGTGACAAAATGACCCTCCGCCTCAAAACCCAAGGAAAAATGAAAACAGCCTACGGACCAAAAAATAGCTCCTAAAACTTTTAGAGGTAAAATTTTTTTATTTGAAAACATTTTAAAGGCCCCCCAGAAAGACATATTCGGTGCCCATAGCAGAGAGCGCTTCAAAATGCTGCGCTCCCTTTTTCGTTACATTTTTAATTTAGAAAAGCAATAATTGGAACAGAAGTTGTAATTATTTTATTTTTTATTGAATTTTCAACATTTAAAACTTTAACTCTTTAAGAACCATTAATATCTGGGCTTTGTTTTTCCTAGGCAATCTTTCCCGGGTTTTTCGTACGGAAGGCTGGCCCACAGTATCGCTTTGTATCACAAAAGGTTTGCATTTTCATACATTTCCCTTAAATATTGCACCATCCAACTTACATTTAAAATACGCCCTGGCTCTGTTCAAACTATAGTATGACACACTTCAAAAAAATACAGTACATTTTTAAATCATCAACTTAAGTCATAAAAGTCTGCTACTGAAAAAAATAAATATAAAATCAACATCAGGAAACTGGTTTTGGGGTCTGGAAGGATATTGTCAAAACAATCTCAAGACTAGAGCACCAATGGGCTGAGCTATACCTTCAACCATTAAGGGTCCCCGGCTTTTATCTTTGTTTTGTGCAAGCGTCATTGCTTTAAATAACGTCAAATGGCTTTTGACCCCCCAAACCCCACATACCCTGATGGACCTTTTCCCGAACGTCACAAAAAAAATTTTTCATGCAATCTTTGCTTTTTAAGTTTTTTCACGAAAACAATTTAAGAAAGCAAAAAACCCCTAGGCCCATTTCGGCCTTGGGTTAGGTGGGGGAAACGTGAACTAAGCTTGCGAAATTTATTGCGAAGTGTTTTTTACGGTCTTTTAAACATACCATGTGCATGTTTTAATATTCTTGGTTTGATATGGGTTATTTTCGATTTCTTCTGACGATCGATATTATGTCCGGTGTACATGCCATAGTGTAAGTTATGTTAACAACTGTGGCTTACTTTTGAGATCGAAGCATTTATTTCAGGGCCTCGGTCTCATTTTTTTGGAAATGAAAGAATTTGAGTATGTTAATCACAAAGTGCCAAAACGAGACCTGATTTAATTCAGTGATTTTACGCGTTGTGTTTTTAATGCGTTCTAAATGAAACGACAACCGTTTTCAACGATGTTTGATGGCTTTACAAACCATACCGTTAGATAGGGCTTTGAGCAGGTTGATGGCTCATATAAGCCAAACATCCATCATGGCTTTCCACATGATTGCCGGCTTCTGAAATCCAAACATTATTTATTCATTGTTTAATTTCATTGCCAATAATTTAACGGCTAAAGTTCAACCGAGTGTGTCATCATAATGGAAAAGTTATGAGGGGAAACTTTTCACAAATTGCATTTTTGAGAGAAAATTTCCGAAAATTTTGAGGCTTGTTGCCAAGCAATCTACGTAGCTTACAAAAGCAGGGGATGTCCTACAGGCCTTCTGCAGGTCGATCTGTTGAAAGTTGTAACGTTTACACCGCACAGAGCATTCCGTGATTGCGCGATGCACGGCCCAAGAAAATTTCAACTCACAAAAGTAATAGGCGTAGCTATTTAACACCACCCAAAGTTTAAGATCGACCATGAATTAAAACTACTACGGGGTCTAAGTCTGTATCGAATTATCGTCGGCACATACAGTTATAATCAACCGATACTATTGCTTCTTCCACGCAAGTAATTTGCCTATAGCATAAGCGGATTTAGACAGGAGCACATGGGCGGTCTGCTTGCAGTGAGTTAGCATTCCAACTATGACCAAACTGATCTTTTAAAGTAGGGACGCGGCGGAAAAAGACGACTTCAGGTGGGACGCAATGCTTTGTTTTTTGCATCCAGACCCAAGAAACTGCGAGGGAGACGCATAAGAAAATTAAGATAAGGCGCCTTAGTTGAAAATAACAATTTCATGGCGTTAGAGACCCATCAATGGAGGAATTTACCCTGGCTGGCATATGCACAAAATCTGCTACATTTAATGTATCAGTTAAATGGATAGAGGACATCACAATAGAGCTGTGTTTGAAGAATAGTGTAATAAGATATAGGTAAATTATAAAGTGGAAGTTTAATTACTTTTAAGCACAAAGTTGACATCTGATCAAGCTTAATATTGTAGAAATAAGAAATAGATGGTTGTTTGGTAAGGATTAGCCTTTTCAGAATGAAGGTATTGTGATGTCATGCATATGATTGGCCAATATTAAAACTCCCATCAGTGGTCATCATGGTTGTGAGGGTGCATGACAAAACTAATTGTGACCCCAAAGTGAAAAATGTGTGCATGTACAGTCCATGAATGTGTCTAGCAGTGTTTGCGTAAGGCAGCGTGGGATCACTAATTTCCACCACCTTCTCATTTTCAATCCGGCTAGGGCTCGTGAAAGTGTAGCAAAATAATTGAATGTTTTAAATTGCAACGTTTAGCGATTAATCATCATTACCTACAGTTTCAACAACAAAAAGGCTCCGGTATATACTTGTTTTTGTGTTGATGATGTGATAAATATTACCAATTCATCATCAAAATGAATTGGTAATAACGTGAAACCACAAAAAAACAGTCCTGTTAAGGCTTGTTTCATAGTCGAAACAGTGAAATCAACATGATGACGTAGGGGCCAATACTTATGCAACTCTGCAATTTACAGAGTGATAGAAAACGGGACGAAAAACAGGTTTTGCGGATTAATCGCTTAGTAGCTCGTACTAAACGTTATTCCAACATGCGATCATGTAGCGATTAATCGCTACACGGTCACAGCCATAAATCCTGGCATGTTTTAAAATTTGTGCTGGAAATTACCACCACCTGTAGGGCCAAAAAACCTTGTAAGGGAAAAGAGTTGACTTTTTATGTGGCAATTTATGAAGTCCTTTGAACCTGTGCCAACACTGATTTATACAGTTCATATAAAGTGGGTATTACCCTATGTCGCAGTGACCCCGTATTTAAGGGCCAAGTAGGTTTTTTTTCAATTTGAGTAAAAGGAAATTTGGGTTAATTCCTTTTGAACTTTCTACGTATATGGGCAACTGTAAGAGGAAAGGGAACTGGAATTGAGGTTTTGGGCTGTGGGAAAAATTTTTTGAAAATAATGAGTTTTTTGGTACTGTATGATGTTTTTAATTGTCGTTGTGTCAGTAAAGGAATTGTTTTTTCCAAATATTCCACCTGATTGAATGGTTAGTTTTTTTTGTTTTGATTTGTATATAAACTTCACTGATACTACCACCTATGGGATTAATTTTACATTAAAAGGTACATGGTGGAAAAAGTCATACTTGATGGTTTTAAAAAGCATTTAAAAAAATGAAGAGCCACATTTTTTTACCAAAAACCTTCTAAATGATTATTTTAAAGCTAAAATTTAAATTACATAGTAAAAAATGAATACCAATAGTTTCTTCATGTTATTCTTTTTTCAGTCTTTAATTTTAAAAAAGGGTTGATGGGTTGTGTGGGTTTTTTGGGGAAAGTAAAACAGATATATACTAAAAAATTGCAGCATCTTTTAACCCCCAAAAGAGGATGAAGAAAGAAGTCCCGACCCAGGGGGGGGGGGTTTTTAGCGCCTGGCTTAAAGGTCCTTTCCCCTGAACAAATTTTTTGTAACCTACTGCGAAAAAAAAGAAGGGAAAATGAATTGGAAAAACTAGTGATAATATTTCTTCAGTGAAAATTTTGCTATGCGGAAAAACTAAAAAGGATTAACCCCCTGTCCCTTTTCCATTCCATTACCCCAAAAAACCCCCCCGTAATCAAATTTTTCAAAACTTTAAAAACAGCACATTGAAATTTGGGTTTATTTTCACCAAATTTTTCCAAACCTGTTAAGTTTTTTCACATACTAAACAAGGGCAAAGAAAAAATCCCAAAAATTGATACAAAAAAATGTTTCTAAGGGTAATAACAATTCAATTCAAAAAAATTTGTGACCAGAACATTAAAAATTTTGCACACAACCGTTACAAGCCAGGATACCCAAATTTTTTAAAAAAAGGGTTCCCAAACCCCCAAACCTTTTAATTTTTTTTAAATTTAAAAAAATTTTATGCCAGGCTTTTAAAAAAAGGAGGGGCCAACCGGGGGGGAGGGGGCCCTGTTAAACCAATTTTTTTTAAAAATTTCCCTCAAAAAACCAACCCCTTTGGGGAAAAAAGAAAAAAATTAAAAAAAACCCTTTTAAAAAAATTTCCCCCCCTTTTTCCTTTTTTTAAAAAAACGCTTAAATTTTTTTCCCCCCAACCCCCCCGGGGGTTTTTTAAAAAATTTAAAAAAAAAAAATTTAATTTTTTCCTAAAAATTTCAAAAACCCCCCAATTTTAAATAAAGGTTTAACTTTAAAAAAATTTTTGGGTCCAAAAAAATTTTTTAAAATTTTCCAAAATTTTAAACCAAGTTAAAAAAAAAAAAACCCAAACCCGGGGCAACTTTTTTAAATTTAAAAATTTTTTGAAGTTCCCCCAAAAACCCCTTTATTTTTAAATTAAAGGCCCAAAACACCGCCAAAAAAAGGGTTTTTGAAAACCCTTTGGGGGGGAAAATTTAAACCCCAAATTTATTTTGCCCCCCCGGGGAAAATTTTTATTTACCTTTCCCCCAAATTTTAAAAAACCCCAAAACTTTTTAAATTAAAAATGTTTCCCAAAATTTTTTTTTCCCCCCCCAAAAAATTTTAAAAAATAAAGGGTTTTCCCAAAAAATTTTTTAACTCCCAAACGGAAAAAGTTTTCAAAGGAAAAATTTTTTTGTAAATTTAAAAACCGGAAACCATTTGAAAAAATTTTTTTATTTCCCCTTCCAAGGGCCCTAAAATTCCCCAAAAAATTTTTTTTTGGGGGGAAAAAGGGGGAAATTTACTTTTTAAAAAAACCCCCCTTTAAGATTAAAGTTTTTTTTCCCAAAAAAAAATTTTTTTTGGGGGAATAAAAAAAAAAAAAGGTTTTTTTTTAAAAAAAGGGGAAAATTTAAAACATTTCATTTAAAATTTTGGGAAATTCCCCTTTTAAAAAAGGGGGGTTTTTTGGGGCTTTAAAAAAAAAATTTTAACCCCAAGAAAGGGGGTTTTCCCTTGTTCCCTTTACTTTTTTTTGAAAAATTTTCCCCCCCAAAAAGGGGGGGGAAAAGGGGGGAAATTTTTAAATTTTTTAACCAAAAAAGGGGGAAAAAATTTTGGGAAAATTTCTTAAAACTTTTAAAAAAATCTTGATTTTGCAAAAAAAAAAAATTTTAAAATAATTCACGGGTTAAAGGGTTTTTCACCCCTTTTGTGTTTAAAAACCAGAAACCCCAAAGGGAAAAACGGGGTTGATTTTTTACCCTTTAAAAACCCATTTTTTTTTTTAATTGTAGAAACCCCCCCCCTTTTTCCCTTTTTAAAAAACAAATAATTAAAAATTTCCCTTTTTAAAAGGCCATCCCTGTTTTTTTTTTCCCCCCCCCAGGTTTTTTTTTTCCCCCCAAAAAAAAATTTAAAATTTAAAAAAAATTTTTCCCCCCGAGAAAGGGACGGCCCCCCTTTTTTTTTTTTTTTTAAATTTTCCCTTTTTAAAAAAAAACCCAAAAAAAGGGGTGTCTTTTACCTTTTTTTTGGGTTTTTCCTTTAAAAAATTTCCCAAAACCCAAAAAATTTTTTTCTTTCCCAAAACGCCCCCAAAAATTTTTCCCCTTTTTTTAAAAGGGTAAAAAAAAAATCAAAATTATTTCCAAAAAATTTTTAATTTTTTTTTCCTTTTCCCCCCTTGAAAAAAAAAGGGTTTGGTTTCTTTGGGGGTTTCTTTTCCCTTCCCCTTTAAAAATTTTTTGGGCTTTTTTCCCTTTAAAAAATTTACCCGGCCCCCCTTTTCCCCTTAAAAAAAAAACCCCGGGGGAGAAAAAATTTTGGGGGTTTTGGAAATTTTGTTTGTTTCTTTTACAATGCCCTTCCCCTCCCAAAAAATTTTTCCCGCCTTTGGCTTTCAGTTAAATTTAAAATTTTTAAAATTTAAAGAGTTTATTTTGAAACCCCGGGCCCAAAGCAAAAAAGTTTTTTTTTTTTTAAAAAAGGGTTATTTTGGGGGGGCTGGGAATTTGTTAAAATTTTATGTTTTTTTCCGGGCCCTTTTGGGAAAAAAAAGGGGTTTTAGGGGGAAAAACCTGAAAAAATAAGGGTTTATCTGGTTTTTTTAAAAAGTTTTAAATTTGCCCCAAAGGGTTTAAATTAAAAAGGGGGGGATTAAAACCCAAAAAAAATTAAACCCAAAACCTAATTTTTCCCCTTTTTTTTTTCCTTTTTAAAAAAAATTTTTTCCCTTTAAAAAGTTTTCAAATGCCCCAAATTAAAAAGGGGTTCCCCCCCGGGGTTTTTTTTTTTTTAAAGTTGGTTTACTTTTTTAATTTTTTAAAAAAAAAAGTTTCCCCCTTTAAAAAATGAAAAACAAAAAAAATTTTTTTTTCTTTTTAATTTACTTTTTTTTTTAAAAAAATTTTGGAAATTTGGTAGGTCCTTTTTTAAATTTTAAATTTTTCCCCAAAAAGGGAAATTTTCCCCGGGATTTTTCCCCCCATTTCAGGTATAATTTTTGGTTTTTACCCGGGAAAATCCTTCCCAAAGGGGTTTTTTAAAAATGCCTAAATACAAAATGTTTTTAAAAAACAAAATTTTTTTTAACCCCTTTTTTAAAGGGGAAAACCATTTTTCCCTTTCCCCTTCCAAACCCAAAGTTCTTAAAATTTTAAAATTTTTTAACTAAAAGGGGAAAAAAAATTTAAAAACTTTAAGGAAAAAAAAACAAAACCCTTTTCCATGAAAAAAACCCTTTGGGGAAAAAAAAAAAAATTTTTTTTTTGAATTGGGGTTTTTCGGCCAAAAAACAATTTAAACAAATTTCTTTTTCGTTTCCTTTAAAAACAAAATTAAATTTTAAAGGGGCCGGGGTTTTGCCTTAAATATATAAAAAAATTTTCCCCCTTTTTTTTTTCTTTGTTTTTCAAAAAAATTTTTTGTTTTTAGGGTTTAAATATTAAATTTTGGGGTAAAAAAAATAACAAAAAATTTTTTTGTGGGGAAAAGGGAATTTTTTTTTCCCCCCTTTGATTTTTAAAAAATTTATTATTTTTTTAATTTCCCCGAAGGAGTAAAAACCTTTCTTAAAAACCGGGGCAATCAAAAAAATTTTTTTTAAATTTTTTTCCCAAAAAATTTTTTCCCCAAACGGCCATTTGGGGGTTTTTTAAACTAAAAACCAAAAATTTTTTTTTGGGTTTTTACAAACCATTTTTAAAAAAAGCGAAAAATTTCATTTTTTAAATTTTAAATTTAAAAACCTTTTTTTAAATTTCCCCCAGTCAGGGGGAAAAAAACCCCCCATATTTACTTTACCCCATTTAAAAATTTTAAAAAACGCAGGGAAATTTTTTTTCCCTTAAAAAAAATTTATTTTCTAAGGAAAATTAAAGCCCCCCATTTCTCCCTTTTTTAAAAACCCCCAAAAAAGGGAAAATTTTTCCCCGGGGTTTTAAAATCCTAAACAACTTTTTTGGGGAAAAAAATTTTCGTCTAAAATCCCCGAAACCAAATTCTAAAAAAGAAAAACCCTTTTAAGAATCCGAAAAATTTTCCGCGCCCCTTTTTTTTAAAAAAAAAAACCCCCCCGGGGAAGCCCAAAACTTTAAAAATTTTCCCCGGGCTTTTGCCCTTTTCTTTTAAATTAAACCCCCACCCCCCCAAAACCTTTTGTTTTGGGTTGGAAAATTTGGGGCAACCTAAATTGTTCTTAAAAAAAAATATTTAAATTTCCCTTTTTCTAAACTTTTTTTTGGGGGAAACCCTTGGTAAAAAAAATAAAAAAAATTTTCGTTAAATTTATGGGATTGGGTATTTAAAAAACCCCCCCTTTTATTTTTTTTTTTTGGTTTAAAAAACCAATTCAAAAAATTTGAAAAGTAAATCCAAATTTTAATTGGGGGGGGTTTCCTTTAAAATTTTTTGGGAAAAAAATTTTTATAATTGGGGCCCCAAAGGTTCCTTTTTTAAATTTTTGGGGGCCCTTGTAAACCCTTTTTTTTTTAAGTTTCCCTTTTTAAACTTTTTTTTTATTTTTTAAAAATTTTAAAAAATTAAAATTTTTTTTATTTGAAAAAAAAATTTTTTTTTTTTTTTTAAAAAGGGGGGGGAAAAAATTAAAAAACCCCCCCAAAAAAACCCCCAAAAAAGTGAGGAAAGGAACCCAAAAAAGGAAAACCAACGGTTTTTTGTTTTCCCAAAAAAAAAAGTAAGTTTGAAAAAAAGGTTTCCCGGGGATTTTTTTGGGAGGAAAATTTCAGAACATTTAAATTTTTTAAAGGGGGAAAAAAAAAAACTTTTTTTCCCCTTTTAAATTTTTTTATTTAAATTTTAAAACCCGTTTTTAAACAAATAAAATTTCATCAAAGGGGGTTTTTTCTTTTTTTTAAAAAAATTTTTTTTTTTTTTTGGGGGGAATAAATTTTAAAAAATTTTCCCCCCTTTTAAAAATTTTTTCCCCTTGGGGGGAAAATTTTTAACAATAAAAAATTTCCCCTTTTGAAAACCCCTTTTCCCCTTTCCCCCCCCCTTTTTTCCTTTTCTTTTTTTTTTAAAACCCCCAAAAATCATTCCCAGAAAATTTTTAAAAAGGGTGGCCCCAAAATTTTCCTTTTTTTCCCCCCCCTTTTTCCCTTTTCCCCCCAATTTTTTAAAATTAAAATTTGCAAATTAGGTTTCTTACCCCTTAATTTTAAAAGAAAAAAAAATTTTGGGAAAAATATTCCTTTTCCCAAAAAAAAAAAATTACCCCCCCCCCCCTTTAACCCCCCCCCCTTTTTTAAAATTTTAATTTTCAAAAAATTTTTTTTTTTTTTAAATTTTTGAGGAAAACCCCTTTTGGTCAAAGGTTCCCCCTTTTGGTGAAAAAAAAACCCTAATTAATTGTAAAAGGAAAATTTTGGGGTTCCCCCCCTTTTTTTCCCCCCCCTTTTTTTTTGTTGAATTAAAAAATTTTTTTTTCCCAAAAAAAAAAGTACGGGTGAAACCCAAAGCTTTTTTTTTAAAAAACAAAAATATTAATCCCCTTTCTTGCCCGGGGAACCCCCTTTTCCCCCTTCGGAAAATTATTTAACTAAAGTGAAAAAAAATGGGGGGGGGGGGGGGTGGGGGGGGGGGGGGGTGGGGGGGGGGGGGGGTGGGGGGGGGGGGGGGTGGGGGGGGGGGGGGGTGGGGGGGGGGGGGGGTGGGGGGGGGGGGGGGTGGGGGGGGGGGGGGGTGGGGGGGGGGGGGGGTGGGGGGGGGGGGGGGTGGGGGGGGGGGGGGGTGGGGGGGGGGGGGGGTGGGGGGGGGGGGGGGTGGGGGGGGGGGGGGGTGGGGGGGGGGGGGGGTGGGGGGGGGGGGGGGTGGGGGGGGGGGGGGGTGGGGGGGGGGGGGGGTGGGGGGGGGGGGGGGTGGGGGGGGGGGGGGGTGGGGGGGGGGGGGGGTGGGGGGGGGGGGGGGTGGGGGGGGGGGGGGGTGGGGGGGGGGGGGGGTGGGGGGGGGGGGGGGTGGGGGGGGGGGGGGGTGGGGGGGGGGGGGGGTGGGGGGGGGGGGGGGTGGGGGGGGGGGGGGGTGGGGGGGGGGGGGGGTGGGGGGGGGGGGGGGTGGGAAACAACCCCCCAAAAAAATTTTTGGGGGCCTTTTAAAAAAAACCCAAAAACTGGAAAGAAAAAAGCTTTTTAAAATAAATTGTAGAAAAATTTTACCTTTTTTTTCCCCCCCCTTTCCCCTTTTTTTTTCTTTTAAAAAAAAGAAAAAAATAAAAAGAATTATTTGGAAATTTTAATTAAAAATTCCCCTTGAAAAATTGGGAAAGGAAAAATTTAAAATTTAAAATTGTTTTCCCAAATCCCAAAAGGAACTAAAACAAAAATAAAATTTGGGGAAAATTTATTAAAAAAAAAATTTTTTTTAAAAAAAAAAGGGTATTATTGCTTTTTTTCATTGACTTTAAAAATTCCAAAAATTTTGCTTTTTTAAAAAAAAAACCCAAAAATTTTTTTAAAAAAAAAACCCCAAATGAAGGAGGGAAAAAAATTCAAAAAAATTTTTTTTTTCCAAAAAATTTAAAATAACTTTTAAAATTTTTTGTAAAATTTTTAAAAAAAAAACTTTTTTTAAAATTTTTTCATTTAAAAAAAAAATGTTCAAAAAAAATTTTTTCCTTTTTGTAAAAAATACTTTTTTTAAAAAAAAGGAAACAAAATTTTTTTTATCCTTGTTTTCAGGGCCCCAAAAGGAAAAAAAACCTAAAAGCCCAAAAAAAAACCCGACAAGGGGTTTTAAAAATAAGTAAAATTTTCCCAAAAAAGTCTTTAAAAAATTTTTGTTTTTTTAAAATTTTGGAATTTTTTTAAAAAAAAACCTTCCAAACTTTATTTTTAAAAAACCCCCTTTTTTTAAGTTTTTCAACCCCTGTCCCCCCAAAAGGATTTTGGGGTTTTATACCCTTAAATTTTAAATTTTAAAACATACTGGGGCCTTTTCCCTTTTTTGTACAAAAAAAATTAAAAATTTTAAAAATTTTTGTCCCAAAACCTTTAAAAAAACCAAATTTTAGTGGAATGTTTTATTCCTTTTTTTATTGGTTTTGGGGGAAGGGGTTAAAAAGGGTTAACCGTGGGCCGGTTAAAAAAAAGGGTGTTTAGGGGGGGTTTTTTTATAAATTAAAAACAGGGGAGGGCCTTTCCTTCAAAAAAATTTATGACCTAGTTAAAATAAATTTTTAACCCCCCGTATCTATTTTTAAAAAAAAAAATTAAAAAAAAATTATGGGAAAAAAAACCCCTTTTTTTAAAAAATCAATTTCCCCCCAAAAAAAATTCCCCGAAGGGGAATTTTAAAAAAAATTTTTTTACCCAAAAAAAGCCCGGGGGCCAAAAATTTTTTTTTTTAAACCCCTTTTTTTTTTCCCCGTTTTTTAAAACCCTCAACAAAAAAACCAAATTATTCAAATTTTTCCGGCCAATAAAAATGGTAAAGTGTTTAAAATTTTTCCAAAATTTTAAAGGGGAAAAAGGGGGGTTTCACCCAATATTTAAAACCTTTTTTTTAACAAATTTTTTTAATTTTTTTATACTTTCATTTTTTTTCCCAAAATTTGTAAAAAATTTCCCAAAAAAGGGGGTTTTAAAAGGGTTTTTCTTTTTCAGAAAAAATTCCCCCCAAAAACTTCCCTTTTCCCATAAAGGGGTTAAAAGCTTTTTTTTGGGAAATTTTTTTTTTTAAAAACCAAAAAAATTTGTGTTTAAAATTTTAATAATTTACTTTTACAAATTTTTTTCCCAAAAAAAACTTAATAAAAATTTTGAAAAAAATTTTTTCAGGAAATCTCCCTTTTTATTTGTTGTTGCCCTTTAAAAGAAATTTTTTAACTTTTTTTTTTTTTTTTTTTTTTTTATATATAAGTTTTTTTTTTTTTTTTTTTTTTTTTTTTTTTTTTGTTGTTTTTTTTTTTTTTTTATTTTTGTTTTTTTGTTTAATAATAATTTTTTTTTTGATATTTTTTTTTTTTCTTTTTTTTTTTTTTTTTATTTGACTTTATTTTTTTTTTTTTTTTTTTTTTTTTGTTCTTTTTTTTTTTTTTTTTTTTTGTTTTATTTTTTTTTTCTTTTATTTTTTTTTTTTTTTTTTTTTTTTTTTTTTCATTATTAAACCCACAAAAATTCACTGCAATCCTTTGCTTCCAAAGACTAAATTTTGTAACAAACCAGGGGTACTTTGTTCCATTACAAAGATAGCGTAAAGAGGGTGAGCAAAGGGGGAGGAGGGGAGGATTTTCAAAAAATTTCGTTTTGTTATTCACTCCTGGGGCTTTGCATAAATTTGGTTTTTAAACAACTTAATTGGAAAATTAAGCTGTTTAAAGCATGTTTGCCCCCAAATAAAATCATTAGGTTAGTGATCGTATTTTAGAAAGAATCTGTATCCAAAAGGGTGTTTTTAATCTATAATTACTACCTTATATAATCAGTAATTCACTGTAAATATTTTTTGGAAAAAAAAAAAAAACCTTTTTAAAAAAAACCCAAATCAAAAAAAACCACCAAAAACTTTTTTTTTTTAAATTTTTTTTGGGGGGGCTTTTCCCAAAACCCCTTTTTAAATTAAATTTTAACCCCCGGGTTTTTTTTTCCAAAGGGGCCCAGGGAAAATTTTTAGACATTTGGGAAAAAAAAATTCAAATTTTATTTTTTAAAAAATTTAAATTTTTTTTTTTTAAATGACCAAAAAATTTTCTAAACCCCCCAAAAAAAGGGCAAAAGGCAAAAATTAAAATTGAATGGGGTTAAAAGGTTGGAAAAAAAATTTTTTAATTTTTATTTTACTAAAATTTTGGAAACCCTTTTTGTTTTTTCCCCAAAAAAAAAAAAAAAAAAAAAAAAATGGAAAATTTAAAGGAAAAAGGGTTTTTTAAAATTTAAAGGCAGATTTTTAAAATTCCCGATCCGGGTTTGGGGGCAAATTGTTTTGGAAACTTTTTGTTAAAAAAACCTTTTTTTTTTTTAAAAAAGGGTAAAAAATTTTTTTTTATTTTGGGGAAAAATTCCCCAAATTTTTTCCCAAAAACCTAAATCTCCCCTCCCTTTTTTACCAAAAAAACAATTTTTAAAAAATTGAAAGAAGGTATCAATTATTCCATGAATTGGAAAAAAAAAAATTTTAAATAAAGGGCCCTTTTTAATAATAAGAAATTTTTCAAAATTTTTGGGGGGACCCCTTTAAATTAAAATTTGAAAAATTTTCCAAAATTTTTATGGGATTAAAAAAAAACTTCCAAACACTTTTTTGTTTGAAAGAAATCCTTCCCCCCCCCTTCGAAAACCTTCAACAACCCGGGGAAATTTAAAACCCCCAAAAAAACCTTCAAAAAAAAAATTAGTTTTTTTGAGGAGCCACCGGGGCCCCTTTTCCCTGTCCGAAGCTACGGGCCCGAGTGAATTTCTAGTAGGCATCGGGCCCCACCGGGTCCCCCATTTATTTCGAGCCCTGCTTATGTCCTTTTGTCCTACCAGCTATGACACATCTTCATCACTAACCAGCCTTTTGTCCAGTCAAAATGACAAAAGGCAATTAGGCAATTTAACCTTGAACTAGGTACCTTAAAAGGATCTAAGAGTTTTAAGAAACAAACTTCTGCTCACATTTCAGCTGTCTTTATACTAATACCTGCGGGGATAGCCTCAGGGCTTATGTCTTATGTCCAAAAATAAAAAAACAAAAAAATGGACATAGGCACTCTAGATCTATGCGAAAGATGGTCTGATATTTAAAATTATAGGCTAGATGTGTATATACCTTGCACTGTATCTTCTGTTTGTTTGCGGGGCATTCATAATTGAATTGTAGCAAACTTTTTGTATAAAAAACCTTTTTGTGTGTTTACCAGTTTACTGTGTGTGAACAGTCTTGTTGTTTTAGTGTTTAAAGGGAGAAAAAGTTGCCAAAATTTATTTCCATAAATCTACTAAATCAGTCAGTCTCCTTATTTATCTCAAAAGTATTTTTCATCATATCTCTTCGAAAAACATTGAATATTGAAGTATAAACAATTAGTTATTCTTCATGAATGTAGTAAATAAGTAACAACATTTGTCAATGATTATAGCAGACCATGAATTCCTGAATCAGGATGACAGAGTACACTAATTCAAATTAGTTGGCTGCATTGTCCCTATTAAGGATCAGTATGCGTGAAAAACTTTAACCATTACTACCCTGAATGTACTGTAAATTTGAAACCATTTCCAATTCACATTTTTTGATAAAAGTGTAATGGTATTTTAAGTCGGTTCCACCCAAGTTTCTTGGTCGTTAAATAACCTTGGACACAGCAAGGGGCCGAACGCATCCCAATCACCTGCAAATATTAAAACCTGCTAAGCATCCTTTCAGAATTAGTTTTGGAAACCTAACCTGCTTTCAAAGTTCTGTAATGTGCATTTTTTGTTCGCATCATTTCACTTGATGTAATGTTTGCACACAAATGGCTTGGCATCCTCAGTAGTTCTTCTCACTTGCGATATAATTCCTTGGGTTGCTAATTGATGCAATTGATCAATGCACAACAAAACTGGGCCTGGGCTTGTACAGTGAGCCTATACAAACACTGTTGCTTCATTTTTCAGCATTTTGAAATGGATTATCGAAAATTTTGATTAAATATGTCCTCTCATTGTGGTTGTACAACCATCAGTGTTGAGGTCAGGGTACTCGTTGATGGAGGATTGTGTACATAGTTTCATCGCTGGTGTCACACATTAGCAGGTGCACTGCATTGCTCAATTTTGTTCCCAGCTTGTACTCCCGTAGGCCTATAGCTATATCTGCACCCATCTAGCTTTCTAGATCCAATTCATTGTAAACTAATCCAGGAACTTTATGGTATGTGATTACCAATTTGCAGAAGGCAGAAAAATAATAACAAACTAGTAGAATTGTAAGAAAATTCAAGTGAAGATAATTTTTTTCTTACCAAATTTTTGTTTTTAATGTATAAAAAGATAGCGAATGAGTCCATGCCTTGTCGCATGAGCTAATAATTTGACTTTTGCACAGCTGCTTGCATTCCATTTTGAAATGGAAGTCTAACTTTTTCATTTTGAAAGATGTCATTTGTGATTGTTTCTCTGCTTTCAATTTAAGAACTCTATTTAATTTTAGTGATGTTGAGTTTTTAATTTAAACCAGATAGCAAAATGGCACAGAATGCTCGCTTTGCGCACGTACAAAATGTTTTAGAGCAGATGGTTCCGAATTTGGATTTTTCTTCACATTGATGTTATTAAAGTGTTTGATTTTTAATATTTTGTTTCATTAATCCATAGAGACTAGGCATTTATAGAAGGGGTTCAATTATTTCATTTTTGTAAACTTTAAGGTAACCATCTTTTCCCACTGACTTTGGGGGAGCAAGTTGTTTGCTGGTACAGAGCGGTATTCATTTGTCGGTACATTGCCATAATATGTATGACTTTATTGATCAATACTCTTCATTATTCTTGACTATTGTTTTATAGAGTGTTGGTGTACTCTGTGATCATAAACTGAAGCGTAGACTGAACCTTGATATTGATTGTTGAATTATTAATGTGTTGGCATGACCACCTAGTGGGTACAAGGTATGGCCCAAATTTTTCTTCTTAGCTTTGTAAATGCTGACTTTCTGCTTTCTTCTGCTTTATAAGTGGACAAACGTTTTGAAATTCTGAAGATGCCTTAAGTAAGACGCAGAACGGAAAACACAATTTGTCACTTATGAAAGCAGAAGAAAAGCAGAATTCAGCATTTACAAGGCAGAAAACCTTGGGCCCATACCTTGTACCCACTAGGTGGTCATGCAACAAAGTAATAATTCACAATCAATATCATGTTTTCACAGTCTCGCTTTCAGTTTTATGATCACCAGAGTACACACATCATAAAACAAGTAAGATAAATGAGAGTATGTTTGATCAATAAGTCATACATTATTATGGCAATGTACCCGACAATGAATTACCGCCTGGGTACCAGCAAACAACTGCTCCCAAAGTCATGGGAAGATGGCTTACCTTAAGTTTACAAATGAAATAATTTGAAACCCCTCTATAAATGCCAGTCTCTATTGTATTACATGAAACAAAATATTAAATAACACACTTTAATACATCAAGTGCAACCAAATCCAATTGTAAACATCTGCTCTAAAACATTTTGTACAGTTGCAAAGCGGATGTATGGTGCCTTTTGTCATCTGTAACAATCACAGCACTAAATTAATAGAGTTCTTAATTGAAAGCAGAAACATTCATCAAATGACATCTTCAAACAATGAAAAGTTAGAATTCCATTTTCCAAATGGACTGACTAGTCAGCGTGCAAAATGTCAATTATTAAGCTCATGCGACAGCATTACTCATTCGCTATCTTTTTTCTACACGTCTAAAAACAAAAATTTGGTAAGAAAAAAATTATCTTGCACTTGAATTTCTTACAATTCTACTAGTTTCTTTTATTTTTTCTGCCTCTGCAATTGGTAATCACATACCATAAAGTTCCTGTTATTAGTTTACATGGAAATTGTTAGAAGCTAGATGGGTGTGGCAGATATAGCTATAGGCCTACGATTCCAGCCTTTGGGAACAACTATGAGCAATGCAGTGCACCTAGCTAATTGTGACACAGAGATGACTATGTACACAATCCTCCCATCAACGAGTAACCTGACCTCAACAAGATGGTTGTACAAGCAAACAAAGTCGCCCCACAATTAGGTACATATTTATCAATTTTTTACATAATCCTTTTCAAAATGCTGAAAAATGAAGCCACAGTGTTTGTATAGCCACTGTAACAAGCCCGTTTTGTTGTGCATTGATCAATTGCATCAATTAGCAACCCGGGCATGCATTATATCACCACAAGTGATAAGAACTACTGAGGATTGCAGCATTTGGGTGCAAACATTACATCAAGTGAAATTATGCAAAAACTGCACATTACAGCTTTGAAGCAGGCTTAGGTTTCCAAAACTCATTCCTGAAAGGATGCTTAGCCGGTTTTAATCTTTGCAGGATTGGGACTGTCCAGGTTTATTTAACGACCAGAATACTTGGTGACCGGGGGAGACTTAAAATACCATACACTAGCAAAATAATGTGAATTGGAAATGGTTTTTCAAATTTACAGTACATTCGCAGGCGAGTAATGGTTTCAAGTTTTTCACCATACTGGCATCCTAAAGGGAAATGCAGTCCAACTTACTTTGAATTATTGTACTCTGTCCTCCTGATTCAGGAATTGGTCGCTATCAATCATGTGACAATCATTTTTGTTACTTATTTCCTACATTCATGCAGAATAACTAATTGGTATACCTTCATATTCAATGTTTTTACGAAGAGATATGATGAAAAATACTTTTGAGGGCTAAATAAGAGATCTGAATGATTTATAATTTATGAAATAAATTTTGGGCAACTTTTTCCTCCCTTTAAACATAAAACAACAAGACTGTTTCACCAACTTAAACTGGTAAACACACAAAAAGGTTTTTTCTACAAAAGTTTGCTACAATTCAATTCTGAATGCCCGCATACAACACAGAAGATACGAGTGCAAGGTATATACACATCTGCCTATTATTTTACAATATCATACCAATCGTCCGCAATCCAGATCTAAGTGCCTTTATTCCATTTTTTTTTTTATTGTGTGTGGACCTAACAAGGACATAAGGCCCTGGGCTATCCAGCAGGTATAGTATAAAAGAAAGCTGAAATGTGAGCAGAAGTTTGTTTTCTTAAACTCTCTATCCTTTTCAAGTTACTATTTCAAGGTGTAAATTGCCTTACTGTGCCTTTTTTCCATTTGACTTGGACAACCAGGCTGTTTAGTGATGAATAATTTGTCACGCTGTAGGACATAAGCATGGCTCGAAATTAACGGGGGCCCGTGGCCGCATGCTCCTAGAAATTCACTCGGGCCCGTACTTCTACAGGAAAGGGGCCCCGGTTGGCTCCTACATATTTCAATCTACTTGTGTACAGTCTGCACGTGGACGCTCTCCTATCCACAACTCAACAATCTCTATCTCGCACAGCCTGTTAAGGTGTAGCGTATATCGATATTATCGATAATTATCGCTATTTGCTCCTTAGTAGTATCGTCGATATGCGTTTCACAAAAATTTGATATATAGTATAGTCTATATATAGTACTAAATATAATATTCTACTATTCACATGGATACCGATTCTTCTAAAATAGCGACACTCAACACAAATATCGATATTTTTAACAAGCAGTGACTCATAACCGATACGAGTGTTTAGTTTACCAAACGCGATACCTAAGCATCGACGGAGTTCAAAGTTTACCAACGAATCTTTGGCCTTCCTTACATAGGTCTAGGTTCACCTCTTGTGACCTTCGTAGCACAATCCTGAGCTGTTCATCACAACCTACGAGCATATCGGGCCTGCTGTATGAATATTTATCTGCGGTTTGCATAGGCAGTGGAATACTTCAATGTAGGCCTATTGTGTACACAGTAGATGTCTGGTACAACCACATAACTGTTGTGTGGGTGGGGGGGGGGGGAATTTTTTCCGAACCCCCCCCCCTTTTTTGCCAAAGTACACGGTGGGGCGTAGATGGGCTAATAGTGTACTAGAGCTAGCTCAGAGCGTATCAGTTGACACGAAAGTTTTGTACAGAAGTGTTACTTCCATGCAAGTTTATTCCGAGACCTTACAAGTAAACTATTTTTCATGATACTCAGACTTACTGTACGATGAATCTATCTGCGACTATATCACAGAGAAAGTTCCACGAAACAGAAAATAACGTAACATTTTCGCAATCTACATTCGTTAGAAGTTCATTGTTGGTACACATACTGGACTACCATGGTGATTCCATACGCCACAGTTTAGTAAAGCTTCGTAAATTTTTCGTTTGGGAAGCTTATTTACTAATTCTGTTGACAACATTAATGTAGCAAACATGTACCAACACGCCGCAATCTGCAGTCCGTACATGCAACACGTATAGTACTGTAGGAAAATATTTACCAGTTTGGACTCTTCACAATCAACACATATGCGCACGCATACATGAGGAGTATTGTGACCTTTGACTGGATCAGCTATGGCGTAGTACTTTGATACGAGGAATTCTTTAACTTTTTGTGGGATGTATATTTTTGTTTGTTTGGCAGAATTTGCATGAGTAGTTTCGACTGTAATATTTTTCCACATAACATTAAAAAAAGATCGCTGACACTCATGATGGGGGATTAGTATCCTGCAAAAAATAGCTGCCGTAAAGTATCTTATGCTGTACCTGCTCTATCAAAGTTTCGGGACAAAAATATACATGACCTCCCAGGTACCGTACACGTTCGAGACATGTGCCGAGAGCTACTAAGCTGCGTGCTCAGACCTGCAGCGGACTGCACGGTCGCTGGATTCGTCACTACGAGCATGCAGTACTGCATTCATAGATGTGGGAATGTGTCTGTAATACAAGAGATATATACAATATCGTGTCCTGCCTATAACTTAGTGGTTATACGTTTATCGAAGTGTAATGCCGAACAATAGGTTGATATCAAAAATTCTCGGCCCGTATTTTATAGATATATAATTTACTACGCGTGTAATCACGGCCGTTTTGTGCAGCATTGCATAGTGAACTACTTGCAGTATTTTCGAGAGTTAGGTGAAGAGCTACTTCTGTGTTGACAACGGAGAGGCCCCTGGCTTACGTTAAGTCCAAAAGGAAACACTTTATATACTTATCCCAAAACTGCGAATCAAATACATTGCCATATTTTGTTTGAAGAACAATATTCGCAACACAGCTGTTCGATAGTGGAAGGATTGGCGTAGCCCTGCATAGTAATGGGTGGTCATTACTCTTAACATATATTGTGGGGCCACTCGTCTTTGAAAATGTTTGTATGGTCAGTGGACCAATAATCACAAGATTGTTGCACTATTCTGTAGTTATTTACGGTCGCAGGCCTCCTACAGCATTTTTTTTATAGATCATGGCCTGTATTTTAGCTTTGCGCAAGATGGAGGGATATTTGTAGTCTGCGTGTGATGCTGAAGTAACACTAACAGCTTATTAAGACATATTCCCAAAGAGTAATGGAACGCTCTACTTCGCGACTGCAAATACTCAAATGTTAAAATGCAACACCAGTTTTTTTTTTTAATTTATCTTGCAAGCAATCTTAGAATTTTATTTTCGCTACCAACGTAGTAAAATTCGGCAAGTTTTAAGCATCTTGCTAGGGGCCGGGTACATTAATATCTCTCTAGGCACTTGCGTTTTTTTCATATTGTATAAGTTGTGCATACCCCATTTCTGCGAAATATAGTGCGGTGATATTATCGTATTTTCAGGTCGGTACACTCGATATTTCGTATATTGGCCAACCGCTACACCTTACAGCCTGTGTATTCCCTATACTTGTGTACAGGCACTGGAAAACCCTGTGAAAACTCCACCTTATTTTTGAAACATCAAAGTTTCACATCGCTCTCAACAGTCTGCTCTTGTCACAACACAGAAGATCGCACGTCACGTAAGACATAACCATTCTAGTCATGAGTAATATAGGGCCCTCACAAGATCAACTGGACAAAGACATTGGCGGCACATTGAACAGGCCCTGCATTTTACGGCATAACTTCTGGAGTTACGAGAAAATTTTGAAAATGTGGCATTAGCCCCAGGGCTTGAAAGCTTGAAAAAGGGCAAACGCCAAATGAGGAATGGCCGAACGGTCTATTTATTTCATGACCTTTACTGAGCGGGCATCACGGCCATCAACAGGGCCCGACAGCCATGACCGTTGGTGGCCGTCAGGTTATTTCGAGTCCTGTCTAGCCTACATGCAACATGGTCTAACTACGGTGTTTGACCAGATGGTTTCAGCAAGTTTCGGCCTCGACTTGCCTTATTTTACGTCGCCATACTACACGTTTTCAAGCACGTAAAATCAGCACCTGTACACTTATCAGTCCTTTTTTTTTTTTGGAGTTTTGGCGACCCTTGATTTCCTTATTTGGCCCCTAGATTCCATGGGATACAGGGCCGCGCAGGCCCCACAAAGTTGAAGGCTTATTCCGACCCGGCTTAAGGCCTAAACTTAAACTCTCATTACATAAATGTTTGTTGTACTCTGCTATAATACTACATTTGTTGTAACACTGTGGTTAAGATATGCATTTGATTTGTCCGCATAAAGTTTGGACGCCAGGGCAAATGTGATTAGCAATAGGCAAATTTTCTGCTTATGTCCAATGACCTAAAAATTTCTACTTTAAACAGCCAGCTACGTCCAAAATTATAACATACGAAACAAGGTATGTTCCTATCTCAAGTGGTACTTTTATGCAAATCTCTGTATGAAATCATTAAATGACCTAAACTGCCCATTTTAGTAGTTTACATATCATTTCAATTTCCTGTGCCAAAACTTTTGTTTCTTGATTTACTCAAAACTTAGTATTTGGACTGTGCGCAGGCACTTTAGTTCTAAAGCGATCGCAATAGCTCCAAATCAGACCAGGAAATCAGGCAACGACATGGTCAGAGTGGTAATTCCCTGATCATTCACTTGAAGATAACATGTAATTTTTTTGTTACTCCTCAACCACTCTCTTTTGAATCATCATGCAATGGTGACCCCTCTTCATAATAGCCTTATGCACAATTACAACTGTGATACATGTCATAGTTGACATTTTGGAGGCTCCCCAAAAAAAATAACGTGTCGAACAGCTCACTTATATTTTTCTCTAGGATAAGTTGTTTCAAAAGATTATTACTCAATGTTTTGTTTTGAATTTACATTTAACAGCAAATATGGAAAATCCCCTCCCTCCTCCCCTTCTGCCTCCCCTTACCTGATCTATCTTTTTAATGTCCATTACCCAGCAAAGTGGTGAATCCGGGGGGGGGGGGGAGTTGTTGAGAGTAATGCGTAACAGTAGCCCTATATCTCACATGAAGTAAAACAATTCTCTGTAGCTTGTACAATGTAATTATGACGCAAGCGCATCTCACACACCACCCCACCCCACCCCCCCCCCCCCCCATAATTGTATACAAATGATTCGCTCAATTTGTCAGTTTTTTAGTCATTTTTCCAATTACTGTTACCACAAGGTCTATTGCATCTTTGTATCACTCCATTTCCATTACAGAATATAACATTAATGACACAGGCCGTAGACTAGTCACTTATCCCATTACAAAAATACATTACGGATATGAAGATGATCACATGATTAGTTTTTTACTGCTGATTAATTGAAATGATAGTCCGCTCATAAGTAGCTGTCTATATCTAATCCAACTCTTCTTTTCCATGATTAGGCCTACTGATGCTATCTTCATAGAAAGTTGTAAAAATTTGTTTACAATTACTAGACACATTGTCTGACTAGTTCCATCTGCTATACAATGAAAAAAAAAAAAACTATTACGACAGTCACCGTATGTCACATCACATCATTCTGTGGCAACACATACCCCTACATGATTGTATTGATTTTGCACACAACTGTTGTGTTGTAAACCTAACAATGCATTGCTTAGATGTCTTAATACCGTTAACCATACTGTCTGACAGAAGTACAGAATTCAACCAACATCTTGTTACCCTCTATAATTGCCTATTTACAAACAAGAAACTGTCTGTTAGGCCTATATCTTTCATTTGGTTCTTTTTCTGGCTGAGACGTCCGTATATCATTCACCTCTACAGCACATTTAATTGGTTATAATCCACCCATTAAAATATAATCCATAAATTTGCTAATGTATGGTGATAATTTTATCAGTAATGTACATAAAAAAACGCAGAAAATTTTATGACCCTGTAGCTGGAGAGTGCTGACAGTTTGGCAAGCAACAGAGGCTGCTCATGGTTCCTCTGTAACTCGTTACACACAAATGTGCATTAATCAATATTATATCACGTCCTTTGAGTTGAGGGACAGCTCATAGGCTAAAACCAGCATCCATAGAGTAAATCGATGATATCCCAAGGTCCGCATAGATAATAAACAAGTTGTTCGAGTAACATTTTAGGAAACTTCAGTGTTAGACACGCTTGTTACAACAGCGTGACAGGTGAAGTGTTATATAACAGTTACTGATGGAAAACCGCAAAACCACCATGCGTGTCCTGCACATGACTAAGTTTGGAGTACCTGCAACTTAGCAGTATGATGTGTCTGTTATTTATGGCAGGTATTGATGCCACCTTTCTTCCGGCCATACAGACAAGTATGTCGTAGGCGCTGAATGGAATACTTTGGCTATGTAAATTCAAGGTCAGATGCAGTCGCCCTACCTTATTTTGACCAATAGCTAAATGTCACACAACTCCTTCTTATTTTGCTTCCAAGTATCTTCATGTTTATTTTGATATCAATATTGCATATTCCAAGTAAATCACCATCAGTTTTGCTCCTTGTAAATTTTTACATTGAGTTGAAAACATAATACTGTCCTATGATTTCTCAAAGAGCCATTCAGACGAAACATACCCAACAGGAATGAAATTCTGGCGTTGATATGAATTTTGTTGGAACTGTGAAGTTTTGAAATGCCAACAATTGGATGACTGGCTATCAAGTATCGGTTTTATCCAATCATCTTATAGGCATATCCCCATGACAAGAAAGCCACACTCTGGTAAGTATAATATAACCCACAGTCTATTCTAAATTATTATCGTGAATATACAGTAATAAAGTACTTTACGTCAATTACGTAGAGGGTAGGCCTTACTACTCCAAAAAGCAAACAGTCTTGCTTTTGTTTGATACTTGTTCTTAGATGCAACAGGTTTATACCACATCAGTGCAAGGCAGGAATAAAGACAAGTTTGCAGTAGCTGAATTATCGTATCAGTACAGCCTACTCAGCATTGTTGACATTCTAAGGCTGACAACAGTTAAGTAGATACTGTAACCAATTTACACAAGCTGTCGCGCACCCCTGCTGAGGGTTGAAAACATTTCATTCCTGGAAGGGATAAGTCATAATTTTTTTACAATTACTTCCTTATTTTCATGTACTAGAAAGGTAAATTCTCTCCAACTTCCCCAAAATTTCCCTCCAAATATTCTCAAAATTTCTCAGGAAGGATGCCTCCTGCATCTCCAACTGTTTCCACCCTGCTCCTACTCCCACGCAAAGCAGCCATTGGGAAGAGAGTAAACAATCACTGATAAGAGGGAAAGGGTGAGGTATCCTATTCAGTATGTAGTAGGGTGGTTACTTGAGCAGGTGTCAAACTATGTACCATCTTTCTGCACGTTGCATTACATTTAATCTAACACCACAATCAAATTACAGAGATCCATCCAAAACTAAAATGAGCCTATTTGAAGCTATCTCTCAACTGTTTGATATGGTTTTGGTACGACTACTGCATATCGATAATTAGGCAGAGCGTACTTGACAGTATTTCTATGACTCATTGGTTTATCTACCCTAAAGTCAGTGAATATTTGAGGGACAGGAATCACACAAATAAAATCCTCATTGACTTTGGTCACTTAAAATTTATGGTAATCAACCTGCTTTTAGTTGTTTTCGATTAATACTATATAATATGGGCTATGATATGATAGTAAATGAACTTTAATAAGGTTTTAAACAACACTACCCCCCACCCCCTGCACTGTATGTAAATTGACGAGGAATCCTTAGTGAAATATTTTGCTCACTGATATTTCAATGTGCAGCCATATACTGTCTTGCTGGAGTAATTAACCCGTCCCCCCTAGCATAGCGAGGCAATGTATGGGGACTGCAGTGTCCTTTTCCCCATTGCATGAAACACATTCCCTGATTCTTTCCATACAAAAATAAAAGCCTTTTACATCATAACCTAACATCCTGCTATTCATCTCCCTGTGAAAGTATCTTCCAACATACTTCTTAATTCATTCTTCAGTCTATTATTCATGTTACTACATCTAATTCAAGCTGGAACTTCACATTCTGAAATCTTCCTGCAGCCTTTTCGTCCGAAGGCATAACCTCTTTTTTTTATTGAATTTCGTCGCGTCATAGTGTACAGCACTATAAAATGCCTGTGGTGATACTCCAGAGTCTGTTCTTACGAACACTCACACAACAGATGCAAACCACACAACACCCTCACATAACAAGACAAATAAAGCACAAAAATAAACTACTAGCTCACCACAAGGGTCAGGTAAACCTAACATGTTTATAAATGCATCTTTTCATCACTAATCAGCTTCAGCTAAGTATTTGATTTATTTCACTCAGGTAGTGTGATTTTGCCTAAAGGTCAATGGCTCATACTTTTTTCACTATCACAGATGCGTTTATGGTTTGTGAAATTACGCTATGTCGCTAAATTATGGTTATTATCACCACACATTACTAACAGTCATGCTATGTCCTTTAAGACTTGTAATTTCCTCAAGCGGATACTGAACTCTATGGTATAATTGGTATGGCCTTATGCAAAGTTTATCTACACAAGTACGTTTTACCAAGTTCTTCAACTTAGACATCACTCTCCTTAATAATCACCAATTAATATAAGTCATTAATCAATATGTTATTGTACAAAGGGCAGCAATAAAAACATCATTTGATAGTACTTGACAGCAAGACATTCATCGAAAGGTACTGCAATTTATTCAGTACATTGACTGCCTTGAGTCAGCAAACTGATGTGGAAACAAAGGTCGTGAATGTTCAATCAAGGGATGGGGAGGATGATCAAACTGTGGGTTGGCCACATTGGGCACTTCAACTAAAAGATTGTATATTAGTGTGTTAGAATGATACAGTTTATAAGGAATGGTGATCATGAATACATTGTTGAATAAAGACTTGTCCCCTTTTCTCACACATCTACTAGATGCTCTACTAGTATTAAATGAATAGCGTTCTTATAATTCAGGTGAACAACATACAGTAGCTCTCTATATCGACCATTGAAAAAATAAATCCATTCATACCACATCAAAACCATCACGGAATGAATCCATACAGTCATTACCTTTGGTTCAGTTAACATACACACTCGTCCCCCAAACTCTAGTACAAGTATCTGACAATGAAGTATGGATGGATTTATTCAACCAGTCTTTTTATTCTTGACCTACTTACAGCATCTAGCGTCTTGCGAAAGCCACCACTAGAAAGGTAAGCCTTTTGTGTCAACACCACACGATTTCACACTTCTATATATTTGTTTTCCCCTTGTTTATTCTAAACTGCAGTGCAACTTTTGAAATGATAAACCAAACAAAGTATGTTATGTGGATAATGATCTCATGCAGCATGAAGCGCAATTCCAAAATCATCATGGATAATAAGGTGTAGAAAGCACTTTGTTGCCAATTGGTACCTTTGAAATCCTGAAAGACATCTTAAAGGGACAATGTAGTCACTTCCCAATTATTTGACTTAACCTATAACCTGGTATACATCATCTTTTCATCATGCAACATTACATTCATTCCTTTTTTATTTAGCGGTTTTGTCATTCTTTATGTTTTCAAAACTCATAAATATACTCTACAAGTGAAAAAGTAGAAGATGCTGAATAATTAGCTGATTTTTTCTATTCTGAGATTCAGGGTATGCTTTTTCCCTTAAAGACGCATTTATCCCTTGACACTCTTAACACCTGCACCTACTTCTGTCAGTGTAATGGAAGCTCAGTTCATACAGTGTGTGTAAATTCCACTCGCTGGTGATTGTAAGGCTTATATCAAACTGATCAGGGGCGTTATATGGTGGATAAGGTGTTGAAAGTTTAAGCTTAACTTGACTTCCATATACAACTTTCACTTATTCAAAATGACTTGGCACTAACCATGTCAAATGGCTAAAAAACATTTAGAAAAAAGGCCTTAAAGAAAGGGAAAAGTCACAAAGTTTTTTCCATACATTTGGGTTGTACGGGTTTATAAAAAAAACAAAATTTAAATTTTCAGAGCCTTTGGAAATATCTTAATAGCCCCCCATTAATTCCTGGACCTGCTAATCCATAGAGCCCCTTTTCCATAAAGAACTAAATCATATTGGAAAGAAACAGTCATACCTAGTGAGGGTGCTTGTTTTCCCACACTTAGAAAAGGGTTAAGCCATTTTAAAAAACAAATTTATGGTGAGGAAAAGGCGGGGGAAAGAGCGGGGGAAAAGGGCAGAATTTACTATCATTGAAATGTCTTTTTTTTTGATGCCGACTTTCCAGGGTAATAAAATTGCTATAAGATTTGGGGACCCTTTTTACCCATCCAAACAAAAACCCCCTCTTCCCTACCTTAAAAAAAACGACAATGTTCAAAATAAATATGTGCTAAGTACTAGAAATAGTTTGCCCACATTGTTCAGCCTGTCCCCTAACTAAATTTATCACCCTGAAAATCTAACCAAAAGGATGACTAAAATTCCATCACAACCCCTTTAAATAACTCACTCATGATTTCTGTCTGAAAAAATGATTTTTTAAAGGGATAGGAATTTGTAACTTAAAGTGTTTTTAACACCCCAAAATCTCTTTTTGTAAACCCAAAAAAAAAAGATCAAATAAGACGAGACTTCACCAAAGTGTCTGTAATATCTATGCTTTGCTTTCTTTTCACAAGTTTTTTTTCTTCTTTTGGTTCTCTTTACTTTTTTTGCGCCACAGCTACTTAAAACACTAGCTTTTGAAAGTTTTAAAAAAAACATTTGAGAGGTAATTGGAAGAGTAAATTTCATCTCAGACCGGGCCCAAGGATTCCCATGAATACTTTCATGCGAAGAAAATAACAGAGTATCTAATACAGTGGTGTATTTTTGCCCCCTTTAAATAAGGAAGTTTCACTGTGCACCCCCCCTTGGTGGGCTCATTTTATGGGTCGTAATGCCTTAGTGTTAATTTTGAACGAAAATTAAAAGGGGCAGAGGCGACACTTGATAAAAGGAAGAGAAAGAGACTGGCAGTACAAATGATGAAAAAGTCCGTTGGACAAATCAAATTTAAAAAACTCAATTTACCCCTTTTCCAAAGAAGTGGAAAGAAAACCCTTTCCTGAAAGACGGTTGGGGCCTACGAAGTGGTGAATTTTTGAATGGAAGAACCAGATGCATGTGGAAAACGTTTTTAAGAGGGGAGGATAGTTTATGGGAGATTCTTTTAGGACCAAAAGACTTCAGAACATTTTTCACCGACAAAAAAAAAACACAAAATAGTTAAGACAGGATACTGGATTTGAGTCCCTTTAGAGATTTTTAAATAACATCAAAATTTTTAAGTTTAAGGGAAAAAGTCCAAAAAGTTTTTACAAAATTTGCGATCTGATTAACCACTACAAAAGTTTGCCACAAATAGTCTGTAAAACTCACACAAATTACTCTAAAGCAAAGACCCGACCACAATATTTGGCCGTCAGAGGAAGGGGATAAGTACCATTCTGCAAAATGCAAAGGGTTGGAAAAAAAGGCATTTCCTGGGAAAAAAAATCAAATTGATCAGATTTTTTTACTAAAAATGAATCTTCTTTAATTCCAGGGGAAAAACTTTGGTTTAAACTTTTGCAAATCCCAAAATTTTAAACTGTAAAAATAATTAAAATTAAAAATTAAATTTAAAATAAAATTTCAATTTCCTTTTCCCCACCCCCCGGGCCCTTCCCAACCAATTTTTTCATATTCAATATGCATTAAGAAACCCCTTTCCTTTTAATTTTAAAACCCTTTAAATTGGTTTAACCATATCTTTAAAAAAATTCCCTGGAAAATAATCTACCAAAAATTAACTCTGCCTTCCATTTTTTGCTTTCCCCTATTTACTTTTTTGCCACTTTTATTTAAAAAATAGTTTTTAATTTAAGCAATGATACACAAAATTGGAAAAAAACCCCAAAAATTTAAAAACCAATAACCGGATTTTTAAAAAAGTTCATTTTTTTAACACCCCTGAAAAATGCACCTTATTATGCTTTTAAACATCTTTTAAGTTCCAAAAAAAATTTCTTTTAATTATTATTTCCTTGGACAAATTTAAATCAAGGTGAGGCTTACCATGATCCTTAAATACCTGAGACAGTTTAAGAACAACAACCCAACGAAAAAAACCAAATGATTTTAAATTTTTATAAATTTTTAAATATGAATTTTCCCAATTGTTGAATAAAGGGGGAAAAATAACCCCTTTACATTTTTAAATTTTATTTTGGTTAATTACCATTATGGAGAACTACTAATAAGAAACTTAGGGTTGGAAATTAAAGTTCCCTGGAAAATTGTCTTTTTAAAAAAAATTTTTAAATTTATAAAAAAGGTAGGGGGTCTTTAAAAATAAATAGGGTTAAGAATAAATAAAAAAATTTTAAAAGAAGGGGGTTTTAAATTACTATTTAGAAAAAGGGTTTAAACCTTAATTACAAATTCCTTTAAAGATTTCCCAAAATTACTTCACTATTCTACAAACTCTGTGTTTGTCCTTCAATTAAAAATTATATTTTACGGGGGGGGATAAAAATTTTTTTTTTAAAATTAAAAAAATTTATACAATGATAAAATTTTTAAAAAAACCATTTAGCCCCGGCTTCGGGTTTAATTAAAGGGGGAAAAAAAAAATTTACTATGTAAATGGATAAAAGTAACTTGGATTAAAATTAAAAAGGAAAGGTTTAAATTAAAAAATGAAGGTTCTAAAAAATATTTAAAATTTTTAAACATTGTTTTAAAAACTTAATTTTTAAATGGACCTTTTTCAGTGTTATAGGGGGGGGTTTACCAGTGCATTCCCCCCTTTTATCAAACCAAACGTTTAACTGTTACTTTAAGCCAAGAAAAATTGAATTTTTATAAAACCCCTTTAACTTTTAAATTTTTAAAAAGAGGAAAACAATTGGAAAATAATTTTATTCTCGTCTAATTAAATTTATGCTTTCCAACATATGATTAAAATTTTACCCAAAAGAGATTTCCCAAATTTTTTAAAATAAAAGGGAAAACTTTAAATTTTTAAATTTATCATTTTATTTAAAAAAACAAATTTAATATAAAAGTTTAAAAATTTTTGGTTAAACCCTTTTAAGTGGGAGGGAATAAAGTTAAAAGAACACTGAAACCCCCTTTTTAAAAAAATCAAAAATTTTTTAAAATCCCAAAAAAAATTTTAGTGGTTTTTTTATCGATTTATTTTTAAAACCCCTTTTTAAAACCCCGGGTAAAATTTTTTAGGTATATTGGGGGGGGGGGGGGGTGGGGGGGGGGGGGGGTGGGGGGGGGGGGGGGTGGGGGGGGGGGGGGGTGGGGGGGGGGGGGGGTGGGGGGGGGGGGGGGTGGGGGGGGGGGGGGGTGGGGGGGGGGGGGGGTGGGGGGGGGGGGGGGTGGGGGGGGGGGGGGGTGGGGGGGGGGGGGGGTGGGGGGGGGGGGGGGTGGGGGGGGGGGGGGGTGGGGGGGGGGGGGGGTGGGGGGGGGGGGGGGTGGGGGGGGGGGGGGGTGGGGGGGGGGGGGGGTGGGGGGGGGGGGGGGTGGGGGGGGGGGGGGGTGGGGGGGGGGGGGGGTGGGGGGGGGGGGGGGTGGGGGGGGGGGGGGGTGGGGGGGGGGGGGGGTGGGGGGGGGGGGGGGTGGGGGGGGGGGGGGGTGGGGGGGGGGGGGGGTGGGGGGGGGGGGGGGTGGGGGGGGGGGGGGGTGGGGGGGGGGGGGGGTGGGGGGGGGGGGGGGTGGGGGGGGGGGGGGGTGGATTGATAAAAGGATTCACCCCCCAAAGTCCTTTATATGAGTGCATTGTTAATTATAAATACACATAATCACCCACTAAAAATATAATCAATCAAAGTATGCCCTAATCTAGAAGGCTATTTAAATAATTTTATATAATTTTTTAAAATAAAAATTATAACTATACATATTTTTTAATAGCCCAATTAACTGCCAATTTAAGCAATAGAAGTGAGGAAATTTTAAATTTAATATTTTCAAAAAAAAGACCTTTAAGATGGCCATTGGCATTCACATATGAAACGATGAATTTCATCGTACTCACAAAATGTTTCCTTTCAATCCTATTAATTTTAAACAGTCATTTAATGAATTTTCCAAACTGCTCAACTCAATTCCTTTCACCAAGGCTATCTTTGCTCCTGGTTGCCATCCGTGTTGAAGTCAAATACTGTTGTTACTTTTGTCCCCATAAAGTTAAATTCTGTACTGAGGCCAAAACCCTGCAGATTGGTGAATACCATGGTGAAATTTAAAGTTTGAATGACTTTAATTTTCACATGTGATCAATGTGTTGTCAACTTGTCCGACCCAAAGCACATTTTGAACACAGTAGAAAAATTTTTTTCACCAATTGAAAAATGATTCTTGTTTTGATGAATATACATTTAAATTTTATCCAATGATGCAGATTCCTTTCTGCGTCATGGTTCAGGAAATTCAATTCTAAAATCCAGTTTCAGTTCATATTTACCTTAATTGGAATGTTTTGCTTTTAACTTTTTGAATTCCTTTCAACGCTTTTTTGGCAGTTGTAGGTTTTTATGGATAAAGTAAACACCTTATAGCAGTTCCTAAATGAGATTTTAAAGGAGTTCAGAGTTAACCCAGATGATTTGGCTTACAAAATAAAGGGATTTTCACATAGCATCATAAAGTATGAACTATGAAACTTCGTGACTAAGATTTCCCACATGAGGTTCAGATTGGGAGTGAAACAGTGATGACTCCACAATAGTTTTTCGAATTATGTTAATATGTAAAGGCCTTTCTGTCTTTCCCCTTTTTCTTTGGGTGAACAGTTTTTGACTTAAAGCTTAACCAGATGTTTGCCTTAAAAAATTGGTTTTAATTCTTATTTAAAATTTATGAATTGAAATTATTAAATTTAATTTGAGTATTTATAATTTTAGGTTTCCTGATGTACCATGACTTGACCCTTTTAAAAATTTTTTATTCTTAATAATGCATCTCACAAAGGTTTAAAAATACCAAGCTTATACTTGATTTTCGATAAAAGGGCATTTTTTTGACCAAATTTTTTACTCATCAAAATTGATGGTTCTCTACCTATGCATAACACAATATGAATCTCCAGCTTATTGAATAGTGTAAAAAGGTTCAGTGTTGCCCCTGTGACCAAAACCTGATCCAAAAATGGTTCTTTCCAAATGCTCAAAACCAAGATTGGAACTCCAACTTCCATGGAAACTTAAAATTTTTTTTTTGTGTTTTTTCTTTTCTTTTTTTAAATTTTGGATTTGTTGTATTTTTACTTCTATTTTTCTTTTTTTTTTTTGTTTTGTTTTATTTTTTCTTTCTTGTTTATTTTTTTTGAAACCCTAGTCCTGTATATTATTTTTTTTGTTTTTTTTCATCTTTTTAATTGATTTAAATTGAACAAAATAGGTTTTTTTAAAACTTACACCGTATAAACACCAAGTCACTGAGTATCGTTAAAGTTTTCAGTGTTGACCCTTGACCAATGGTTGCCCATATGGTCTTCCTCATTAGTTAATCATAGAAAACGTCACTGGATACGTGAAAGGTTTTAGAGAATGGTACCAATCCTTTGCTCTCAAAAACATAGGTTTCCTCACAAGATCCCAAATAATTATCAGTCCAATTAGAAGAACAAATTTAGCTTGACTTGGTACCAAAGTTTGATCACAAAAATGTCTTCCTTACATAATATCCAACAAGAAACTATCCAAGCTTTTAACTAGTAATTGTCAAGGTTAGATTTGAAGGTACCCGAATGACTTGATCCACAAAAGGTTTCCAATGGTACTTAAAGGGGGGGGGGGGGGGGGGGGGGGGGGGGGGGCCCCCCCCCCCCCCCCCCCCCCCCCCCCCCCCCCCCCCCCCCCCCCCCCCCCCCCCAAAGGGGGGGTTTTTTGGAAACATTTATGTTTCCATTTGGGAAAATATTAAAAAATAACAAAAAACTTTTTTTTAAATTTTTTTTTTTTTTTTTTTTTTTTTTTTTTTTTTTAAAATTTTAAAATTTTTTTTAATTTTTTAAATTTTTTTTTTTTTTTTTTTCGTACTTTTAATTTTTTTTTTTTATAAATTTTTTCTATCGTTGTTTTTTAAATGTTTTTTAAATTTTTTATTTTTTTATATTTAAAAGTTTTTTTTAAAATTAATCCAATTTATTTGATTGTTTTTTAAATTTAAAGGGGGAAAAAAATTTGGGTTTTTTTAAAAATTTTTCCTTTCCCAAAAGCAAAACGTAATTCAATTGATTTTGTGAAGGTTACTTTTCCCGCAAGGTTTTTTTCCCAGTGGGTGCCTTCCTGGGTTTGTAAATTTTCTAATTCAAAACTACTTCTTGGATAAAGGACAAATGTTTATGAGGTTTATAAAAACTACCGGGTTTTAGGCTTTAAAAAAGGCCCAAAAAGGAAAATATTACTATCAAAAACCAAATATTTTTGTTTTGGTTTGATGGGAAAATTTTATTAAAACAAATATTTTCTCAGATTACAATCCCTGATGAAATTTACCTAATTTGGAATGTAAAAGTACTTGAAATAAATGACTTGTTACAAATAAACTCCTTATCAAACCCAAAAAGGTTATTCAAAGCTTCTCAATATCTTTTTAAAAGGCCCCTTGACTTGTTAAACCCTTAGGGAAAAAAATTTCTTCCCTAATGATTACAGATTAAACTACCCTCTAGGATGTTAACAAGTTAAAATTGTTTTTTCCAAACTTGGCTTAAAAATTTTTTTTCCCTAAGTAACTTTAAACACAACTTTACCTAAATTTACAACCCCGGTGACTGGACCAAATTGGGATCAAACCCCAGGTTCCCTTTGGCATTTCAAGTTGAAACCAAAATCCTACCCATTTTTCAGTTTATTTTTGGGGAAAATTTTCCAATGACTTGATTTTAAAACAATAGGGGTTTCTTCCTCTACCATAATGCATCCACACACAAGTATGAAATATATCCAAGCTTCCCTAACTTGAGATATCGGTAAACAAAGTTTTAAGGCTTTGACCTCTGGTGACCCAAATGACCTTTGATCTCCACCCAAAAAAAAATAGGGTTCCTTCCTCTTACCATAATGCATCACACACCAGTATGAAATCTATCCAAGCTTCCTTAACTGAGATATCATGTAAACCAAGGTTTTAGATTTGACCCATGGTGACCCGAATGACCTTTGACCTCCACCAAAAACGATAGGGTTCTCCTCTAAATATGGGGCATCTACCTATAACTTTGAGAACTGTCAGAGTTTCCCTTTCTTGAGATATCGGGTAACAAGAAAAGTGTCACAAACACACACACACACATACACACACACATACACACACACATACACACACACACATACACACACACACACGCACATACACACATACATACACACACACGCCATCATGACTGCATAGGTTTCTCTTATCATCGAAACCAAAAATGCCAATAAACATGTCTTTAAGGTGAATAGAGCGTTGATTACAAGTTTTTCACAACATCAAAAGAAACACAAAGCACAGTTTAAGATTGTTTGTTGTTAGACTCTGCAGCTCCAAAACCGACCATTCAAATGAAGAGTGCTGATGTGGTTGTTTGCATGAAACGAAGTCATTAAACTGGTCTGAATGGAAGGATGTAACGATGATGGAATAATGACAGATTGTAAATATATTTGTTGTTAGTAATTAGCAAGTAAAGTATACAAATGAGCATACTGCCTGTAGAATGACCAATCTATTTTCATCTCAGTAACTTCAACCCCTTTGCCTAAACTGGAACATTTCCACAGACCTCCACAACTCTTCATGTAGAGCGGGTTGTTCAAGGTCAAGCCATTAATGGAGCATGAGGACGATACGCAAAGGAACCAGAGAGTGGTTTTTGGACATTTATGTTCCATTGTGGAACCTATTAGAAAATACATTCAAAAACATATACCAGATAACACAAATCTTTTGTAATGCTTACTGCCCTTTGAGATACATTTAAGGAGACCTTAAGCAGGGGTTTTTTCAACCTTTTTTCACCCCTGGAGTGTAAAGACCCATGATGCAAACCCTTGGCAGAGAAAAAGTCTTTTACGGAATGTAACACAGCAATGATTGTACCATATGCCCCACGCATGGTGCATACCCAATGAAAAGATTTCCGTACTCGCCAGGGACACATACAGTATCCCAGGGTGAAAAAACCCGGCTCTTAAGCAGTACAGAGGCCTTATTGCCACCATGCAGTCTTATTTTTTCCCATGGATGGTGGGAGATTAAAAACTGAATAACATGAAAGAAAATATGACATGCCATCAAAAGGAGCTGTTTTTCTTGGACAGTAAGGAGTAAAATTCCCCAAGGAGAGATCCATTGGAATACTTCACGATCTTGTACTGTTCTCAAAACATACCCCCTTCAAAATTTGACTTTCTTTAGAAGAGAAAAGTGCTATCACCCAAATTTGACTTAGTGTACCCTGGTATTCTAATTAAGAATGCATGGCTCTGTTAAAGCTCTACATCTCACTATAGACAATACAAATTGTTCCCTACTATTTCGTTTATACGCTACCTTCAAGTTAAACAAAAAACACCTGTCACACACTTCAAGCCAGAGCCCACAGTAGACTGCACTGATTCACTTCGTCAAGGCTTACATATTGACACACAACTGTGGGTGAGCGTCACTGTGAACACAATTTGACTGAACAAGTCCATCAACTGAACCAACCAGAGTGGTGGCTAGTGTTTGAATGAAAGTCAAACAGCAGTCACTGATTGTATTTAGGGATCTATAGGGCTAGTAATATGAAATATTTTTTTTTTTTGTGAATAATCATGAAAGATATTTGTAAAAGAAAAATGAAATTTTTAAAATTTAGCTTTTTCCAATAAATTTGGGCAACTCGACTCCTCGTTCCTTCAAATATATATTAAACACAATGGCCCCATACAAAATGGGTGGAGTGTTGCTGCTTGCACAGTGTTCGGAATTTCCTTCGTTTAACCTTTACAAATTAATTCTTCTAATTACTCATACAGATAATTTTGCATTTGGTTAGAGATGCAACTGATAAATTTCTCAAGAAGGAAAGTTTAACTTCTTCAAAGGATTCCCTCGGGGCATACCAATGCCCATGGAGTGTCCTTGAAATGGAGGTAAAAAATAAATGGATAACACTGGCCATATTTCTAGAGTTCTTTTCTCAACGTCACCCAAATTTTATATTTAGATGATGTTATTCATGATGCAAGTGTAAACAGAACTTACCCTGTGAAATGGTTACTATCTGATGGATTTGATGGGGTTGATCCTATTTTCTAGTTTTTAATGATTTTTTATATAATCCAACCAAGTCATTTCCATTCACCCAGACCTTTACGATAGCCTTAGTAGAAGGTTTTTAAGGATTTACTCAATTACCAATTAAGTCACCCCATGTCCTGTTAATAAACAAAAGTAACACCTTCAGTGCTGCAGTTTTTCCATAATTTTTTTTTTTAAAAAGGCATAGGGCCTAATCACTGTACCATTACTGTCTTTGTAGAATTGATCTTGTTAACTTACTTGACATGGCAGTGTAGTAGCGACATCACATCATGATGAGCCTTGTTGCCATTACCATCATACTTTGGATACGAAACTGACTATACATACAGTACACTGTAAGTAAGAGAGGCAAGGCTCCCCCCCCCCCCCCCCCACACCCTTACAATTTCCTACAGTACTAGGTCGACAGTGCATCAAGATAAAGTTCCTCCAAACCCTTAGAGCCCACAAAACTTGAAAAAGTGGTTTCTTTCTAAACTGTTGAGAAAACCAGACCACTTCTTGAGGTTAGGCTAATGTACACTCATGGTCATTGACAGTACATATCTACAGGCAGTAATAATGCTAACAGCCTGCATCAGCATTCTCAATGCTTTTACTAAATGCTTACATGAAGGTTCATGCATAACACCCCAAGTGGACATTTTCCATAGAGAAAATAAACTTATTCATTTTCATCCATCAATTTTTAACTTTTTCAGGCATGCTACACCTGAAGCTACTATCGCCATTAATCATGGTGTCATTGCAAAAATGAATTACAACAGTCCATACAATGCAGCAACCCGAAGCAGGCCTCCCTCATTTCACCATGGTGACCAACTTTTTTATTAATTTATTTTCTTAAAAACGGCCAAAAGAAAGTGGATTAGGTTTTACTTTAAGAACAACTACTACATAAAAATAAAACAGATAGAAGAACAGAATCATCACTGATGTGATGGTGTTGGGGCAGAGTGGGGATCAATATATTAAAAAAAAAAAAATAGTTAAAATCAGTCATTAGAAAATCTTGTGAGCTTACAAGATTCTTTTATGATACTGATTACGAACAGTAATTTCTAGTTAAATTGTGCATAGACTTGTGTTATGAAATTAATTTAGTCCTGATTTCTTCCAACTAGGGCCCCAATCAGGTCTGAATTAAGCTAGCATACAAATGTTCCAATTTTAAGACAGCATTTTGCACAATCCACTAGTATCTGTTATAGACTGAAAAACATAAACAACTGAATCCACTTGGGATTTACTTGGGCTGGAGTTGGGTTATGGAATGCAAAGCCCATATGGGACTACTGTAATCAATGCCCAGTTGGGAAAGTGGGGTAAAATTGTTTTAAAATTATTTTGTCATCATACCTCAGAGCACCATACAAAACACTTCAGAACCAGGTCACTTGGTGTACATTGGCTTGATTAGTTGAATTTTTCAACGACTAACCGGGACCAAAGTGCCCAGATGGGCTGCCGTTAGAAAACCAGTGTTTAAACCATTTTGGTTAAAACACAACTTGCTCCAATGAAGCATACCACTGTTACCATCATTTAATTATAAATAACACGTGAAAACTGAACTACTCTAGGTAGTTAGGTCATGAACCATTTGGGCTGATTACAAACTACTGATACAATTAGGACACAATGGGAACCCAGTTGGGGCCCAATTGATGGCCCAATTTGGTCCAGTTCAGCCCATTGGGTGTGTTAGATGGAAATTATGGTATTAAGATGGTGGCTCTGTTATAACGTAATTCCCATCCTACCTGCTGGCAGAACAGGAAAAAAACTTTTAATTATTTGTCAGTTGAAAAAAAATATTCGATGAGTTGTTTGAATTGTTGCTTGGAGAACACGAGTCCCCATCAGTAGAGCTCAGTTTTAATGCTATGAATAATACACATTAGAGGATAGCATATTGCACTGATTTCAATAACCCTCAAAGGTACACATAAGTATCAGGATGCGGCTTTACAAAAGATAATTGCACAGCAGAGCTATGCAAATAAATGCCAATTTGGCCTTTGAATAGGTCATCTGCACTCGTCTCCAATACCGTTGTCTGGATATTCCAAGTATATTATGGATACCTTTCAAGATTATCCCCCCCCCCCGTTCTATACAACGTGCACAAATTAAGCAGGTAAATGCATTGGGCCATTCAGGGGGATTTAGGCTTGAAATCATGAGAATAATAATCTCTGGATTTTAGAAGTCTACAAAACTGTTGCTGCATCAAATCATCACGTAACAAAAGTCATAGCTAAAATTTTATGGCTTCTTTCTGTAATATGGTAGCTGTATTCAAACGTTATGTTGGAACACTTTCTGAGGACCACCATGTATGTTTTAATATAGAATGCCTGAACCAGAACTTGATCGCTTTTTATCCAACTTTTCCGTAATCCAAAAAACTAACACTCAGTCCTATCGTGATCCAGTGAACCGGGTTTTTACTGAATAGACATTTTCACAACCTACCATCCCGTCAGGAGGGCTACACCCCCCCAATCGGGGAAACAACTAAACTTCGTCAGGGAGCTCAATCGTATGACAAAAATATGCAACTCGATGACAGTCACTTACCTTGATTTTGCTTTTATAGGCAGCAGGTACCACGATTTCTACAAAAAAACCTAAATTTTACGTTTCCCGCAATACTTACTCCAAATTGCACACTTTTCTAAACAGATGCCAAATAATTTCAGCTTGCAACTGGCACTAGAAAAAACATTTACATCAATATTATTTCAGCGACCCTTTGTCCGGTTTTGGGTCGCTGCCCCCCAGTTGAGCAAATCCTGGCCCCATGCACCCCTGTATATGTAGGGTCCAGGTGAGTTACAATTAAGATTTATGAGAATGATTTCCATACAGTTGTACGGTACTGTACACATTAACTAAAGGGGAATGTACATGACTGTATTATATTGTACCAGAATTAAAAATACATCACCTTTACTGCCACGTCTTGTTAGTAAATTGCCCTTTTTTTTTGAAACGATGGTCATGAGTGTTTCCTGAACTCGGGAAGCTATATGAAAATTTAAAGTGCATAAATAACACCAAAATATATATGGCCTACCGTATGTACTATTATAAACATGTTAAGTTGGTATGGGACCATTGAAAATGTGTGTGTAGGGGTTGCCCAAATCTTAAGCCTGTGAAAAAGAACTTGCGGAAAATATTTTAACAAAATTCTGTCTGCATTTTTTGGTTGATCAAAATTTGGGGCACAACCTTACTCCCGTCTTTGACACCTGTATGTCCGTAAAAAATTACCTTCTCGATTTCATATAAAGAGTTAGGCAGGCCACACACAGAAATGGAGTTATGATAAAAAAAGTGTTATGATAAAAAAAAAAAAGGAATTCCCTTAATAAATTTCTGATGAAATCCAAATATAACTGCATTACTGATTTTAGTGAAACACTCATTTGAAGTCGACCTGATACATACATACTTAAACTTTTTCAAAGTTTCTGTGTCACCCTGGTTACATGGCAAGAACAACCCTTAATTTATATAACTATCAATAATTTAATTGCCAATCAACTTACTCAGGGACTCCTCAATAAACTATACAGTATGCCAGCCTCTCAATGAAATAGCCAATTTCAACATAAGGACCATAAGCATGGTTCATTTAAAGCTTTTGAAGATCACAACAAAAACTAGTATTAACCAAGAGCACAGCCTGCGTCCGACAGGCACAAGACCACTTTTTACCATACTTTAAAATCCATGCACATATACGACACAGAAACTTACATAACGCTGATGAATTATACTCAACTTCTCGTCACATCCTCCCACTCATGATTTTCTCTGTGTTGGAAACTATCACAATTCCAAACTCAGTGATCCAATACTATATAGTGGTGCTGCTCACTTAGATCTATTCTGTTATGGAATCCTGTGTTAATGCCCAAAACTACACGTGGAAATCTGTTCAACCATTCACAATATTAGTTCTTCCATGCTCTAATACTGCTATGAACACAGAGCAGTTAACAATACTACTACATAAATCTCTAACCTAGCCCACAAGGGTTGACACTGTACTGGTTGGGAAAGGAAATTCCACAGTATCAGTTGATAGCTCAAAACTCACCACACTGTGTAATGGTAATAGACACTCTAACTTAGTCGCCTGTTGCGAAAGGAATTTCCTGACTCTCACTAGCCTATGACTGATCAGCTAGAAGCCAGCCAACAGCTCCAAATATATGAACTATACAGATGAAAAATAAACCCAGTTTTTCACAAACCGTCCTATCTCCATGACAGCAGATAATTTTATACCAGTGTACCGTAAAAGTGTTATTTTTTTTGCTTTTATGCAGGAAAAAAAAAAATAAAACAAACAAACTTTAAGACATACTCAGAGTTTGATCAAAGTGTGAAAAATTCAAAGGTCAAGATAGTATACACTTTGTAGCTTTCTTGGGATATAACCACATGTAGAACTTGACATGTGGTCTTTGGCCCGCAGTATGACATATACAGTTGCAACTTCTCCAGGGGGACAAAAGTCAACAATAGCCAGGTATAGGACATTCCAGGAAAGCAGCGAATGTTCCAACCAGGAGCAAAGGGACAGCTCCTTAACTGTACAACAGAGAATTTATTGAGCAGTTCTAAAATACAATTAAGGGAAATTTTTGCACATGAATTGTAAAGATCTAATAAAATATATTTAATACTGACCATTACAGGATGTTATTTCTTGATTGCTGACCGGGTTCACGTTGCCGAAGTGAACCTGAACTGAATTACCCAAGCAGTTTTTGTGTTTTTTAATTTTTTAAAATAATTAAAAGATTAAATTGTGGCCAATTTCATTGTTTCTGCCATTTTGGTTGCTGCAGTGCCAAGCAGTGGGTTTCCTGCATAAAAAAATCATGCTTTATTTATCACAATTTTGTTTTTTTTTAAAAAACAAGGGTTTTGATTGAAATATAATTTTTTAATGATTACTTTCTTATGATTTTTTATTACTTTTACTTGATTATTTTTTTTTTTGTGGTGAATTTTTTTACGTGTTGTTTTTATTGTTCGATAATTCCACCATTACTGGCCTGAAATGTAATTGTGCTAAGGTTGGTGAAATCCAGCTGTGAATATAATACATTAAGGGGATGCAGTCACCCCATAAAAGGATTGTATACTAGACTACCATATTGTCTTGAATGGGATCTTAAGAATCATGTGACAGATTTTGTCTCACTCAACTGTAAAATGTACAAGGAGCAAACTGCTGGTTTTACCTTGAATATGCAATATTTATGTCCTAAAATATTATGAAAGATACTTGAAAGAAAATAAGACAAAAATTGTAACATTTAGAGATGTTTTTTTTTTATTCAAAATAAGTTTGGGGCAAACTGCTTTTGACTTTAAATTCATCATTAGAATGAGGATTGTGATATATGCCAATACTTTTTACATAAATTTCCAAATACATGTATTTCCATCAATCTGGGGGCCATTATGTTTAACAAAAATATCCATTTTACAGACCAAATTTTCACAGGTACAATAGATGTGGCAAATAATGTTTAAGATTATTTTCCTTATTAATATTTAATACAAAATAGTAATAATTTTTCCAGCCATTCAATTTTGTTAGCCATTTGAATGAATTGAGATCCTAAATATTTACGTTACCTCTTGATTAACGTGTTCCAGTGGAGGGGAACATAGTTTCCAAAAATATTGGGTTGGGGAGTTGTAGGGGTTGCCCATGAAGTGCTCTGGCCATGCCTATAAATTGTAATTAGCAAAGCTATGTCCCTCTTCCTCTGGGCCATGACTGCCTCCATATGTCTTCAGTTCTACTACTGAATGAACCATTTTTTTTACTTTTTTTTGGTTTTTCTTTTTTGTTTTTTGTCGCTTTTTCTGCTACCTAACAGTATGCCACAGTTTCAGCTATGTCACTGCAAGAATGTACCAAATCTACAATAGTCACCACATGTAAGTTGGGACAGCACGATATTCATAAGTTCTTGTTCAAAGGTTCATGGTCATAAAGGGTCGTTATTCATAGACATGATGAAAGGCAAAAATAAGGTCATTGTTCATCAGGTTCGTTATCATAAAGAACAAAGTGTCAGAAAGGTTCATTGTTCATAAGGTTACGTTATTAAATAATTGAAAAAAAGGTTCGTTATCATAATCGAAAAAAAGGGTTCTTATTCATAATCGCGAAAAAAGGGTTCGTATTCATAACGAAAAAAAGGTTTCGTTTTCATAATCGAAAAAAAAGGGTTGTTATCATAATCGAAAAAAAGTTCGTTATTCATAAATTGAAAAAAGGTTCGTTATTCTTAATCGAAAAAAAGGGTCGTTATCATAATCGAAAAAAAAGGTTCGTTATTCATACTCACGAAAAAAAGGTTGTTATTTCATGTAATTTGGAAAAAAAAGGTTTCGTTATTCATAATCGACAAAAAGAGTCGTATTCGTTAATTGTAAAAAAAGGGTCGTTATTTCATAAATTGAAAAATAAGTTCGTTATTTCATAAGTATATACAGTTACAAATTGGTGGGAGGTGAAAGGTGAAGTGAACGGGCACTTTCGCGCGGTAAAAAAAGTCCTCAAAATTCCTTATAACACATTAACAAGCCTTTGCCACAGCACCCGCCCCCCCTCAGGGGTTTCACGACGGGGCCATCTCAGAAGCGATCTGAAAATGGACCTCCGAATTAGTGTTCCGGCATAAGAAAAAAAACCCAGATTTTACTGTGGGCACTTAACAATTACTCGTGAGAAAAGGTTCCTTTGTTCGAATTCATTCTGGGTATCCACCACGTGAAGTTAATATGACATATTAAAGCATTTTTCACATATCCCCTCTCCCTTTGGTAACGGTAGATCCTCTTTATGAGAAAAGTCGAAATAGACCTCGCATTAGTGCTACGGCATAAGGAAAAACCCGTTTTCATTTGGGCCCCTTACCATTACTTGTGAGAAGAGGGTCCTTCCTCAAAAACACACTGGAGGTGTTCACCACACGTGTTTTTCAATAACATATTAAGCACTTGCGACCATAGGCCTTTCCTCATTGGTCCGGTGGGCCCTTACGGAGGCAAGTCGGAAGGGCCCACCGTGACCAATGAGGAAAGGCTATGGTTCCAAAGTGCGTTAATATGTTATGAAAACCGATGGGTGAACACCTCCAAAGTGTGTTTTGAGAAGGACCCTCTTCTCACAAGTAATGGTAAGGGCCCACCCCCAAAGTTGAAAAAACGGGTTTTTCCCTTATGCCGTTAGCACTAATGCGGAGGTATATTTTTCGACTTTCTCCGTAAGAGGATCTGACCGCGTACCAATTGAGTGTAAGGGGATATGTGAAAAATTGCGTGTAATATGTCATTATAAAACTACGTGGGGGATACCCCGAAAGTGAATTTCGAAAAAGGAAAACTTTTCTCACGAGTAATTGTAAGTGCCCAAAGGTAAAAAGTTGGGTTTTTTCTTATGACCAGTAACCTAATTCGGAGGTCATTTTCGAATTAGCCTTCGTAGATGGCCCGTTGTCGTGACACGAGAGGGGGGGGCGGGTGCTGTGGCAAAAGCTTGTAATGTGTTAATAGAATTTTTGAGGACTTTTTTTACCCGCGAAAAGGTGCCCGTTTCACTTCGAACTTCACCTCCACAAACTGTATGTATATTATTATGAATAACGAACTTTTTTTTCAATTATGAATAACGAACCTTTTTTTTCAATTAGAATAACGAACCTTTTTGTCGATTATGACTAACGAACCTTTTTTTTCAATTATGAATAACGAAACTTTTTTTTCGATTATTTGGAATAACGAAACTTTTTTTTCGATATGAATACTGAACACTTTTTTTCGATTAGAATAACGAACCTTTTTTCAATTAGAATAACGAACCTTTTTTTAGATTATGAATAACGAAACCCTTTTTTTGATTTATGAATAAACGAACCCTTTTTTTCGATTGAATAAACGAACCTTTTTTCGATTATGAATAACGAACCTTTTGTTTTTCGATTATGAATAACGGACCTTTTTTTCAATTCATGAATAACGAAACCTTATGCACAAGAACCTTTTGAACAATTTTTCTTTTATGAATAACGAAACCTTATAAACAATGAACCTTATTTTTGCCTTCATCATGTTATGAATAACGTAACCCTTATGGAACAATGAACCTTTATGAAAATGAACCTATGAATATCGGGCTGTCCCCCAAGTTACTGTCGTTGACTATTGCTAAGATGTGGTACATCTTGACCAGGACATAGGCTGAAGTGTGCCATACTGTAGTAGGCAAAAGTCATCAGTAGTAGATGAATACAATATGAGGCAGTAAGGGCCCAGAGGAAAGAGGGACAAATAGCTGCAATTAACTTTGTAGGCAATGGCAGAGTGCATCAGGGGCAACTCCTATACAATCCCCAACCCAATATTTTGGAAACTATGGTCCCCTCCACTGAACACGTATCAAAGAAGGAACAGTAAATAGTTAGGATCTCATTCATTCAAAATGGCTAACAAATGGAAATGGCTGCGAAAAAAATTATGACTATTTTGTATTTAAATATTATAAGAAAATTAATCTTAAAAAATAATATTTGCCACATTATTGTACTGTTGCAATTTGGTCTTTAAAATGGATATTTAGTGAACATAATGGCCCCCAGATTGAATGAAAATACAGGGTATTTGTAGAATTTATGTAAAAGTATTGCATATATCACAATCTCATCCTAATGATGAATTTAACGGTCAAAAGCAGTTGCCCCAACTTATTTGAAAACAATAGCTAAATTGTACAATTTTGTCTATTTTCTTTCAAGTATCTTTCATAATATTTTAGGACATAAATATTGCATATTCAAGGGTAACAAGCAGTGCTCCCTTGAAATTTACAGTTGAGTGACGAAAATACGGTCACATTGATTCTTAAGATTCCATGCAAGAAATATGGTAGTCTAGTATACAATCCTTTATGGGTGACTTCATTCTCCTTTAATTGTATATATTCAAAGCTGGATTTCACAAACCTTAGCACAAAAGACATTCGGCCAGTATGGGGGAGTATCGAACAAATAAAAACAACACAGTAAAAATTCACCAACAAAAAAATAAAATAATCAATGAAAAGTAATAAAAAAAATGCATAGAAACGTAATCATTAAAAAATATATTTCAATCAAAACCACTGTTTTTTTAAAAAAAAAAAAATGTTGATAAAGAAAAGCATGATTTTTTATGCAGGAACCCCTGTTGCACTGCAGCAAAACCAAAATGCAGAAACAATGAATGGCCACATATTTAATAAATTTTAATATTTTAAAAAAATAAAAAACAACAAAAACTGATTGGGTTAATTCATTCAGGTTCACTCGGCAACGTGAACGCCTCAGCAAATCAGAAAAACATCCGTATGGTCAGTATTAAATATATTATTAGATCGTACAATCATTGTGCAAAAAATTTCCCCTTAATTGTAAATTTTAGAACACACTGCCGTCAATAAATTCTCTGTTGTACAGTTAAAGGGAGGCGGTCTTGCTGTCCTGGTTGGACATTCTCTGCTTTCCTGGAATGTCATAATACCTGGCTATTGTTGGACTTTGTCCCCCTGGAATAAATGCAACTGTATAGTCATTACTGCATGGCCAAAGACCACATTCAAGTGTCACATGTGGTTATATACCAAGAAAAGTTTACCAAAAAGTTATTACATCTGGACCTTTGAAATTTTTCACACTTGATCAAACTACTGAGTAATGTACTTAAAGTTTGTTCCTGCCAGAAACCACTTTTAACGGTACACTGTATAAAATATCTGCCTGTCATTGAGATGGACGGTTGGAAAAACTGGGTTATTTTCTCAGTCTGTAGTAGGTATATACTTTGGAGATGTTGGCTGGCTTCAGTGATCAGTCCTATGGACTAGTGAGAAGTCAGGAAATTCCTTTCTCAAAGGCGACTAAGTTAGAGTGTTCATATTACCATTACACAGTGTGGTGAGTTTTGAGCTATCAACGGATCCTGTGGAATTTTCCTTTCCAACCAGTACATGTCAACCCTTGTGGCTAGGTTAGAGATTATGTAGTAGTATGTTTAATCTCTGTTCAGTAGCAGTCAGTAGAGCATGGAAGAAAAGAACTATATATTGTGGAGACGGGTGAAAGATTTCACGTAGTTTGGCCATGAAACACAGGATTCATAACAGAATTAGATCAAGTGAGCAGCAAACAACCTGATAGTATTGGATCACTGAGTTTGAATTGTGATAAGTTTTCCAACAAAGAGAAAATCAGGAGTGGGGATGGACAGAGCAGTTGAGTATATTCATCAGCGTTATGATAAGTTTCTGTTGTCGGAGATGTGCATGGTTAAGTATGGTAAAAGTGGTATTTCGTGTGACTGTCTGAAGCTAGGCTGTGCTCATTGGTTGATACTAGTTCTTGTTGTGATCTTCAAAAAGCTTAAATGAACCATGCTTATGGTCCTTATGTTGTGAATTGGCGTATTAATTGAGAGGGCTGGCATATGTATAGTTTATTGAGGAGTCTGAGTAAGTTGATTGGCAATTAAAATTTTGATTATATTTAAATTAGGTGTTTCTGTTAGCATGTAAACCCAGGTGACACAGAAACGTTGAAAAAGTTTTAAGTATGTATGTATCAGGTTCGACTTCAAAAGTTGAGTGTTCACTAAAATCAGTAATGCAGGTTATATTGATTATCATCAGAAAAATTATTAAGGCATTCCTTTTTTTTTATCCTAACACTTTTTTTATCTATAACTCATTTCATGGTTGTGGCCTGCCTAACTATTTATATGAAATCGTAGAAAGTAATTTTTTACGACATACAGGTGTAAAAGACGGGAGTAAGGTCTTATGTGCCCCAAATTTTTGATAACCAAAAATGCAGGCCAGGAATTTGTTAAAATATTTCGGCAAAGTTCTTTTTCACAGGCTTAAAGATTTGGGCAACCCCTACACACACATTTCGAATGGTCCCATACACTTAAAATGTTTATAATAGTACCTACTGTAGGCCATATATTTTTGGTGTTATTTATGCACTTAAATTTTCATATAGCTTCCGAGTTCAGGAAAACAACTACATGACCATCAGTTTCAAAGGGCAATTTACTAACAAGACTGTGGCAGTAAAGGTGATGTATTTTATGTCTGGTAAATATAATACAGTGTGCATGTACAGTGACCTTTAGTTAATGTTTACAGTACCGGTAAACTGTAAATGGAAACCATTCTCCTAACTGATTTAATGTAACTCACCTGGGACCCTACATATACAGTGGTGGTGAGAGTGCATGGGGCCAGGATTTGCTCAACTGGGGGCAGGACCCAAAAACCCTGACAAAGGGTCGGACTGAATAAATATTGAAGCTGTAAATGTTTTCTAGTGCCATTTGCAAGCTGAAAATTATGTAGGCATCGTTTAAAAAGTGTGAAAATTTGGAGTATTATTGAGGGAAACGTAAAAATTTAGGTTTTTTGTAGAAAATCTGTCCAAAACGTACCTGCTGCTATAAAAGCAAAATCAGAGGGCAATGACGGCATCGAGTTTGCATATTGTTCGTCATACGGATGAAGCCTCCCTGACGAAGTTAGTTGTTTCCCGATGTGGGGGGGGGGGAGGGGAGGTAGCCTTCCTGACGGGTATGGTAGGTTGTGAAAATGTCTAAATTACAGTAAACCCTGTCACTGTTTTAGATCACGATAGGGCTTGAGTGTAGTTTGGATGCCGGAAAAAGTTGGATAAAAAGCGATCAAGTTCTGGTTTCAGGTCATTATAGATGAAAACATAACATGGTTTTCCTCAAGAAAGTGTCCAAACATAACTTTGTACAGCTCCCAAGATTACAGAAAAGAAGCCAAAAATAGTTAGCTATGGACTTTGTGTTACGGATGAATTGATGCAGCAAACAGTTTTGTTAGCCTTCTAAAAACATACAGAGATATTTTCTCATGATTCAAGCTAAAGTCCCCCTGGAAATGGCCAATGAATTTTACAACGCTTATTTTTGTGAACGTGTATAAGAACGATATCTGAAAAGGTTATCCAAATATGACTTGGAATATCCAGGACAAACGGTATTGGAGACGAGTGAGATGACTATCCAAAGAGCCAAATTGGCTTTATTGCATAAGCTCTGCTGCAATTTCTTTTGTTACAAAGCCGGCAATCCTGATACTTATGTGTACCTTTGAGGGTTATTGAATCAGGTGCAATATGCTATCCTACTAATTTTGTATTATCATCAGCATTTTAAAAAAAACTGAGCCTCTACTGATGGGGACTTCGTGTCTGCCCAGAGCAAGAAATTCAAAAACAACTCAATCGGATATTTTTTTTCCAAACTTGGACAAATAATTTTAAAAGTTGTTTCCTTTTTCTGCCAGCAGTAGAGACGGTATTACTGTTATAAACAGAGCAACATCTTAAATACCAAAATTTCCAGCTAACACACCATGGGCCTTGAAAACTGGGAACCAAATTGGAGACATCAAGTGGGCCCCAACTGTTTCCCAATGGTGGCGACTAATTGTGTCAGGTAGTTTGTAATCAGCCCAAAAGGGTTCATGACTTACCTACCTAGAGTAGTTCAGTGGTTTATTTATAATTAATGATTGGTAAACAGTAAGTATGACATTCATGAGCAAAGTTGATGTTTTAAACAAAATGGTTTAACACGTTTTCTAAGGCAAGCCCATCTGGGCTTTGTCCCAGTTAGTCTTTGAAATTCCAAACCTAATCAAGCACAAGTGTAAACCTAGTGACCTGAGTTCTGGAAGTTTTTTATGGTGCCTCTGAAGGTATGATGACAAAATAATTTAAAAAATTTTACAAAATTACCCAACTGGGGCATTTGATACAGTAAAGGGTCCCAATCGGGCTTTGCAATTCCATAACCCAACTCAAGCCCAAGTAAAGACCAAGGGATTCAGTGTTCTGTTTTCAAGTCTATAAACAGATTTACTAGTGCATTGATTGAAAAATGCTGTCTTAAATTGGAACATTTGTAATGCTAGCTTAATTCAGACCTGATTTGGGCCCTAGTTGGGAAGAAAATCAGGACTAAATGAATTCAATAACACAAGTCTCAGCACAATTTAAACTGAAGAAATTACTGCTTCAGTAATTAGTATCAATAAAAAAGAATCTGAAAGCTCCACAAACATGTTCTAAGACTATTTTAACCGATTTTTTTTGTTAATATATTGATCCCCCACTCTGGCCCCAACACCCATCAATCAGTGAATGAAATTCGTTCTTCATCTGTTTGTATTTGGTTTATGTAGTATGTTGTTCTTAAAAGTAAAACCTAATTCCCACTTTCTTGGACAGACTTTTAAGAAAATAAATTAATAAAAGGGTCACCATGAGTGAAATGAGGGGAGGCCTGCTTTCAGGGTTGCTGCCCTTGTATGACTGTTGTAATCCATTTGCAAATGCACACATGATTAATGGCGATAGTAGCTTCAGGTGTAGCATGCTGGAAAAGTTAAAAAGTTGATGGATGGAAATGAATAAGTTATTTTTCTCTATTGGAACAATGTCACTTGGGGTGTTAGCATGCAACTTCATGGTCAGAGCATTCTAGTAAAAGGCATTTGAGAATGCTGATGAGGCTGTTAGCATTATTACTGACTGTAGATATATACATGTCATGACCATAATTGTTTTACAGGTAGCCTACCTCAAGAAAAGGTGGTCGGTTTTCTCAAAGTTTAGAAAGAAATCACTTTTTCAAAGTTTTTGGGAAATGGTTTGGAGAACCTTTATCTTGATTGCACTGTTCAGACCTAGTACTGTAGAAATTGTAAGGGTGTGGGGGGGGGTGGGGGGAGCATTGCCTCTCTTACACAGTTACTGTATGTAGACGTCTAGGTTCGTAAGTCAAAAGTATGATGTAAATGGCACCAAGCTCACATGATGTCGGATGTCGCTACTACACTTGCCATGGATCAGTAAGTTAACAAGATCAATGCCTACAGACACAGTAATGTACAGTGCTTAGGCCTATGCTTTTTAAAAAAAAAATTATGAAAAAACTGCCAGCAACCTGAAGGTGTTACTTTTGTTTATTAACAGGACATGGGGGACTTAATGGTAATGGAGATTGCAGTTAATATCCTTAAAAAACCTTCACTAAGGCTATCGTAAGGTCTGGTGACTGGAAATGACTGGTTGGATGTGATATAAAAAAATCATTAAAAACGTAGAAAAAGGATCAACCCATCAAAATCCATCAGATAGTAACCATTGCACAGGTAAGTTCTGTTCTTTACAAGTGCATCAGAAAAACATGAGCTAAATAAGAAATTTGTGACGTGAGAAAGAACTCTAGAAAATGGCAGTGTTAATCCATTTATTTTTTAACCTTCATTTCAAGGGACACCCATGTTGCATTGGTATGCACCGAGGGAATTCATTTGAGAGTTAACTTTACTCTTGAGAAATTATCAGTTGCATATCTCAACAAAATGCCCAATATTATCTGATGAGTAAATTAAGAGATTAATTTGTAAAGGGGTAAAGAAGGAAATTCGACACACTGTGCAAGCCGGGCAACACTCCACACCATTTTGTATGGGGGCATTTTTTTAATATATATTTTGAGGGAACGAGGAGTTCGAGTGGCCCCAAATTTATTTGGAAAAAAGTAAATTTTAAAAAAAATTCATTTTATCTTTTACAAATATCTTTCATGATGATTTCAAAAAAAAAAAATTATTTTCATTTAATAGCCCTATAGTCCTAAATACAATCAGTGACTGCTGTTTGACTTTCATACAACAATAGCACCACTCTGGTTGGTCAGTGATGACTGTTCAGTCAATTGTGTTCACAGTGAAGCTCACACACAGTTCGTGTGTCAATGTAGCCTTGAAGACGTGAAATTCAGTGCAGTCTACTGTAGGCTCTGGATGGAAGTGTGGCTAGACAGGTGTTTTGTTTAACTGGGGGGGGGTGGGGGGGGGGGGGGGTGGGGGGGGGGGGGGGTGGGGGGGGGGGGGGGTGGGGGGGGGGGGGGGTGGGGGGGGGGGGGGGTGGGGGGGGGGGGGGGTGGGGGGGGGGGGGGGTGGGGGGGGGGGGGGGTGGGGGGGGGGGGGGGTGGGGGGGGGGGGGGGTGGGGGGGGGGGGGGGTGGGGGGGGGGGGGGGTGGGGGGGGGGGGGGGTGGGGGGGGGGGGGGGTGGGGGGGGGGGGGGGTGGGGGGGGGGGGGGGTGGGGGGGGGGGGGGGGGTGGGGGGGGGGGGGGGGGTGGGGGGGGGGGTGGGGGGGGGGGGGCGCGGGGGGGGGGGGGGGTGGGGGGGGGGGGGGGTGGGGGGGGGGGGGGGTGGGGGGGGGGGGGGGGTGTGGAGGGGGGGTGGTGGTGTGGGGTGGGGGGGTGGGGGGGGGGGGGGGTGGGGGGGGGGGGTGTGGCTGGGGGGGGCTGGGGGGGTGGGTGGGGGCGAGGGTGGGGGGGGGAGTGGGCCATTTGGATGCATTTTTCAAGCTTTGTAACATATATTTGTGAAATTTTAGACTTTAAGTACACTTTGAGTAAAAGTATTCCATGAAAAGTGGCAAGGTATCCTCTTATTGTTTTTTTTTTTAAGAATAAAATAATGCAGGGCCTGGATCCGGGGAGGGGGGCATAAGGGGGCATATGCCCCCCCTATTTTTGGCAAAGCAATGAATATGATTTTGTAACCAGGATTTTACATCTCCAAGCCCATGGAAAAGTAATCATTCTTTCCTGAAGTGCTGAGAAGTGCACTGATGATCATATAAATTCATATTTTCTGGAAAGTCCTCTTCCTCCGTGCAATGCACTTTCTGCACATGGTTATGCCCCCCCCTCCCCTTTCTCATATTCCTGGATCTAGCCCTGTAATGATTTCTCCAAAAAATTTTTGGGATGCTACTCCCATAAATCACCTCGATAGGCTACAGTTTACTGCGAAAGTGTTTCATGCTATGATGTACTAGCCTATCAACTTACTTTTCCTCATCACTCTCTTCACCACTATCCCCATCTTTCTTGGCCTGAGTTTCCTCCAACCTCTTCCTCGTCAAGTTTGTCTCCTGTTTATATAAGACAGACACCGACCTTTCACATTACCAATAAAATCAATGGACAATTACACTGAATAGGGAACCTTAACCAGTTATCTGTGGAATTAAAATATTGTAACTTTCATCCCACTGCGGAAGTTAGTACTGTGATATATTTACAAGACGGACATAATCTGTCATATGCAGTAGCGTGGAGTTAGGACATGAGGGATGTATCCCTCATATGCAGTTTACTGTTGAAAAGAATGGAAATATGTTACCACTTTATCAATCATACTTTTATTCTTCTTCTTCAATCCCACAGATTCAAAGGGTACAACTAGAATAAATCAGAGACGAGTCAGGTACCCATAGATAACTCCTTTACAAAAAGATATGATATTACAAAACAACACCAAGTAACTTTTTTTAAAAAGACGGTAAATATTCACTTCGCTATTGTTTTGGTCTTCAAGTCAACTACCTAATTCTTGTTTTTTTTTTTTTTTTTTTTTTTTTGGGGGGGGGGGGGGGACTTCATTCACTTGATGCCATGGGAATCATCATAAGTCCCCATTATTGAAACCCACAGCTGTGAAAAGATATCGGCAGTGTTTGCCTTCAAATGTTCCCATGTGGGCTACTGGCTATGCCCTAATAGGAGTGTCCTAATAATGTGTTTTTTACCTTGCTCTGCTTCAGGGGCTAGCAGGAGTCTCTTCTGCAACTTGCAGAGGGGCATCCTCATCATCACTGTCTAATACCCTTCTCCTGTTTCTCTTGGACTTTTGTTCCTCGGCTCCATCTTCAACCTCTGATGTATTACCATCGACTTCTTCATCCTCAGCATCACTGACTTGCTCAGCTTTATTGGAGAGAGTGGAAAGAAAACAATTTGATTATTATGCCAACATTGAAAACAGTAAAACCCTGCTTATTTGAACTCTATGTCTGGGAGCCTTCCCTTTCTTAACTTCACCGTATTTAGCCCAAGGACCTTCGAATTTTCAGACCATGTAAGTTCATTCCCCCCAAAAATTTTGGGTTACTCTCAGTGGCAGGTTAAAAACCCAGTCCCCACAATGTGATCCCCAAACGGTTTCTACTTTCATCTCCCCTAGCCAATGGACAAAACTTTGCCAAAAGAAAGACACTACATTACAAAATTTGACAAAACAATACTGAAGAAAAATATCGCAAAATCTGACAAAAATTTCTGGCCAGGAAGCCATTGTCAGAAAAATACCACTTTTTCTAGCTCTAGCCAGGAAGATTTTCAAAACGGGTGACAATCATATTAGGTCCTGGAAACTAGACTGGCTACAAAGGTTTGCATGTTTTGCTGTCTTTCTTTATCACTAAGTAAAAAGTTTGCATGGATGCCCATAGTTCCAAAAATTAGGCACTGAGTCAAAAGATTTAACCCAACCTGAACCTGCCCCAGGATTAACTTAAATAACAAGACTAGAACTCTTAATGCAAGTTCCCCTCTTTGATGTAAAACTTTGCAGTCCTCTCATTTTTGTAAGGTCAGTTCCTTACATCCAGTACCAAATGGGCCAAGACAGTAAAGAGCAATGGTATCTGAACCACAGGACTTACCTTTAGGTCAATACCTGACAAGGGCATATGTGGGTTTTTCATCCAAAAGTAATCAAAGGTTCCCCCACCTAAAGTAAGCTTCTAACTTCAAAAAATTTCCATTTGCTTTTAAAATCTTCTGTTGGAAGCCACCTCACATGTAAGTGTATTCCATAATGCAGTGATCAATTGAATGGCACCCCCACTACCGCCATCATTGTCAGTCAAAGTGGGTCATTGACCAATGACAGTGTGACGCACATGTCCGTCATTGAACCACTATTGTCAGCCACCAGCATGACTGAAGTGTGAGTCACATTACCTCAATTGTCAGTCATTGTAGTGACCAAGGGCTTGATCATAGACCCCTTTTTCCAAATGGCAATTGCAATGGATTGTGGGATAGAGTCTGGTAGGCAATGTTGTTGTCAATGGCATTTTGCTGTGGAAAAAAATGATTCACACCAAAATTCTATCCCACAATTCCTTTGTAATTCCTATTGGGAAAAGAGTCTATTGTGAGTCAATTGTTAGCACTTTGTACATGGATACCAATTGTCATTCTCATTTTTTTTCTGTCAATCAATGGTGACCCCACATGTCAGTCAAAGTTGCAAATTGTGGATCAATTTGTGACTGAGGGTAAGTCATTGTACAAAGTTTTGTCACACACTGTTGAGGACAATGACTGACCATGTCCAGGGTAGTGGTGAGACATTCAATTGATAAGTGCATAACCACAAGCAGATTCTCCCACATTCGTTTTGCTTTGCATGATAAAACAACTGTCTCAAGGCTTAAATTAACACCAGTTTTACCCCATAAACAGCTACTCCAATGGCATTCTAACTTCAATACTTCTTACCTCCTTCATACATTTCTGTATCTCCAGCAGCTTGTTGTGATGTTTCATCTCCCCTCTCTACTTCCTGTTCCTCATCCCCACTCTGTGCTCTTTCCTCATCTCTCTCATGCCTCTGCCCTATCTTCTTCTATCACTGGTAGTGCTTGATCTTCATCAAACTGCTCTGGGCTGGCAATTTCTGATGCTGGTGAGAAGGGTGTGTCTGAGGCTGGGGAGAGGGGTGTGTCCTGCACAATTTCTTCCATTGTCCTTTCTTCTCCTTCTCCTTCAATGCTTTGTCTATCATCATCTTCTTCCACCTGCCTCTCAACTAGATAAAACACAAAGAAAAACCTGAGCAAAGTGACCCTGTCACATTATGTGCAGTAACGGTAGAGGCTGCCGCTTGCCCTATGCTGTCCACATGTCATTGATACCTCATAACAACCTCATTTGGCCACTATTCTAAAGAAAACAAGGTCAAAACCAGAACAATGAATTCATACAGTAGGTGAACAGTAATACACCAAAGAAGGGTCCTCACTTGCAGTGTTTAGTCTGCTAACCTAAATCTGCTTAAGTTCAGGATGAATATTCAATGTGGAGTTCACTTTTTTCAACTTTTCTCTAACAAAAGTACCCAGATACATTTGAGTAAGTAAATACTGACACTTACATAGCAGGCTTAAGTGTTGGGAAACAGGTAAGGACAGGGTGCATTGAATAATAATTTCCTGTATCATCTTGTATCCTGGAAGAAATGCTGCCCTCTATTTGTCTATTTTGGTTGCCAACATAAATGTACTCCTTTTTTTACCTCTCTCCTCCTGCTCTTCCTGCTCCTCCTCAGAGACATCTTCAACACCTCCTCCTACCCTTTCTTCCTCTCTTTCTTCCTCTGAAATTTCTCCATCAGACCTTTGTTCACTTTCTCCTTGTTCATAAACATTCTCGTGTGGTTCTAGGAAACCAAACAAAGCAAAGAACAAAAGAACAATGGACTGATTAATCAGACAATTCAATGTATTTTAGTAGACTTGTGTTGCATATGCACATACAATCTCGCTTTGTTAAACTTGCCTGTATCCACACTCAAGAGAACGGATCTGCACTCATACCAGGGTTGGAAATTTGCAAAAAAAAAACAAAATTGTTCTTACGCTCTTATCAATTGAATGATGCATCCCACTACCCCCTGGCATTGTCAGTCAAATGTGGGTCATTGACCAATGTCAGTGTGATGCACATGTCCATCACTGAACTCTGATTTCAGTATGATTTTGAAAGGTCACCAAAAGAGACCCATGACATCAACTTCCCCAAGCACAAAAAGTAGGGCAGTTCATTTCAGCAAATTTCAGCTAAATGACTTGATGCTTTTCATAAGTGTAATGTATCAGTTATTTTACAACACTATGCAACTATAGTCACAAAATAGTAAAACACTTTTCTTAAATAAAAATAGATTTTAACAATTTTAAAAGCAGTTTATAATCCTTAGCAATAACAGCTACTTAAAGCTCTATGTAAAATCACAATTCAACATTTCTATTGAACTGGAACATTTTCAAACACTTTTCCAACCAGTTTTTGCTCTTTCCACATCCTTTTAATGAAGCACAAACATTTTGCCCTTACATAAAAGTCCCCTAACTTTGATCTTGGCAAGTAATGACTTCTGGATCATCCAGTAGTTAGGTATCTTTGCTTAAAATGATCCTGCCAATAAATTCATTCAATTGTAGATGTTTTTCATGTGACACAGGCATATGCTGATTGACTTGCTGTCAATCATGTCTCATGTGCAGAAGACCTTTGCAGAGCAAGGACCCAACAAACATTTGCTAATTAGCCCCTATCAGTCAAAATGTCCAATGAAGAGAGAGATGAACAACCTTGTGAAAATAATAAGAATGGATCCTTACCATATACATCAGGTGGAGACTCAGGTTCCGGTATTTCTCTTTCTCCATCCTCTTCCTCTTGGTCTGATGCAGCCTGTCTCACCTCTTCTTCATCCTCCCGCTGCTCCTCAACATTCTCATCTGCATCTTCATGGTCCTCTTGCACTTCCCCAGCATCTTCACTAACTTTGTCACTCTCTGCATCAGAGACAGCCTCAGCTATGGCAAACAACAAGCTCAAAGATAGCATTCATCTTCAATATACATGCATACCTACTGTACTAGAATGACTCTTACTTGATGTGAGGTAGTTTAATCTCCTACAAAATACACACGTACTCCATACCTACTCTGTACCACTTAATAGCTTGTAAGGTACCATTAAAAACATGACAACCAATATGATGGGACACCTGACATGGAACTCGACAACAACTGTTTTTTACATACTTTGCAAAAATGTGAAAACTGATTCAAACAGTATGCCACATTTCACAATTTCAGGAAGGTTACAGGAACTCATGAACCACTCAAGGAAGCAACGTAAGATATGTGGATGAATCATTTGTGTGTAGCTCATTTGAATATTGTTTGAGTTCACATCACTGCATGCCTCTTTTTAAATCTTCACAGATTTGAAATTTTCTTTCACTTTGTGACAAATTTTATGCAGTCTTTCCAATTTCTATCATTCACTGTAGGAAGCTACCTTTTATGCTTACATTCAACATGCAACCACATAAATTCACTGACCATAACGTTTCACTTGGGAAATAGGGACCCTTGCGAAAATCCTAGCCAAGTAGGTGATATCTGAACTTGCCCATAACCTATCTACTCAAAGTTAATATAAAAACAAATACCAATATCAAAGAAGAACATGACATAAAAGTTAAGCTACATTTACTATGGTTGGCCTATGAGGCCATTTGTTTGCATTACCTAGAGAATGTACTAATGATAGTTTGGACTTGAAAATCAACGTTGAAGTTGTTGGTGTATTGGTAAAGCCATCAGTCTTCACATGAAACAACAAACAAACGGCAAACTTAGGGCCATGTTCATGAGCACTTTAAATGCAAGGATTTCAAGGATTTCAAAGTTTTCAAAGCTATGCACAGCCCTGTACAGCATCTATGGATCTATAATGGACTTTGAACAACCCCTGATAAAACAGTATTCAGTACTTCAAAAATGTTAGCACCAGATTTTGACTACACTTCATTCACTACATTTCATGTAATCCTAATTACTGACTACATCCTTGAAGTTTCGTGTAAATTACACAAAATTTGCAGGTTTGACATCTAATGGCCTAAAATGACCATAAAACCAAAATATCTGTACAGCCTCCAAGAAGCTCTACCTGAAGAACATTACAACTATCTTTCAAGAACAAGGTGCTCTGAGAGGGTGGAGATACATTTGTAATATTTTCACAAAACAGTATTACCCCCTAAATGACCTTTGACCTCAACTTCCTGATGGTAAAAGGTCCCCCAACATTCATTGATCATTGTGTCTGTTTCATCACAATCTTTTGATGAACGGGCATGTGGGAGCATTTTAATATACAAATGTGGGTATACTGACATCTTCACTGGTGTGAGCTAAAAACAGGTCTTTGACCACTACCCCAAATATATTCTTCTACAGTATCTCTTGTAAAAACTATGAGGTAAAATGTGACAATCCCTCAAGTCTCACCTTCTTCTAAGGCCTGTGTGTGATCTGTCTTTCCTCTCCATTCTTCATCCTCCGAGTCCTCCCTTCTCTCTCCTTCTTCTAATTCTCCTTCATCGTACTCTTCTTCTCCATCTTCTTTAGGACTTGCAGCTGGAGAATGAGATACTGTAACATCTTCACTCTCTGCTGGAAAATCCTGGAACCCAAGGAATGAATATGTTTTGTAAATTACTTCAACAAATTATCACTTTGTGGCTGTCCTTATTAAAAAAACAGACAACAAAAAGGTACAGTACGTCAAGGCAGAGGGTACAAACTTAATGACTTAAGGTTAGGAATTTGAGATTTGACGGGTAATACAATGCACATGCATTTGGATATTTAGTCAAAATGTACAGTAGCTCATAAAGCACCGTAAGCACTTATCATGAGGGCATGTATGAAATGGAAAACAACCTCCTTACTATCTCCAAGTTTTCAACCAAAAAAAAAAAAAAAATGGACACAGCTCTACAGTAAGGTGAGAGAAAAAAAATGCAAACTGCTTCACAATTCCACAACTACACCAAAATGAAAATGCAAAACAACTGTACTTTTTTATGAAATCATTGCTGTATACATGTAATTTTCTTGTTCTTCATCCTTTTTGAATTACTGAATTGTACTGTCCTTAACTCACTGGAAACCAGAAACTACTGTAACCATCAGAGGGGTAAAGTTTCTCAAGAAATTCTAACCTCTTCAATGTCCTCATTCTCATCTTGGACTGGAGTAGATCCACCGGATCCTGCATCACTATCTCCTGAGGAATGAAATGCAGACAGATAAAAGTTAAACATGTTTAATCTAGCCTGAGCAGCTGGCCATACAGTATATCAGTGTTGTAATGTTAAGCCTGAAAAAGGAGGGCAAACTCCGTTTGCTTTGCAGTGCACTGTACTTAGACGTCTACTTTATAAACAGACTACAACACATCTTTCAATTAGGCTCCGACAAATCCCCTGTCCAATTGCCTGGGGCAACCATATTTTTTTTTCGGGCCAGAAATATCAAAGGGCATGGTGTCCGATTGGGCAATTGCTCTGAGAAAAAAACTGCAAAGGCTTCGCTATTGTGTGATGCACATCGCGAAACTTGCAATCCAATTAAACAAACTAATTTCATCCATAAAATATGTGTTGTGTAAAAATTTTCCGAAAGACACAGGGCATTCATTAGGGTTTCATGTTTTATAAATATCTCATGAACTTACTGTGTACTTCACCGTAATAGTTCAATTAATATTCCAACAGCCACTTGTCACTTCACTACACACGATCTCGCCAAACTTGAATCTGTAAATATTTTGCAATGATTTTGGAATCGTGATAAAAGCACTCCAGAGACTAAAGGGTACACAAAATGAACATTTTTCAGGAGAGAACACGTTTAGCTTTCTAATCATATTTTTCATGTCTTTGTATCATGTATGAGTATAAAGCTGTTAATCATGAATTGAGAAAGTTTCAAAAAGTTTCGATCATAGTGTATGACAACCAACAATGTACATAGCACCATGTACTTGTACTTTAATGATTTACAGGAAACAATGTCAGAAACGTGGCCCTAATGAGCCAGGGAATAATTTTGTGTTCAAAATTTGCATAGCAGTTTAGAGGTTTAGGGTTTTTGATCACAAAATCATTGCAAATCCTAGTATTGTACATGTACAAAAACTGCTACACAACTTTGCATTTGGGTTGCAATTTGACCAGCATGTGTAGCAAAATGCAATGCGATACTGGATAAATTATTCCCTGTGAGCTCTACTTGATAGTTTGACACACTGATTTGACTCGCATACACCCAATTGCTCATACTAGCTCCATTAATATTGATTTGCGCACAGCATCAAACAGATATTTACTGTTCATAGCGATATATAGTGCGTGCATGCATTTGTTATAACGTATTGCAGTATGAAACTGTAACACTTAAACATGTGAGCCTACACCTTCTGTTTATGTATAGGTAATACACAGTAGGATGGTGTGAAATAGCCAACTAACTGCATTGAAATATTGTGTGCTTCTACTGTAAGTATTTCTGTTTTTGGGCAGATTCGACCAAGTAGAAATGGTACTAACTGTGCTTGATCAGGCCAGTGCAAAAAATACAAATTTATTGGAGCCTGGGTTCACTTCACCTTTGACCCATCCCTTGATCCCTAACGCCTGCCAAAGTGAGCACCCAACAAATTCTTTTGGATATTCATAGAAATATGGGGCCTCAAGACCGGTTGAATTTTAGTGAATATTTACAAGAAGGCAAACATCTGGTCCCGTTTAAATCTTGCAGTAGCCTACAGTATGCCACCCATGGAGATGCTATGTTATTGTAACACCTATGTTGGGCGATACTGACTTTTTTACCATCGCGATAACAAAACAAAATTTATCGCAATAATTCGATATTCACGATAATTTTCATAAAGACAATTTCCCTTGAAGTTCGCTGCTCATGTATGTTAGAGTATTCAATTTCAAGGTCAAGTTTAATCACGATTCATTTCCCCATCATACTGTTCTGCAAACCCTGTCCGGGTTCTAATTGTGGTATGAAAAATAAGACGGGTAAAATATTGCTGTGGCATCCCTATCCTATTTTATTTATTCCCAGTTTACACCGTAAATCGTAACTAAAGTCTCTCACAGAGTGAACTACAAAACGGAAATACTTCAAACCTCGCAGTATTTCTATGCGATCTACTTGACTATATCGCACCATCCTATGTCTATAACCTACACATTAACACAGTGTGTAGGCTCACACATGTTTGTCTAAGTTCAGTGTTGTAGTATCATACAGCAGTAAGTAATTGCATGCGCACACTACATACTGTACTGTATCCCTACGTAAATTCTGATACTGTGCCCAAATCAATGGAGCTAGTATTGTACTCTTCCTTGAGTCAGTCGAGTACGAAATCCAGTGTGTCACACTTTTGTGCACAGCTCATGGGGGCCACTTTGCAGTCAGTCACCGTCATCCCACAAGTAGTACACTTTCACACCACACAAACTGCATGTTTTACGTAATATATATAATATGATCAAGGTAACGACTGGAAATTACGTGGCACAAGCAGCAATGGAAAAGTACTGAACTCCCCTCACCATGTCACGTTCTTACGATATACATAAACTTCTCTAAAGAGCAGTCATGTAGCCTAAGGTATGGGTGTGTCCATACAATTATAGACCTACACATGCACTTTACTTTGCTCTCATAGTGTTTCACTTAAACTGGGATTGTCCAAAATCCGTGACGACCCCATGAGTGCCTTGGGTGACACTGTGACTCACTACTAAAACTATTTCCGTACACTGGCGTCCACCGAACATAAGGTACTGTATGATCTGAGGTTGGTTAAATGCTAGCAATTTTTTCATTGAAAATTCCCAAGATCATAGGCCAAACATGCACAAGAATTCCCAAGGTCAGTTTATATATGTGCTCTTGATTGATGATATCAAACTCTAATTTAACCAGCTACGATATTTTTGATGAATCTGACCCACTGCAACATCAAAGATCTTTTCATTATACCACTCTGATTGTCACTCCATAAATTGACATCTTTTTCATTCCAAGAGAACAATAAAAGGTATTTGCCCAAGCTTAAAAGATTTTCCATGTTGGTGATCGTCACGGATTTCCGTGACATGGTTTCCCGTGATGTTCTATCCTGTTGTATAATCTTGGTACGGTGCACCTGGCCGTGATGTTGTGCACTATATTCAAACATATATATATATATATACATAATATCCACAGGACTGAAATTTAGCACTCGTCTGATCGTCCGTGACGGGTAAAACTTGCATCGGACAACCACTTTCTCTCTTTGAACTTGTCCAAAGGACAAGTAGATTTTATTTGTAACTGAATAGTTCCCTACAGTAGTACATCAGCAGGAAAGTATGTCATAAAAATCCCCTTAAGAAGTGGTATTGAGACAATGGTATTGACTACCATTCATCATTGTACAGTACCTTGCCAATAAATAATGCAGAAAAATGCAGAATTTAAAGTAAATGTTTGTTTTCTATGGCAGAGACGGGAAATAGAATTGTTCATCTCTTGTTCGTCACTTTCATTCAGACAACCAAAAACTATTTCGAACAACCTAAATTTAGCTACAGGTTGGCCGATGGGCAACCTGAAAATTTCCTTAAAAATCAGGCCTGATCCATGTGCACATATTACGTTCTTACGTGCGAACATGCTGTAACGTTGATCCATGACCGATATTACTGAAGAATTACTGGACAGAATTGACGGTTACTTTATTTTTCCTAAGAAAACTTGGCAAAGTGTTAGCAAGTCTTCTTTTTTGTCCATCTGTACGTACCAATGACCATACCATTTGAAAAGCACAAGTTATTAATTTATAATTATACAGTATCCTACAGTAGTGCTGAGTACCGTACTTTATAAGTACAAGTCAATGTCAGTTAAATTAAATATGTGCCGTGACCGTCAGCCGCGACTGATTCCATGACTGCGTCACGGCCGTGATCTCATTAAGGATTTCAGTATACCCCCTTAAACTTCTGTACAGAACATGAACATGGCCTTAATTTTCGGTGTTTGCGTACGTTACAGACCTATAGCTAATGTACAATTAATGACTGTTGCTCTCTCCTCAACTGAAAACTTTGGAGAGAAATGATGAACTTGCATTGAATTTTCAATGTAAAAAAAAATGTCTTCAATAAAAAATATATTTTGGAGACAGCACAAAGAAATAAAGCATTACAAGGCAAATTATTACACATTTTTTTACAAGAAATTTTCGTCTTTTTTTAAATTCTTGTTATCGTATCATGATAACCAGAATGCACAAATGCATTGCGGTTTCGATGAATATAGCACTTACTTTGTAATCCCAATTAATGCCAAAATGTCCTGTTCCTTTCAGTCATTGGTTGAATGTGGTCTTAAAGAGCTGGAAATTACAGTTTCATGTTCATATTTGACCTTGGGAATTCTTCAGAATTTTTGCTTTTTGGCCTCTGGTGATTTCAACTAGCCTCTGATTCTGACAAAACTCGTAGGGATTTTCTGATTGATTAAATACAACACCATGTGAAGTATCCAACCTTCCTAACTTGAGCTATCTTGTAAACACGGTTTTCAGAATTTGACCCCAGATGACCTTTGACTTCCACCATAAATAACAGGTACTGCCTCTCACCATAAGTCATCCACATACTATGTATGAAATCCATCCAAACTTCCTACCTTGAGATGTTGTGTTTAACAAGGTTTTCAGACTTTGACCCTCGGCGACCCCAAATGACATTTGATCTCCACCAATTGTATGCTTTGTACCTCTGAAGATTATGTATCCACATGCCATGTATGAAATCTATCCAAGCTTCCTACTGTGAAATATTATGTAAACAAGGTTTTCAGACTTTGACCCCTGGTGACCCCAAATAACCTTTGACCTCCACCAAAAACAATAGGGTTCTTCCTCTCACTATAATGCATCATCACACCAAGTATGAATCTATCCAAGCTTCCTACCTCGAGATATCGTGTAAACAAGGTTTTCAGAGTTTGACCCTTGGTGACCCCAAATGACCTTTGACCTCCACCAAAAACAATAGGGTTCTTCCTCTCACCATAATGCATCCACATACCAAGTATGAAATCTATCCAATCTTCCTATCTTGAGATATGGTGTAAACAAGGTTTTCAGGATTTTACCCCTGGTGACCCCAAATGACCTTTGACCTCCACCAAAAACAATAGGGTTCTTCCTCTTACCATAATGCATCTACATACTAAGTATGAAATTTATCCAAGCTTCCTACCTCGAGATTTTATGTAAACAAGGTTTTCAGAGTTTGACCCCTGGTGACCCCAGATGACCTTTGACCTCCACCAAAAACAATAGGGTTCTTCCTCTTACTATAATGCATCAACACACCAAGTATGAAATCTATCCAAGCTTCCTACCTCGAGATATCGTGTAAACAAGGTTTTCAGACTTTGACCCTCGGTGACCCCAGATGACCTTTGACCTCCACCAAAAACAATAGGGTTCTTCCTCTCACCATAATGCATCCACAAAATCTATCCAATCTTCCTATCTTGAGATATCGTGTAAACAAGGTTTTTAGGGTTTGACCCCTGGTAACCCCAAATGACCTTTGACCTCCACCAAAAACAACAGGGTTCTTCCTCTTACTATAATGCATCCACACACCAAGTATGAAAACTATCCAAGCTCCCTACCCGGAGATATCGTGTAAACAAGGTTTACAGAGTTTGACCCCTGGTGACCCCAAATGACCTTTGAACTCCACCAAAAACAATAAGGTTCTTCCTCTCAATATGGGGCATCTACCTACCAACTTTGAGAACTGTCAGAGTTTCCCTTCTTGAGATATTGTGTATTTAACAAGAAAAGTGTCACAAACACACACACACATAAACACGCACACACACACGAACACACACACATACATACACACACATGCCATCATGACTGCATAGGTTTCTCTTCTTATGGAAACCAAAAAGAAATTATCGTGATAACGATAACTTTTGATATATCGCCCAACACTAGTAACACCCACTCCTTGGTAGTGCCCACTGCACTGGTGGTTATGCAACACATTAATGATAGGACTTCTCAGGTTTCAGTCTAGGCTTTCAGTTTACAACTACAAGAGTCCACAAACTCACTCAAAAACAATAGCATGAATAATGAGATAGTACATGAGTAAGTCATATTATGGTAATCAAATTTGCGTCTAAAATGGGACGCAGTCCTCTTCGCTTTGGCGGATGGTTTACGTATCTGGGTTTACGTACCTGGTCCACCAGGAAATTGACCTAGTAAGGCACCAAGTCCCTAGTAAGGCACAAAGACCCTATTGGCCTGGTTGGTTCAGCCCTTCCAAATAAGATATTGGCTACGGCAAAAAAATTGCTGAAGTAAAAAGGATTTACTTCGGCAAAAATACACTTTACCCCGGCATTAGGTAACTGTCCGATGCTGCTTGTTTACAAACTTCTACCACAGTAGGTTAATATAATTTGTTTGTTTAAGCTCCGGAATTCCATTGATAAAACCAATACAGCCGCTTTGGGAATTTTTCCCACTTTATTACACATTAAAAAAGATAAAACGGCTGGTACTGAAATCTAAAGGTCACACTCTGCCGTGTCATACTCATGAGTGTACAGTGATCACTTTCTTGACAGCAGACAGTTGGTTTTGTACATACAGTAAATACCCATCGTAACGAACTTTTTAAATCAAGATTTTCCGTTAAAACTTGAAAAATTGCAACTATGTTTTGTATATAAAGCAATAATATCTGAATTATATTGCTCATGTACGATCGTAGGTGGAATATTTTATCAGGGCGAAAATCGATTTCTTTTCAAGTCGCTACTCGAAGCTGCATTTTCGAGCCGGTAGCGCCTATGTGTGCCAGCTTTGTAAAACCGGTAAGTCCCCCGACGCTGTGTCCTGCGATCTATCGACCTCGGTCAAAATTTTTGCCGAAGTTCAAGTCAATTTGTCTCGGAATGATCCTCGGCATTGCCACAATGCGAGGCTATATTTCGAGGGCGGTTGGTTTAATGGGCAGATCAGAGAGCTTCCTTTAAACCCGTGGCCCCAAAACCAATTTCTTTAGGGGTCCTTTTTGCTCCTTTTTTGAACTGAAAGGGGAAACAGTTTTTTCCTTAAAATCGCAGCCGGGGTTTTAACATCTTTAAATTACAGGGGAGGAAATTGTCAACCCAATCTTCCCTTTATTGAAATTTTTTAGGGTCCCCTTCCCCAAAAATTTTTAAATTCGCCAGCCCCCTTTAAATTTCAATGGGTTTTTCTGATAAAAATTTTTAGGAAAAATTTTCTAAGAGGGATTTTCAAACCCTTAAATAATTTTAAAAATTTTTCCCAATGGGTTTGACCTGTCCCTTCTTTTTTCCCAATAAACTTTTAATTACGTTTGAGCCCTTTTAAAAACCCAAAAGGAGGTTGGGGATTTAATTTTGGTTAATTCCTCACGGTACACCCTTTAAATCCAAAAGTCAAAAAACGTGAAGTACCCCAATTCGGGGATGTTTCAAGGGTGGGTTAGTTTTAAGGGGGGGGTTTAAAAGTTTGGGTTCTTTTGGGTCCCAAATAAATTTTAAAAGCTCAATCTTTTTTGGGGGTTTTGACGCCCCTTAGCAAAAAATGCCCCCAAGGGCTTTGTGAAAAAAATTTGGGGTGTGGGAATTTTCCCCAAACCCCAAGGGGGGCCAAAGAATACCCCCCCAGAAAATTTAGGTTATTTTACCCTTGGGGGGCAGTTTGTGGCCGGGCGGGGGAATGGGGTTTCCCTTTGGGTTCTGGGGGGGGAAAATGAGGCGGGTTTCCAGGCAAGGGCCCCCCAATTTTCAATTTATGCCCTAAGGGATTATCAATAAAAAGGTCTTACCTTTAAATTCCGGGGAAAAAATTTTTTCTTTCGACGGGAAAAAGGTTGGGAAACCACTTTTCCGGGCCTTAAAAAATCGCACCCCCTTCAACCGAAATTTAAAAACAAAAACCCCCCTTTTAACAAAATGGAAAAATGGAAAAAAGAATTTTGGGCCTGAACCCCGGGGTGGAAAAATTTCTGAAAGTAAAAAGGTTAAATTTTAAAAAGGGGGAAATTTACAAAAAGGCCCAAAAACCAAAAAATAATATTTTGAAAGGGGTGGGTTTGGGAACCAACCCCCTTAAAAAGGGGCCCAAATTTTTTAGGAGGAAAAAGGGGCAACTTGAAATTAGGGATTTTTTCAAGGAAAAGGGTTGCCCGGTTTGGGGGGAAAAAAGAAAACTCCCCTTGCAGCGTGACAATTTAATTTTCAAATTCTTTAAAAAGAAATTTTCTTCATTTTTAAAACGCGGTAAAAATAAAAGGGAAAATATTGCAAATCCTGGGCAAAGTTGGGAAGAAATGCGGCCGTGGGAAAAAAAGGGGCCCAAAAAATAAAAATTTTTTTAAAAATTTTCCCTAAATTTACCAAACCCTTTTAAATTTATTAAAAACAAAATAAAAATTAGTTTTTTCATTAGTTATAAAAATAACTTTAAACGGGGGCCCAAGTGTTTGAAAGGCACTTTTGCCCTTTAAATTGAAGGATAAAAGTTTATCCCCGCCTCACAAAAGGACGAAAAAACGAAAATTTGTTACGGTAAAAATAAACGGTAATTTAAAATTTCTTAAAATTTTGATTTTTAAAAGGGGAATTTTTGGCGGGGGGGGATTTGGCTTTTTTAGGGGAAAAGGAGGCAAAATTAAATTTTTTGTGGGGTTTTCCAGCCCGCAGTAAAGGAGGAAAACCGGAAAAAATTGGAGTTTTCAACAATTAACATAAAATTTGGAAATTGAAGAAATTTAAAAAATTTTTTGTTTAACTTCACCCTTTTGTAAAAAGGGTTTTTTCTTTAATTCGTAAAAAGGGGGAAAAAATGGCATAAAAATTGCAATTTTTAACGGGGTTTAACAATTTAACGGTAATTCTAATACAATTTTGCTTTTAAGTCTTTCTGGGGGGGAAACCCCCCCGGCCTACCCTTTTTGGTTCCCCCTTTTGGTTTCATTTAAACAAAAGATGTTCCCTTTATAGGTCCAACCCCCCCCCCCCCCCCCCCCCCCCCTTGGGCACCCTTTCAACAACCCCCTTTTAAAACCCTTTAAAACCCCCGCTACACCCCCAACTTTTAAAATTGGAATTTAACTATGGGACAAATTTTTTCCCGCTCTTGGGGAAAAAACCTTTAAACCCAAAAAATCCATTGGGGTTTTTTTGGGGGAAATTTAAGAAAAACCAATAAATTTTGAGACTTCCCTTTGGAAAACCTCGGGTTTCAGGCCTAAGCGGGAGGGGCAATACAAGCCAATCCCAAAACCCGCCCCTTCTGTTTCCCTTACCGAATTTTAACCGGGGGAAAAACCCGTACAGAAATTCAACTGGCACACCAAACCACGGGGCCCCCGCAGGGTTTTATTGGTTATTACAGGTTGGGCCTTTTTACTAAAGGTTATGGGCAAAACCAAATTTGCCATGGGGTTATTAAAATTGGGGCCCCTAAAAAAAACCGGGGAAAATTTCAGTTTGTTTTTATTTGAAAATCCTTTTCGCAAGTTTTTGGGGTTTTAAAAAACCCCTTTAAATTCAAAAACCCGCCAGCGGGCCAAAAATTCGTGCGAACCTTTTTTGGAAGTAGTTTGGCCCAAATTTTAGCCCGGGGTTTTTTTACTACTCACAAATGGCCCGGGTTTTTTTTTTTTTTTTGGCAGAGGGGTTTTTTTTGGGGTTTTTTTCATAACGAAATTTGGTCCATAAAACCTTTTCGAAAAAATTTTCAAGAGCAAAATTATTTAAAACCCATGAAAAGTGGGTAAAAATTAATCTAAAAATTTTTTGTTTAAAAATTTAAAATGCTGAATTTTGGGCCCAAGACATTTGGCGTTAAAAAATTTTCTTACGTAGACCGGTTTAAAAAACCCAGGCCAGATTGAATTTTATTTCGTTGGGTTCCTTATGCCTCAGGTTTAAAAGGTTTTTGGAAGGGAAAACAAAATTTAAAAAAATACCATAAATCAAAAGGTTTTGAAATGTTTTAAATTTGGGTGTACCTGAAAGGGGGGGGAAACGTTGGGGTTAACGGATTGAGCAGCCAAAGGGGGGAATTTTTTTCAGCACAAGTCTGGGGGAAAAAAGGGGGAATTAAAGGGGGGACTGCGGCAAGACAAAAATTTTTTTTGATGCAAATAATTTGGGCCCTTTGCAGGGGGGGGAAAAAATTTTCCCCCCGAAAATTTCAAATTTTTTCCCCAATTGGAAAAAAGGGGGGAAATAAAAGTAAGAAAAAAAAAATTTGCTTCATTGTAGAAACGTTTAACAGGCCCGGAACCGTGGAAATTTTTGGGTGGGTCTTTGGGCAAAAAATTTAACGGGCAATTGATGGGCTGAAAAAATTTCAGTGAATAGGTCCAGTTCAAACCCTACAATTATTATTAAAAAGGTTCTTTTTTTTAACCCATCGGTTCCCAAAAAATTTGGGGTTTTGGGTTTCAACAAGGGTTTTAGGGGAAACATGCTTTCCTGGTGGAAACTTCCTTCCCACAAAAAACCTTATGTGAAATGAAATTTTTTACCCCAAAGAAAAGCTCCGTTTTTCCAAAAAACCTGGAAAAAATAGGGGTTTTTATTTATTAAAAGGGAATGAGGGGGGGGAGGGTGATTGTTTAAAAAAAGGTTTTAGAAAAAAAAAAATTCTGCCAAAAGAAAATTTCTAAAAGGATTGAAATGGGGTTGAAAACAAATAAAAAAAGGTTTTCCCATCCAAAGAAAAATGTTTTATTTGAAAAATTTTTTGGGGGGAAAAAGTTCCCAAAAGGAAGGGGCCAAAAACTTTTCTTTTGGGTTTGGTTAAAAAGGGGCCATTAAAAAAAACAAAATTTTTTTAAAAAGGGAAAGGTTGGCCGCCTTTCCCAAAAATTGTTTTTAAAATTGGGAGACTGTAAAAATCAAATTTTCGCGGAAACATTTCTTTAAATCGTTTTAAACAACCTTTGAAATTTTATTTAAAATGTCTTTTTTTCCCCCCCAAATTTTAAAAATAAAGGGTTGTATTCCAAAAAAAAAGGCCCAGGGGAATAACAGTTTTTTCGGTACCAAAAAAAACGGTTGGCCCCCCAACCCAAGGGGAAAAAATTTAAAAACCGGTGTTTAAACTTCTATTTTAAAACCAAACTTTCCGAAATTACTTTTAAAAGCTTAAAAATTAATTTTGGGGCCTTTTGGGGGTCTTATGTTACGGCCCCCGGTTACAATTTAAAAACCCCCAAAAAAGGGGAAAGTGGTTTGCTTTAACGCCGTTTTGCCACCACCCCTTGAAGTTTTAAAGCTTTAAATTCCCCCAAAATTTTAGGAATTTTGAAAAATTTTAAAAAAAAAAGGTACTTTTATTTCAACACTTTTTAAAAATTTTAAAACTCCCCCGTTTCGTTTAAAATTAAAGGGATTTTGTTTTTAAAAGAAGGACCTTTCAAAGGTTTTTGCCAATTTGTACTTTAAAGCAAACCCCAAAAACTCAAAAATTTTTGGTTTTTCCCGGAATTCATCTTTTTTTGCGTTTTAAAAATTTCCCCAAAAGCCAGAAATTAAACCCTTTTCAAAAAATTAAAAAGGAAAATTTGGGGAAGGGGAAATTTGGGGATTTTTCTTTTTTTTCAATTAAAACGATTCCCAAAAATATTAAAACCAAGGTCTTTTTTGCATTAAAAGTTCCTTTTGGTGAAAAAAAAAAGGGGCCTTCTTTTTTTTTTTTTTTTTAAAAATGATTTACTTTAAATTTGGGAATGGGTTAAAAAATTGTTTTTTCCCCCCTTTCAACCAAAACCTTAATTTTTCCAAAGGGGTAATTCTTTGGGGCAAACCCCCCTTTCCTGGATTAAACTTCCTAAAAATTTGAAAAAAAAGGGCAAAATTTAAAAAATTTGTTCCAAAAAAAAACCGGAAAATTACCTTTTGGGGGGAAAAATTAATAAAATTATGGGCCTAGCATTTTGCCTTTTTGGGGCCACCCAAATTTTTTGGGAAAGGGGGGGACCCCATCCTTGAAAAAACCTAAAAAAATTCCAAACTCTCCGTTTCCCTTTAAAAATTTACCAAGCCCACCCAATTTTTGAAGGGAAAAAACCCAAAGGGAAGCAGAAATTTTTCCGAAATCTTTTCTTTTTGGATTTATAAAGCCTTTGCTTTCCCAAATAAAAAATAAATTTTTGGGCCCCCTTCAAACAATACGGACTCCCGAAAAAACAATAAAGGTAAACCCATTTCCCCCCTTTCCCCCCCCCCCCCCCCCATACAAACGTTGTTTTCAAGAAACCTCTCACCAAAAGAACTTCCCTGTGGCCTTTACCGGCAGGGTGTCCCCTTTCTGCGAAGTTAAAACCCCAGTTTTCCCCCCGACAAAAATTTTTCCCATTTACAACCATCCGCCCCCTTTTACCCTTTTAAAAGAATACCCGGGTTGGCCCTTGGGGTGTTTAAAAAAAAGGGTTTTTGGGGGGGGCAAAACCAAAATTTTCAACCTTTTTAGGGAATTGTGCTTTCCAAAGTGGCCTAGGCAAAACCAAAAAAAATTCGGGTTTTTAAAGTTTAATTAACGGGGCCCAACCCCTTGGGGCTTGTGTTTGGGTTTCAAGGCAAATTTTTTCCGGGCTTAAAAAAACTTTACCGGGTTTGCCCCCAAAGGGGCGGAAGTCCATTTCCCCCTTCTTCTTTTAAAATTTCTTTACCTTTTTGAAGTTTTTTGGCCCGGGGCGGTTTTGCCCAAGGGTTTTTTTTTCGATCAAGGGGGGTTTTTAAAGTCGGGGGGGTTTCCTTTGGGTGGGTTTTTTGGGGCTTTTGGAGATTTGGGGGGGTTTTTCTTTGGGGTTATTTTTGGGAAAAAATCCCTGCCAAATTTTAAATCTAAAATTTTTCCCCATTTTTCTTTACAAGAAAGGGCCTTTTTTAAAAGTTCAGGGAATTTTTTTAAACCCCTTTTCCAGGAAAAAATTCCCTTCCCAAACCCCCAAAAACCCTTAACTTTTGTTTTCTAAAAAAAAAAAATTTTCCCCCAAGGGGCTTCCGAACATTTGTTTAAAGGGTTTCCCTTTTAAGCCAAAAACGGGGGAAGGCATTTTCAAAAGGAAAACCCCCAAACTTTTTTAAAAAAAAATTAGGTTCCTTTAAAAAAGTGGAAAACTGGTTTTTTAAAATTTTTGGGGAAACCCAAAATTTTTTTTCTTTTCTTTGGCGGGAAAACCCCAAAAGGGCCCCCCTTTTAAATAAAAAGGGGAGTCATAAAGAATTTTGTTTTAAGGGATTTTGAAGGGCTAAAACCGGTTTTTAAAGCTTCCCACTGGGGGACCTAAAAGGTTTTCCGGAATAAGTGGAATTTTTTGGTAAATTTTGGATGCAAAGCTTTTTGGGAAAAGGGAAAGGGTTGTACCTTAACAGAAGCGGGTTTGTGCAAAAGTTTTAATCTGTTGTTTTCCCAAAATTTAATTTGGTAAATAATGGTTTTTTAACATAAAAACGGGGAGACAAGAAATTTCCCTTTAAGGGCCCCTTTTTAAGATTTTTTAAATTACCGAAAAGGTTGGGCAGTATTGAAAAGGGAAGGGAAAAGAAACCCCTTTAAAAACTTTTATGAATTTTTTTGGAAAGGGAGGGGTCCCCCCGTATTTAAAAATCGGGAAGGGGTCAAAAAAACCAAAACCCAATTTTCTATTTTTCTTTATCACTCCAAGGGGTTAAAACCTTCAAATGGGCCAAACCCCGGGTTGTTTGGAAAAAATTTGTTTAAATTCTTTTCCAGTAAAAGGGGAAGAACTTGGATTTGGGGTTTTAACCCTTTCCAAAGATTCCCTTTAAAAAATTTTGGTGGGGCTTTTGGGGGATTTTCCATTTAAAAACCCCAATTGGGTTTGGGGTTTAATGCCTTTAAAACTTTTGGAAGTTCCCTTTTGGTTTTTTTCACCAACCCTTAATCGATGGGAAAAATCGTTTGTTTTAAATTTTCCCAAATGAATTGAAAAAAGGGGGGTAAACCGTTGGGCCCAAAAACCTTGGATTTCTGGGTTACCAAACATCCGGCCGGGTTGGAATTTCCCCCCTTTTAAAAGGGGGATTAGGTTTAAAATGCTTAGTTTTTAAGGAAAGGCTTTTTTTAACCCAAAAAAGGTTTTCGACACCTTTAAAAGGGAAAAGTTGGTTCTTTTTTAACCAAAATTTAATTTTCTAAAAAAGGGGAAAAAGGGGTTGGAGACCCCTTTAAAAAAACCTTTAAATCCAAAATTTAAATTTTAAAATTTCCCTTTTTAATGGTGAAAATATTTAAATTTTCGGGGATATTCCAAACCTTATGGGGGGAATACCCCCTTTCAAAGTTTAAAGCTCAAGGGCGTTTCCCCATTCCTTTTGGGTTTAAAAAGGGGGTTTAAATTTAAGAGGAAGGAATTTTAGGCCCAAAACAGGACTTTAAATAAGGTTAAGGGAAGGGGGTTGGTCAAGCCCCCCATAAAGGGTTTTGGGAAAATTTAAAAAGGAAATTGATTTTTTGGAAAAAACAAAATGATTTTTGGGCTCTTGGCTTTATCGGGGGGGGCTTATTGAAATCCAAAATAATCCTTTAGATTTAATAAAATTCCAAAAAAGGCTTAGTATTATTGATTTAAAGTACCCCAATAATGTTCAAAACGAGCTTTTATGAGACATTCTGTTTTCCCATCAATACTTCTCCTTAATTTCCTAAATTAAAATTTATGGGAGGATGACCTTTATTTCTTGACCTTTTTGTAAATTTCCTTTTTTCGTCTAATGTCCCTTTTAAATTTAAAACCTTTTAAAACCCCATGGATAGGAAAAACGACTTGAGTTTTAATTTTGCGGGAAAATTTTCCCTTTCAATAGATTTAAAAAGGGGAGTAGTCATGAATAATTCATATAGTTCATCCATGGATGAAAAAATGTTTAATTTTTTGGAGTTAGCTTGCTATTGAGCTCTTCCATATCATCATAAAATTTTTGAAAAATTTAGCTTTGTGGACAAGCCCCCTTTTCTTTTAGGTGACTGAAAACCTTTGGTTTTAAAAAATGTTTAGGGAAACTACGTCTTTATCCCAAATTTCCCACTATCAACGTGGGAATAAACCCCGGGGGGACTGTTTGTAAAACAGAGGCCCCAGGAGTTAGACCCCACAAATTTAGGCTCCTTGACAATCGGGTGTAAATTGAAATCTTTTAGCGATGTCGATCATAAGGTTTGCTGATGGCAGGATAGCTTCCACCATTTTTTAAAATGCCCATAGTATCCCAATCCACACTGGGTAATTTGAAATCCCCCAAGGGGCCAAACGGCAGCAAAATTTTTTGGAAATTTTTTGAAAAGGAAAAAATAAAATTTCAAGTTTTTAAGGGTTTTTTACGGTATATTAGTAATTTTTTTGACAGGGGGTTGGTTTAACTACGGATTTGCTATTCATAAAAGTGTTGTAGTGACTTGTGGGTCGATCAGGGGAATAATAGAGAGTTGGGAAATTGGATTTTGCTGAAACCATTTTAGCCCCCAGACAAGCCCACGGATACATCCGGGGTTTTTTCCTAGAACATCCCAAAGTTTCAAGCGACTGTTTTCTTGTCTTCCAAAAATTTGCCCATACTCCCCAACCCCTTTTCGGTCCAATTTAAAGGGAAAAAATTTCCCCCCCCAAAAAGAACTTTTTCCTAAAAAGGAAATTCTTTTTACCCATAAAGATGCCCTAGGGAACCTCTTTGGAAAAAGTTAAAGGGTTTGTGCGTGATACAAAAGGATTATCTGTCTTGCACAAGCAGTCTCTGTTATGGTAACACTTTTTTTCCAGCTTTGCTTTGTGCATCGCACTTTCCCAAACTCACTTATTCGGACTGTTCGGGAAATCTCAGCGCGGGATAGGTATCAACTTTTTTCAGCCATTACGGAAAATTCCCAAAATAAATACAAAATACTGTGATGACAAATCCCCTTTTTTGTTTTGGGTATCCCTTTTAAATTTTTCCTACCTTCCAAAAAATACTGTCAAAAACAAACAAAGCTTTGCAATAATATGAAAAACGCAGTAAATACCCCTTCATTGAAACAGGGAATTTTTTACAACAGTTTAGTACTACAGTTTATAAAAAAAAGGTTTAAAACGCCGTTTTTTAAGTGTTTTAAAAGGGAAACCCCTTTTGATACAGTTCGACCCATCTTGAAGTTTATAGCGAACAGAAAACGTTATAGTTTACATTTGGGGCCCGCGCACTTTTCCTGGATGTTTCACCATATTTCATAAAACTTTTTACAAGGCTTCTTTTTAAGAGAAAAATGGAAATAATGAGTTTTGCAAAAATTTGGCCCAGTATATACCCCCAAAAAAAACCCCCCCAAACCCAAAAAACCCCCAAAAATCTGCCAAAAAGCAAAAAACCCCCCAAAAAACGGAAAACCCCCCCGGAGTTTTAAAAAAACCCGCCTGATTATTTAAAAAAAACCCCCAAATTGGGCGTAAAAACCCCCCACGTGGCAACACTGGAAAAGGGAAAGGGCAAATCAAAAGAACGAACGTTCGCTTTTGCAGTAGCAAAGTTTTAGCGCCACATTTGCCCAAACCCCGGGTTTAAGGGTTGCTTTGTGATTTGCAGGGAAGAAATTTTGCCTTAGCCATACCCCAAAATCACAACGCACGTTACATGGGATTTGTCAAAAAAACTTAAATTTAAATTCTTTGAATTTTTCTGGTTTTTCCCCCTTAGCACTAATTGTAGCACTAATTGCCCTAGGGTTTTCGAATTTGGGTTTTGGCCCTATATTTAATGTACACACTAGGCCCTTTATACCATGATATATAAAAAGGGGTTAAGCCCGTTTGGGAGGGTTTTGCTACGGGGGCGGGTTGTAATTGTCGCCAGCGGGTCCATTCGTCACCTCGCAGAATGCACACCCCAATTGCAAGGTAAGGACAGCAAAAGGGGAAAGTTTTCTTTGCTGTTGTGGGCTTCGTCATTCGCCAATCAAAATTTTACGTCAGTGCGGGGGGAAAAGCGCAGCAGGGTTTTTCCGAAGGGGAAGATCATGCTTACAAATTTATTGTTATTTCGGGGGGATGTGCCCAAAAGTATTTTGGATGATGGTCCCCCAGTTGATTTTTTGATGTGGACTTTAGCAAGGCTTTGGAAAAAGTGCCACATGAAAGATTGCGGGAAAAAGTTGTCTGCTCAGGGAATTGATGCAATATAAACAAATTGGATTAGAGCTTGGGGTAAGGGGAAGGAAAAGGATGGTAATTAATAGGGTTTCTTAAAGCTGGTGCCCTGTTAAAAAAGGTGTGCCACAAGGTTCAGGGCTGGGCCCTTTATAATGTTTATTTTTTAAAATAAAATGATATTGACAGGGTTTTTCCCAAGAAAATTTCAAAAATTTGCTGTGACAAAAAAAATTTTTAATGGGAAAAGTCAGTGCGGGGAAAAGAGGCAGTTTGCCTACAGAAGGGATTTTTTGCAAATTGGGTTTGGAGCAAGGAGGGAAAAAGGGTTTTCAACCATAAAAGGTAAAGTAATGAACTTTGGGAAAAAGGGGAAATCCAAATTATGACCTTTTTTACCCAACCCACGTGAAGCTTACTGAAGGTCAGAAGGAAAAGACCTTGGGTTCTTTACTGTGATGTTTAACTCCCGTACAATAGAAAAAATTCAAATTTCTTCGAATTTGCGCGATTTTATGTGAATTTGGGTTCGAATTTCTGAAATTTTTGCGCGATTCAAAAATCGTAAAAAAATTTCCCAAATGAAAAAAGGTTCGGGGAAAATTTTTTACAATTTTTTTGCATTTTTTGGGGGTTCAGTTTTTCACCGTACAAAATCGCGAAAATCGTTGACAGGTCTTTTAAAAAATAAAAAACAGCCCTTCAATAATCGAACGCAAATTTTAAAATGTAAACTGTTGATAGGGAAAATTTACCGATCAAAAACTTAACGTGGCGGGTTGTTTATGTAGCAGGAAAGTTTTCATCATTTCAGATGAGGGGGCAAAACGTGCGTTCATTGCAAACATTTGGTGCACCTTCGTTATGTATACGTGTACCCCGTAACAAATGATAAAAGGGCAAAAACTTTAAATTTTTTATAGGCTTTTTAAAGTATTTTCAAATTTTGGGTAAAGTGAAGAAAACTACAACCGAAAATTTTTTTTTTGGGTTTGGGGGGGCACCTTTTTTTTTGCCCGTACCCCAAGCATTTTCCTAACCCAAAATGTGAAAACAGTGTATTGGGGGCCTAATATATCCCCTTTTCCCGATTTCGTAACTTGCTTTTTTTAAAAGACAAAAGTATATTGGTCAATTTTTAAATCTAAAGAAGGTGCCGTCGAAAAATTAAAGTAAAAATGACAGTCATCAGCAAGGGTAGGTATTTGCATTTTTTTCCGGAAAGGCGGCACAACCGTTTTCCCTTGAAAAAAAGTCTGCATTACCCAAGGTATGACCCGATTTTTTAAAAAAATCCCCAAAAGAAAAAAGGTTTGGCCCCTTTCCCCTTTTTGGGAAAGGGGGTGGAATTTCCCCCCCCACCCCCCCTTTAGAAATCATAAATATTTTGTGTTTGGGTGAGACCCGTTTGTAAAAAGTGCCCCACATTTTTCAATCCAGGGGTTAGCCTAATTTCAAAATTTTTTAGGGGAAAATTTCTTTACCTCGGAAAGCCTAAACAAGGGCCCTCCCCCAAAACCTCATTCTTTGAATATATTTTCCTATTTATTTCCCAGTTTTTTGAAATGGGGCGGAAACTTTCCTCGGGTATTTTTAAATTTATCTTTAGGGGATAAAGAAAAGGCAAGGGCAGCAATCGTTTTAACGACCCTGGATGCATGTTTCCAAACCCTTTTTGCTCAGGCAAAACCCCAAAAAAAAATTTTCGGCGGGAAACGAGGGAATGACCTTTTAATAAATTTTCCCAGGCCCGCATAAATGAAACTGCGACCCCTTTCCTGTCATATTTTTTTAAACCCCTCATTGTACTGCCTTTCATTTTATAGCCCCCCTGCAGCACATCCCCCTATTCGCTTTTCGCTTTCCTTTGGGTATGTATCTCGTTACTAAAAGCCCAAGCCAAAAATAAAGGTTACCCGTACTGTTTTGTCACTTCAATTTTTTTGAGAACCTTCGATCGAGAATTTCCCCGGCAAACCCGCAATGGGCCCAAAATATTGCATGCAAGCTCTGTGCATTGCCTTTTCTAGTGACGTCATTTGGGCTTCCCCTTTTTTTACAGACTTTATGCGTGTTTAAAATTTTCCCTTGGCTGTACCAATCAAGTTAACCCTCATAACTGTAAATCCCCCCCAAAATAGGCTACAAACCCCCCTCTTGAAAAACATTTCAGCACTGTCTGAATTCACTGTCTATTACGATCGTATGTCACTTCAGGGGTAGGCCCGTAGTAATTTTAAAAGTAAACCTAACGAAGGGAAATTGCATATCTGGCCTGGGTAACGCGCCGCTCTACGTACTAATACGAACCCGCTGTCATGGGCCAAAAATTTAGCATGCAAATTTTTTAGCAAAATCAAATATTACGAGTTAAATTTTGTACCCTTTTCTCTTTCATGGGTGTTTGAATAAATTTTGCTCTTTAGAAAAATTTCGGTAAAAAATTTGTTTTCGGCGGGAAAAATCGCTTAGGGAAATCTCAAGATGGCGCGGCTGTCGGGAAAGGTTGAAAAAAAAAAACCGGGGGGTATGTGTGACGTCACGTAACGTAAAGGGGGCTAATTTGGGGATACGACTTTCCCCAAAAAAAAATTTCCCCAAAAAATGGGCGTGGCCGCCTTTTTGAATGAAGAGTGTTAAACCCAGAGTGCGATTGGATATTTCACGTTTAAAAAAAAAGCTGCATTCCCTGCATTTTCAGGGGGGCCCTCATAATAAAAGCAAAGAAAAATATGGGATTTGCAATAACGCAGTTTATTTTTTAGGGCCACGTGTGAATTAAAAAGGGCTAGACCGGGAGGCCGGCGCCTTTTAGCGTTATACAGGTTTTGCTAGTAAAATTGGGCAAAGCAGGTAAAAGGTTTCCCAAAGGCCCGGGTTTTTAAAATTTGGATTTATGTTAGCCCCAGTACGCCCCCGGGTGAAATTTAGGGGGATTCTCGGCAATACGTATTGCACTCCCCTGTAGGGCCCCCGAGGCAGAGATTCAGAGGCGAAAATCTTGAGGGAATTTATTTCCGAATTTTCCATCTTCATTCTCCACTGAATGGACCTTTAAATTTGGGTTAAGTTTTTCCCCAAGGACTCGGACTTTAAAAGTTTTTTTTCCACAGTAGGTAAGATCAAAATTTTAAGCAGGTTTGGGCGTAGCGGGGTAAAGTTTTTAAGGGGGGTTGGTTAGAAAGGTGCCAAAGGTTAGGGGTGGGTAAAATGGGGGCCATATCCAAACGCAACCCTTTTGTGTGGGAAAAGAAAAAAGAAAAGGGGGGCCCAAGGCCATGGCCCTACCCGGGCTGGGGGGTCCCCGTCAAAAAACCCGACTTTAAAACGGCAAATTGTTAGTTTAAATTTCCGTTATGATTAACCCCTCGTCCCCTATTCGCAGTTTCCCTGCCCGGGATTTTTCCCCAATTTTTTTAGGGAAAGAAAAAAAACTTCGTTTTATGGACAAAAAGGGGGAAGTTTAACCCGAAATTTTTTAATTTTCTTCAAATTTCATTTTCAGTAGGTTAAACTCGCTGATAAACTCCCGCTTTCACGGTTTTTCTCGTTTACTCCCCGGTGTACTGGAACCCCGGGCATAAAAATTAAATTTTCCATCCTATTATCCCCTGAAAGCATACAAACCCCCCCCCTCCGCCAAAAATATCCGATTTAAAAACAATCAAAATAATGTTTAAATTTTTAAAAATTTCAGTTTATTTTTCATCTGTTTCAAAGTATGCGATTGGGGTTGTCTATTTCTGTAGACCTCGCCCCTAAATAAGGGTTCATCAACCCTTTGTTGAAAGGAACTTTAAAAATAGCCTGCATAGCTACCTGTTGGGCTGTTTTAGTGAAAATTTATATCGGTAATGAAAAATATTTCATAGATAATAAAGTATGGGAAAAAATTAATGCTGTAGCACAATTACTATGGAAAATTTCAAAAACAAAGCTTCCTATTTCCCCTTCTTTGGGGTTCGCCGATCGAGACAATTGGGATCATTTGTTAACGTAAGTTTCCGGGCCCCCAGAGGCTTTTTCAGTGGGGCCTTTTTTCGCACTTCATTCCTCCCGCAGTGTCAATGACGAATTTCTTTTGTAGCAGTTTTGATTCACCCCTTGGGTAGCTGCGGTATTTTTTTTTCTTTAGTCCCCGTCAAAACCCACAAGCCCTTTAAAACAACTGGATATATATCAAAAATACAGAGCTGCAACACCTTTATCTCCCTTTAAACTTTTGCAAAATTTTTTTTCAACGGGGTTGTTTAAAATTGCCACAGTGTTTCCCAAAAAAAAAAAAAAAATTTATTTAATTTTGCCGGCGATCCTTTTTTTGAAAAAAGGCTTCGAAAAAATTTTAACCCCTTTTACTTTTTCAGAAAAAATTCCATTCTCGATCATTGGGCACAAATTCTTTTGGTCATGTGGGATATTTGAAAGCGTTTATTTGTTTCGGGGTTTCGGTTGAAACCCCCTGTGGGGATTTTTTTGAAAATTTTTGGAAATTGGCCCAACTTCAATGCGCCCGGTTTTTCCGCGATCGTAGAAAAAATTTACGGGAGGTTTTAAAAAGATCAAAAGTTTTATTTATGAAAAGTCACTTTCGGGCAGTGGTCATCCCGGGATGGGCGTAGGTGGGGCGCTGTGCGGGGACAACCAGCACTGATTTCCCCCCCCCCCGCCTCCCGGCAAACACATTTTTCCCCCCCCCACCACAAAAAATTTCCCCCAAGACCTAAAACTAGCCCTAAATTTTCTGGGTGGGGGAGGGTTTCCCCCCATCAGACAATTACCCCCGCACTCAAATTTTTCTAGCTACTCCCTGGGGGTCAAAGTAGCCCAAAGAAACTGTCAAAAAAAGAAAAACCCAGATTGTAGGGCTCATTAAAAGGGGTTATGAGGACAAAAGCCCAAACCAAAAAATTTTAAAATTTTTTTAAAGTGGATGAGGGCCCCCCTTGAAAAAACTCCCAGATATGGGGCCATATCTTTAACCCAAAATATTGAATTAATTGAAGGAGGACAGAGGAGGATTACAAAATTTAATCCCAACCCCTGTGATAAGGATTATTTCAGGGGAAAACTCAAAAGTTTCTTTTTTTATGTCATTTGGGAAAAAGAAGGCAAGGGTTTTACCTGATTGAAAAAATTTTAAATTTTGAGGGTTTTGAGGGAATCCCCCTTTATGATCTATTTCAAAATAAAAAAATCATCAGGGAAAACCCCTATGTCATAAGGGGGCATGCGATGACCATTCTTAAGCAGTGGGCCTATCTTTTCAATATGCTGAGATGTTTCACATTTTTCAGCGTGTCATTTATGACTGGAAAATTCCCGTGTCAGGAAACTTTTTAAGGCCAAAATGTCTTACAGTTCAAAAGGAGGCCCCAGGACCAAATATTTAAGAAGTTGGGGGGCATAATACTTGGGTTTTAAGGGAACTTTGCCCCATTAAAACCCAAAAGCCCCGAAAATAGCCTCCCGGGATTTGGCAATTTCCGAGGTAAATGCCCAGACCCAAAATTTACTTTACTTCGGCCCAAAAAATTTTGCCGAAGGGGGGGGATAAAATCGAAAGGGCCGCGTACGGGGACTTCCCCGGGTTTCAAAAGGTGCACCCCTAGGGGCCCACACGGCTCGAAATCAGCTTGAGTAGGACTTGAAAAGAAAACCCTTTTCCCGAAAAAAATTTTTACCACATCGTTTAAAATGAGCAAATATATCAGTATTATTGGGTTTTTATACCAAAAAAATATTGCAATTTTTCAAGTTTTTTAAAGGAAAAAACTTGATTTAAAAAAATTTGTTACGATGGGGTATTACTGTAGTACCAAAAACCAAAATGTCTGCTTTTCAAGAAAGGGATCACTGTACACCATGAGTATGGGCCCCGGAGAGAAATGTGACCTTTTGATTTCAGTACCAGCCGTTTTATCTTTTTTAATTTTAAAAAAGTGGGAAAAAAAATTTCCCAAAACGGGCCTGTATTGGTTTTATCAAGGAATTTCCCGGGGCTTAAACAAAAAAATTTATTTTTTAACCCACTGTTGGGAGAAGTTTGTAAAAAAACAGCACGGACAGTTACCCAAACCGGGGGGGAAAGTGTATTTTTGCCGAAGTAAATCCTTTTTACTTCACAATTTTTTTTCCGTAGCCAAATTTTATTTGGAAGGGCTGAAACCAAAACCCGGCCAATAGGGTCTTTGTGCCTTACTAGGGGGCTTGGTGCCTACTAGGTCAAATTTTCCCGGTGGACCAGGACGTAAAACCCCATACGTAAAACCATCCGCCAAAAGGGAAAAGGGGCTGCGTCCCCTTTTAGACGCAAATTTTAAATTCCATAATATGACTTTTCATGACTATTCATTATTTTATTTTTCATGGTTTTTTAGTGGGGTTTGTGGACCCCTTGTAGTTGTAAAAAATTTAAAACCTAGAAATGAAAAACCCGAGAAGTTTCCCATCATTAATGTGTTGCAATCACCAAATGCAGGGGGGCACTACCAAGGGTGGGGGGTTACTAGTTTTGGGGGTTTGGGGGATAATCAAAAGTTATGTTACACCGGGTAATTTTTTTTTGGTTTCCATAAGAAAAGAAAAATTTTGCAGTCATGATGGCATGTGTGTGTATGTATGTGTTTTTGTGTTGGGGGTGGTGCGTGTTTATGTGTTGTGGTTTGTGGAAAACTTTTTTGTTTTTAAAAAACAATATTCAAGAAGGGGGAAAAAGGGCAGTTCTCAAAGTTGGTAGGGAGATGCCCCATTTGAGAGGAAGAAACCTTTTTGTTTTTGGGGGAGTTCAAAGGTCATTTGGGGGCACCAGGGGGGCAAAAATCTGGAAACCTTGTTTACACCCATATTCAAGGTAGGGAGCTTGGTTTGTTTTTTATACTTGGGGGTGGGGTCATTATGGTAAGGAAAAAAACCCCATTGTTTTTTTGGGGGAGGTCAAAAGGGCATTTGGGGGGCACCAGGGGTCAAAAAAAAACCCCAAAAAAAATTGTTTAAACGATATCTCAAGATAGGAAGATTTTGGGAGATTTTTGGATGCATTTATGGTGAGAGGGAAAAAACCCTATTGTTTTTTTTGGGGGGGTTTAAAGGGAAACTGGGGTCAACCCAGGGTCAAAATCTGAAAAAACCTTTTTTTTACACGATATCTCGAGGTAGGAAAACTTTGGGTAGTTTTTACTTTGGGGTGGGTTTATGCTTATAGTAAGAGGAAGAAAACCTTTTTGTTTGTGGTGGAGGTCAAAAGGCATCTGGGGTCACCCCGGGGAAAAATTGAAAAAACCTTTTTTACATAAAAACTGAGGTTTGGAAGGGTTGGATTTAAAATTTTATATTAGTATTAGATGCATTATGGTAAGGGGGAAAAAAACCCCCATTGTTTTTGGTGGAGGTCAAAGGTTATTTTGGGGTCACCAGGAGGGAAAATTTCCCGAAAAACCTTTTTTACCCCCTACTCAAGATAGGAAGATTGGATAGATTTATTTGGGATTTTGGATGCATTATGGTGAGAGGAAGAAAACCCCATTGTTTTTGGGGGGAAAGGTTTAAAGGCCCTTTGGGGTCACCAAGGGTTTAAAATCTGAAAACCTTTTTTACAAAGATATCTCGAGGTTTGGAAAACTTGGATAGATTTATACTTTGGGGTGATGATGCATTATAGTTTAGAGGGGAAAAACCCCATTGGGTTTTTTGGGGAGGTCAAAGGTTATTTTGGGGGCACCCGGGGGCAAGGGGCTGAAAAAAACCCTTTTTTACATAAATTTCACAGTAGGAAAACTTGGATAGATTTTTAAAAATGGCATGTGGATACATAATCTTCAGAGGTACAAAGATAACCCCAAATTTGGGGGAGATCAAATTTTCATTGGGGTTTGCCGAGGGCAAAGTTTGAAAACCTTGTTAAACAAACATCTCAAGGTAGGAAGTTTGGAGGATTTTATACATAGTATGTGGATGAAATTATGGGGAGAGGCAGTTTTTAAAAAGTACTGTTAAATTTTTGGTTTGGCAGTCAAAGGTCATCTGGGGTCAAAAATTTTGAAAAACCCTTTTTTACAAGATAGCTCAAGTTAGGAAGGTTGGATACTTCCCTGGTGTTTTATTTAAACAATCAAAAATCCCTACGAGTTTTGTTTTAGAAAACAGAGGCTAGTTGAAAACACCAGGGCCAAAAAGCAAAAATTGAAAAATTCCCCAAATTTAAATATGAACATGAAACTGTAATTTCCAGCCTTTAAAACCCCATTCAAAACCCAAAGGAAAGGAACGGACCCTTTTGGGATTAAATTTGGGGGTAAAAATAATGCTATATTCATCGGGGGAAACCCCCAATGCATTTTTGCATTTTGGTTTTCATGATACGGGTAACAAGAATTTAAAAAAAAAAGAAAATTTCTTTTTAAAAAAAAAGTGAAAAAATTTGCCTTGTAATGCCTTTTTTTTTTTGGGGCTGCCCCCAAAATATATTTTTTATTGAAAAAACTTTTTTTTTTTTCATTGAAAATTTTAAGAAGTTCACATTTCTCTCCAAAGTTTTCAGTTGGGAAGAGGGCAAAAAGTATTAATTGTTAAAATTAGTATAGGTCGTAAAGTACGCAAAAACCGAAAATTAAGGCCAAAGTTTTTTTGTAAAAGAAGTTTAAGGGGGGTTTTACTGAAAACCTTTAAAGAGATCACGGCCGTGACGCATTATGGAATTTAGTCGCGGTGACGGGCACGGCAAAATATTTAATTTAAATGACATTGATTGTATTATAAAGTACGGTACTCAGCACTACTGTAGGATACTGTATAATTAAAAAATTTAAAACTTGTGCTTTTTAAAAGGGATGGGGCTTGGTAGTACAGAGGACAAAAAAAAAAGAAATTGCCCAACACTTTGCCAAGTTTTCTTAGGGAAAAAAAAAAGTAACCGTCAAATTCTGTCCAGTAAAATTTTCAGTAATACGGTCATGGGGTCAACGTTACAGCATGTTCGCACGTAAAAACGTTTTAAAATGGTGCACAGGGTCAGGGCCCGATTTTTTAAAGGGAAATTTTTGGTTGCCATCGGGCCCAAAATGTAGTAAAAATTTTGGTTTTCGGGAAAAAGTTTTGGTTTCCCCCAATGAAAATGACGAACAAAGATGACATTCATTTTCCCCTTCTGCCCAAAAAAAAACATTTTCTTTAAATTCTTTCATTTTTTGCAAAATTTTTTTGGCAAGGGACTGACAATGATGAAAAAAAGGTTTGTCAATAAAATTTTCCCCAATACCACTTTTTAAAGGGGGTTTTTTTGACAACCCTTTCCCGTGGTACTACTGTAGGGAAACTATTTTAGTTCAAATAAAAAACTATTGTCCTTTTGGGCAAGTTCAAAAAGAAGGGGAAAAAGGGGTTTTCCGATGCAAGTTTTAAACCTTACGGACGATCAGACGAGTGCTTTAAATTTCAGGGGTTTCCCCCGGGAAAATTTTTGTAATTTTTATATATAATTTTTTGAAAAATAGTGCCCCAAAAAATCACGGCCAGGGGGGACCCTTTCCAAGATTTTTACAAAAAGGATTAAAAATCACGGGGGAAACCCTGTCCGGAAAACCGTGCGATCACCCAAAATGGAAAATCTTTTAAGGGTTTGGGGAAATACCTTTTTATTTTTCTTTGGAATTTTAAAAAGATGGTCAATTTATGGATTGGGCAATCAAATGGTATAATGAAAAGATCTTTTAGGTTTCAGTGGGTCAGGGTTTATCCCAAAAAAACGTAGCTGGTTAAATTAGAGTTGATATCATCAATAAAAAGACCTAATTTTAAAAAATGACCTTGGGAATTCTTGCCATGTTTGGCCTTTATTTGGGAAAATTTTTAATGAAAAAAAATTTCCAGCATTTAACCCAAACCCCGTCAACAGTACCTTTTTGTTTGGTGGACGCCCGTGTAGGGAAAAAAATTTTGTAGTGAGTCCCAAATGTCAACCCCAAAGGGACTCATGGGGTCGTCACGGGATTTTGGACAATCCCCCGTTTTGTGAAAAAACTATGAGAGAAAATAAAAATGCATGTGTAGGTTCCCATAATTGTATGGAAAACACCCATTTCCTTAGGCTACATGACTGCTCTTTAGAGAAGTTTTTGTTTTATCGTTTAAAAACGTGAAATGGTGAGGGGGTTCAGTACTTTTTCCCTTGCTGCTTTGCCACGTAATTTTCCCGTGGTTTTCCCTTTATTTATATTTTATTATTACGTTAAAAAAAGCAGTTTGTTTTGGTGTGAAAGTTATACTTGTGGGAGACGGTGACCCGAGCAAAGTGGCCCCATGAGCTGTGCCCCAAAAGTGGACACCCCTGGATTTGTACTCGACTGATAAAAGGAAAAAAAGTACAATACTTTTGCTCCATTGATTTGGGCCCCAGTATCCGAATTTCCCAGGGGTTTCAGACGTATGTAGTGTGCGCAAGGGGGAATTATTACTGCTGTAGATACTACAACAAGAACTTTGACAAAACATGTGTTTAGGCCCCAAACACGTGTTAAGGGGAGGTTTTTAGAATAGGATGGGGCGATATAGTCCAAATAGACGCCCTAGAAAAAACTGCGAGGTTTTGGGAAATATTTCCCTTTTTTTAGTTCACTTTGTGAGAGGCTTTTTTACGATTTACGGTTGGTAAATGGAATAAAAAAAATAGGATAGGGATGCCACAGCAATATTTACCCGTCTTATTTTTTATACCACAAAGAACCCGGACAGGGTTTGCAGAACAAATATGATGGGGGGGAAAAGAATCGTGATTAAACTTGACCTTTAAATTGGGAAAATTAAAATTTCATGAGCAGGAACTTCAAGGGGAAAATTTTCTTTATGAAAAATTTTCGTGAAAATCAATTATTGCGGGTAAAATTTTTTTTTGTTATCCGATGGTAAAAAAAATCATATGCCCAACATAGGTGTTACCCAAAAACATTTGATCCCCCATGGGGGCATACTGTAGGCCCACTTTCAAGTTTAAAACCCGGGACCAGATGTTTGCCCTTTTTGTAAATATTCACTAAAATTTAACCGGTTTTAAAGGGCCCAAAATTTTTTATGAATATCCAAAAGAATTGTTGGGTGCCCACTTTGGCAGGGTTGGGATCAAAAGGGGTGGGTCAAAGGTGAAGGAAAAACCCGCTCCAAAAATTTTTATTTTTGCACTGGGCCCGATCAAGCCCCAGGGTTAAATACCCTTTTTACCTTTGGGCGAATCTGCCCAAAAAAAGAAATACTTTCAAATAAAGCACACAATATTTCAATGAAATTAGTTTTGGGGATTTCACACCATCCTCCCCCTGTATTACCTATACAAAAAAGAAGGGTAGGCTCACATGGTTTAAATGTTACAGTTTTATACCCCATACGTTTTTAACAAAGCATGCACGCACTAATAACGCTAAAGAACAGTAAAATCTGTTTTATGCTGTCGCCCAAAACAAAAATTAAAGGGAGGTTTTGTATGAGCAATTGGGTTTTTGGGATGCGAGTCAAACCCGTGTGTCAAAAATATCAAGTAGAGCTCACAGGGAATAATTTATCCCGACGCATTGCATTTTGCCCACACATGTGGTCAAATTGCAACCCAAAGCCCAAAATTTTTGTAGCAGTTTTTGTACAGGACAAATACTAGGATTTTTCAAGATTTTGTGATCAAAAACCCCCAAACCCCTAAACGCCCAGCAAATTTTTAACACCAAAATTATTCCCTGGTCATTAGGGCCACTTTTTTGGGAAAATTTTTTCCCGTAAATCATTAAAGGGACAAGTACATGGTTTTTTGTACATTTGGTTTTTAAACACTATGATCGAAACTTTTTTTTAAACTTTTCAATTCATGATTTAAAAACTTTATTAAAACCAAAATGATACAAAGAATGAAAAAAATTTATTAGAAAAACAAAAAATGTTTTTCTCCCGAAAAATGTTCATTTTGGTACCCCTTTTGTCTTGGAGGGCCTTTTTTCAAAGATTCCAAAAATTTTAAATTTCAAAAATTTACAAAATTCAAGTTTGGCAGGGTCGTGTGTTTGGAAGGGACAAGTGGCCGGTTTGGGAAAATTAATTGAACTATTACGGTGAAGTACACAGGGAAATTTTATTTAGATATTTAAAAAAAATTTAAAACCCCAATGAATGCCCCGTGTCTTTGGGAAAATTTTTTCCCCCAAACAATTTTATGGGTGAAATTAGTTTGGTTTTAATTTTTGGGTTGCAAGTTTTGGAGTGCATACACAATAGCGAAGCCTTTGCGTTTTTTTTCCAAAAGCAAAAATTTCCCAATCGGAAAACCTTTCCCTTTGATATTTCTGGCCCGAAAAAAAAAAATGGGTTGCCCCAGGCAATTGGACAGGGGTTTGTCGGGAGCCTTTAAAAAAAAGATGTGTTGTAGTCTTTTTTATAAAGTAGACGTTTTAAATACAGTGCACTGCCAAAACAAAAGGAGTTTTCCCTCCTTTTTTAGGCTTAAAAAATTACAAAAATGATATACTTAGGGGCCCGCGTCAGGTAGAAAAAAACATGTTTAAATTTTTTCTGCTGAAATTTATTTCCCCAGGAGATAGTGATCAGGATCCCGGTGGATCTTTCCCAGTCCAAATGAGAATGAGGACATTTAAGAGGGTTTTGAATTTTTTTGAGAAACTTTACCCCCCCTGATGGTTACAGTATTTCTGGTTTCCGTGAGTTTAAAGGGCAGTACAAAATTTAGGAATTCAAAAAAAGGATGAAGAAAAAAGGGAAAAATTTCCCTGTATACAGCAAAAGGGTTTTATAAAAAAGTACAGTTGTTTTTCATTTTCATTTTGGTTTAGTTTTGGAATTGTGAAGGGAGTTTGCATTTTTTTCCTCACCTTTCGTAGAGCTGTGTCCATTTTTTTTTTTTTTTTTTGGTTTAAAAATTGAGATAGTAAGGAGGTTTTTTTCCATTTTCCTTTAAAACCCCCATGATAAGTGCTTACGGTGCTTTATGAGCTACTGTACATTTTTACTAAATATACAAAGGGATGTGATTTTTACCCGGCAAAAACCAAATTTCCCAACCTTTTAATCATTAAAATTTGGGACCCTCTGCCTTTTACGTATGTTTCCCCTTTTTTTTGTCTGTTTTTTTTTTTTAAAGGGCAGCCCAAAAAAAGTGGAAAATTTTTTGAAATAATTTTCAAAAAATTTATTCCCTTTGGGTTTTCCCGGATTTTCCCGCGAGAGTGAAGATGTTTCAGTTCTTTATTCTCCAGCTGCAAGTCCTAAAAAAGATGGAGAAGAAAAGTACATGAAGGAGAATTAGAAAAAGGAAAAGAGAAGGGAGGACTCGGAGGATGAAGAATGGAGGAAAGGGAAAAAAATCACCCCAAAAGGGCCCTTTGAAAAAGGTGAGATTTAGGGATTGCACATTTTTCCCTTTGTTTTTTAAAAAGATACTGTAGAAGAATTTTTTATTTGGGGGAAGGGGCAAAGACCTGTTTTGCCACACCAGTGAAAGAGTCAGTTTTAACAACTTGAAAATTTAAAAAGCTCCCAACATGCCCGTTATCAAAAGATTGGATGAAACAGGGCACCCCAAAGATCAATGAATGTTGGGGGACCTTTTAAACCCTCAGGAAGTTTAGGTCAAAGGTCATTTAGGGGTAAAAAAATGTTTTGGAAAATATTTCAAATGTATCTTTTTCCCCCCTCTCAGAGCACCTTGTTCTTGAAAGATAGTTTTAAAGTTCTTAAGGGAGGAGTTCTTGGGGGCGTACAGATATTTTGGTTTTATGGTTTATTTTAGGCCCTTTTGATGTCAAACCGCAAATTTTGTGTAATTTTTCACGAAAATTTAAGGAAAGTAGTCAGAATTTGGATTAAATGAAAAGTGTGGGGGGGGGGGGGGGTGGGGGGGGGGGGGGGTGGGGGGGGGGGGGGGTGGGGGGGGGGGGGGGTGGGGGGGGGGGGGGGTGGGGGGGGGGGGGGGTGGGGGGGGGGGGGGGTGGGGGGGGGGGGGGGTGGGGGGGGGGGGGGGTGGGGGGGGGGGGGGGTGGGGGGGGGGGGGGGTGGGGGGGGGGGGGGGTGGGGGGGGGGGGGGGTGGGGGGGGGGGGGGGTGGGGGGGGGGGGGGGTGGGGGGGGGGGGGGGTGGGGGGGGGGGGGGGTGGGGGGGGGGGGGGGTGGGGGGGGGGGGGGGTGGGGGGGGGGGGGGGTGGGGGGGGGGGGGGGTGGGGGGGGGGGGGGGTGGGGGGGGGGGGGGGTGGGGGGGGGGGGGGGTGGGGGGGGGGGGGGGTGGGGGGGGGGGGGGGTGGGGGGGGGGGGGGGTGGGGGGGGGGGGGGGTGGGGGGGGGGGGGGGTGGGGGGGGGGGGGGGTGGGGGGGGGGGGGGGTGGGGTTGGACCCCAAAAAAAACCCCAAAATTAAAGGAAAAAAACCGGCTTGGTCCGAAAGAAGGATTTTTAAAAACAAGATTTTTATCATTTTAAAAAATTTTCACTCCCCCCGGCCCCTTTCCCCTCAAAAAAAAATAGGAATTTTTAAAAGTGATTTGGGAATGTTTTTTAGAAAGGGGGGGGGAAACCCCCATACAAAAAAGGTTTCCCAAAAACAAAGGGGGGGGGGGGGATTTTTAAATGCTAAAAATAAAGTTACCCGGAAAAAAGTGGGGGGGGTAAAACCCTTAAGGTTTTTGGGCCCCTTTTTGGGGGGAAAAAGGGGCCCTTTATTTTAAATTTAAAAAGTGTTGCAAAGTTTTTTTTTTAATAGCCAAGAATTTTCAATTTTTTGTTTTTTCCAAAAAGGGGGATTTTTTTTTCCTTTGGGGAAGGGGGGAAAATCCCCCCCCCCCCCCCCGGGGAAAACCTTAGAAAAACGAAACAAAATTCAAAAGAAGTTAAAACCAATTAGAAGGGCCCTTTGAAATTAAAAATTTCCCCCCAAAAAAAAATTTTAAAATTCACAAAAAACTTTTATGCTTTTTTGAAAAATTTTTTTTCCAAAAACCCCCCAAGGAAAGGGGCCCCCCTACCTGTAAAATGTTTTTTTTAAAAAAAATTTTCTTTTCCCCAAAAATGTTTCCCCTTTTTAAAAAATTTAATTTTTTAAAATAAATCCCAATTGGGACGGCCAGGGTTCATTTTGGCTCCAACCAATTTCCTCCAAAAAACTTTTAATGCAAAATTCAATAACCTGCTTTTTGGAAATCCCCAATCCCCCCGGGGGTAAAATTTTTTTTTAATTTTTCAACCGTTTAAAAAGGGTTTACCCGTTTTCTCAAAGGGAAAAAAATTTTTAAAAAGTTTTGTAATACTTCCCCTATTAAAAATAGTTTTATTGGGGTTTTTTAAAAGATTTATTGGTAAAGGCAAAAAAGAAAAAGGTTACTTTTATTTTTCTTTTAAGTGATTAAACCCCTAAAATTTTACCAAAGGTCTTTTCAAAAATTTTGGAAAAATTTAAACCCCTTTTTTGTTTCCATATAAAATTTTATTTCAAATTTCTTTTGCAAATTTTTTTTTTTCTTTTACCCAAAATTTTTAAAAAGTTTTTTTCTTTTGCTACTTTAAAAAAAAAATTTTGCAAACCGTAATTTAAAGGTTTTTTTTTAAAAAATTCCCAAAAATTTTTTTTGGTTTAAATTTCCCGCAATGCCGGGAAAAAAAATTTTTTTAAAACCAAGGGCCTATTTTTAAAAATTTTTTAAAAATATAAATCCAAACCCAAAAAATATCCCTCTGCCTATAAAAGTTTTTTTTGGTTACCCCCACAAGTTTTTTTTGGGAAACCCGTATTTAAATCGGTTTGATGTGCAAAATAAAGACATCCAAAAAATTTTTTTTTAAAAATTTCTTTTTATTAAAAAATTTTTAAAAATTTACCAAATTTATTTTAAAATTTGCCTTTACCCCAAAAAGGTTGCTTTTTTTCTTTGTTTAATTTACCAAGGAAAAAAATATTTTGGAAGGGACCCAATTAAAAACCCCTGAAAAAAAAAAAAAAAATTTTTTCAAACTGGAAAACTTTTGTGAAAACAAATTAAAAAAATTTTTAAAAAAAAAAATATGGGATTTTTAACCGGGAAGAAATTTTGGGGGTTTAAAAAATTGGAAAAATTTAAAAAAAAGGGATTAAAGGAAACGCCCCCCCGGAAACCCGGAAAATGTAAAAGGGGAAAAAAAAAAACATTCAAAAGGGGGGAAAAAAAAATTTTAAAATAAAGACAAAATTTTACAAAAGGGGATTTTGGGAAAAGGAAAATGTTTTTTTCAAAAAATTTTTTTTAAAAGGCATTAACAAAAAAGGGGGGAAAAAAATTGGGTTTTTCCCCAATTTTGGGGGGAAAAATTATTTTGAAAATTGCCTAAAAGGGGCAACCCCCCTTTTTTGCGATTCCACCGGGGTAGTAAAAAAAAAAAAACCCCAACCACTTTGATGAGGGGGGTTGGGCCAAAAATGGGGGGGGGAAACACTATCTTTGGGGGTATAATCTTGGGAAAAAAATTTTGGGGAAAAAACATAGGTAATATAAAAAACCCCGGGTTTTTCCACAAATACGGGGAACAACATTGGCCCCTCAATAAAAAACCGTTTGGGGGCACATTGGGGATAAAACGATGAAGGAGCTAGCAAAAAACCCGAGGAAAAACCGTGATTATGAAAGGGCCAAAAATGTCCCAAAAATAAAAACTTAAAAAAAAAATTTTTTAAAAAAAAAAGAATGTTTTTTTTGCATAAAAAAAAATTTTTTTCATTTTGAAAAAAAAAAAGTTCTATTCAATGGTTCCCGTTGTAAACTTTTCCAAAATAAACTAAATTCAAAAAACCCCCCTAAAAATTATTAAAAAGGGAAATGTCATGGGGGCTCCGGTTGATTTTGGGGGCCCAAAAAGAAATTTTTTATAAATTTCCCCCCCAAAATTGTAAATTGTGCAAACCCCCTTTTTCTTTAGGGGATGGGTCTTGTTTAAAAACCCCACCCCCCTTTTTTAAATTTTTTTTTTCAAAATTTTTTAAAAAAAAAAAATTTTCTTTTTGGGGAAAAAATTTAAATTTAAAAAATTTTTATAAATTTATAATTTTTTTTTTGAAATAAAATTTAAAAATAATTTTCCCTGAAAAATTTGGGGTCCCCTTTTAAAACTTTGGTCTTACAATTAGATGAAAATTTTAACTTGGAAAATTTTTAGGACAATTTTTTTTTGAAAAATTTTTTAAAAATTTTTGTGTTCGTTGGGTTTTTTTTTAAAAAAAAAATAAAAAGGGGGGGGGGGGGGGGGGGGGGGGGGGGGGGGGGGGGGGGTGGGGGGGGGGGGTTGGGGGGTTTGTTTTTAAAAAAGGGGGGTTTTTTTTAAAAAATTTTTGGATGGGATGCCCTTTTGAAAAAAAAGGCCAAAATTTTCATTAAAAACTTTTCCTACAAAATCCAATACTTTTCCAAGGGAATTTCTTCCTAAAATTTTTGAAAAGAAGGGGGTTTTTTTCCGTTTTTTAAAAATTAAAATTTTAGAAATTATTAAACTTTAATCCCGGGTTTTCTTTTGCAAATGTGTTCAATTCCCCAAAAGGGGCCGGCCCAAAAACCCAAGAAAAAGGGAAAAAGAAGAGGAAAGAAAAGGAAGCCAAGGGTTTGGGAAAGAAACCGAAAAATTTATGGCTTGGGAAATTTTGAAATGTCCCTTCTTTTAAAAACATTTGTTTCTTTCAATATTAATCAAAATTGGTTTACCCTTCAAAAATTAGAGCAAAATTTAATTGAAAAATTCTATTTTAAGTGTTGCCTAATTTCCCCCTTGAAAAATTTAAAAATAACTTCCCTTCCTCCGACCCAAAAATGAATAGGATTAAAAAAAGATTTCTGGATCATCCTTGTGTTTTTTTGAAATTGGAGTTTTTTCCCCTTTTTTAGATTAAAACCCAAAACCGGGGTTTCAATGGGGGGGGGGGGCCCCTGTGGGAGGCGGAAATTTGTTAAATTTCTGAAAAGATGCTTTTGGGGGGGGAAACCCCTTTTTTTTTTAAAAAAGATTTTTAAAAAATTTTTCAAACCCCTTGCCTTTTATAAAAATATTATTTATTTGTCCCTGCTCTTGGCAACAGCCATTATTTTCCAAGGAAAAAATCTATATGCCTTTCCCCCTTAAAAAAATTTTGAAAACCTTTTAAATAATTACACAAAAGGCTTTAAACCAGAAACCAAAAAATTTGATGGCTTGGAAATTATGAATTAGAAGTTCCAGCATGCCTTGATTGATTTAAAAAACAGAAAGAAACAAACAAGGGCCTCAAACCTTACCCAAAAAAAAGGGTTAAATTTGAGGTAAGGCCATGCAGGTTTGCCCCCTTTGCCTTTGGGGCCAAATTTTAAATTGGGCCAAAAAGGCCTTGACCTTTCAAGCCAAAGTTCCTCAAATTTAAAAAATTTCCATTAATTTTAATTTTAAAAGGGTAACAACCCATTCACTTTTTCATTCCCCCCAGATACACTCAAAATCTTTACTCATTGAAATTAGGGGTAAACTTAAAAAAAATTAAAAAAGGTTTTCAAAATTTTATGGGTTGAAGCCTTTATACCAAAAAACTTTAAATTTGGCTTTCCAAAAACCCTTTGTCCCCGATTTGGATTTAACCAAAAGGTAGTTTTAAAATTTTTGTTGGAAGGTAAAAATGGTTTAAAATTTTTTGGCTCCGAGAATCAAAATTTAATCATGGGGGTTCTCCCGGGGAAAGAAACCATTAAAATATACTAAATTAATTTTTAAAAGGAAAAATGTTCATATATCTTTGCCTTTGGGGCTAACCCAAAATCATTCCCTTTGCACGGTCCAATTTTGGAACCTTTGTTTTTTCTGTTTTTAAAAATATTATTAAATCTTTAGCACAAAAAGGAAGGGAAAGATAAGTTTAATTTTTTTCAACCTAGTGGAATTTAAGGGAAGAAGAAGGCCTTTGAGATGTTTTGAGGGACCCGTAGTCAAACCCCCCCAAAAATTAAAAAACCCTTCATGTTTAAAAAAAAAATTTTTTTCCCCAAAAATTTTCCCCCCTTTTAAAAAAAAGGGGTTTTTTTTTTTTTCCCCCATTTCCCATGGAAATTTTAAAAGTTAAGGCCAAAAGCCTTAAGCCCAAACAAGGACCCCCACACCAAAATCGTCAATTTATCTTCCCTACTTTTAATTCTCCCAAAAAGGGCATTCATTTCTTATTTCCACATGTATAATTTAATTTTTCCCTAGGTAATAAATTACAGTAAAAAAAATTCAAGTTAGGAATAAGGAAATTGAAATTGGCTTTGGGCCCATTTTCCGGAAACGGTTTCCAACCATACCTTGGGGGGTGCCCAATTTTCCTAAATTTTAAACATTGCTGGACTTGAACCTTAAAAATTTGAATTGGAGCTAATAAGTCTTAAAACTTTAGGTTTTGAAAAAGTTGGAAACTTTGAATCGTTGGGGGGGGTCCCCCTGCAGCCACCATTTTTAAATTTGCCCCAATCTAAAAAGGCCCCCCCATATAAACCTTTGTCTTTGGTCGATACAAGGTCAAATTTGGTAACCAGGTTTTGGCATTTTGAAATTTTAATTTCCGGATTTTAAAAAATTATAAAAACTTTTCCCCCGGGGGGGAAAACCCCGGTTAATTTCAAACTATTTCTTCCATTAAATGAAAGGGAAAAAAATGGCCCTTGATGATTGAATTTTTAAAAAAATGCCAGAACCGGATTAGGTTAAACCCCTTCTAACTTAACTTCATGGGAAAATTTTTTTTTTGGAGTTTTTAAAAGTGTTTCTAAACTTAAGGGGGTTTTGGGATTTAATTGGGGCTTTTTAAATCAGAACCCTTTCCACCCTTTATTTAAAACCTTTTTTAAAACTTCTCACCTCTTTACAATTTTAATTTCCTTTTCTTTTTATTTCCTTTGGTTCCTTTTACTCTTTTTTTAGTTTTAAAAGCAAAACCATGTTTCCCCTGGCAACACTTAAAAAAGTTTTTGATTACAGGAACATGGAATTATCCCTTTAAAATTTTTGGTATAAAATTAAAAAAATAAAAACCCCCCTTAACAATATAAAAACTAACCCAAACATGGAACCCAAAAAAAAAAAAGGGCCTGTTTGGGGAATGTTTTTTTTGGGGGTTTAAAGGGGCAAAAAAATAGGGAAAGGAAAAGGAGCCCCCAAAAAAGGGGAAAACGCAAAATTTGGTCTTTTATTTTATTACAATTAAAATGTTTTTAAAATAAATTTTTTGTGACATTAGCCCCCTTAGTGGACGGTTTTACATGGGGTTTTGGAAAAATTTTTCCCCAAAACAAATTTTGATTCCTTAACTTTTGTTTTTCTCATCATCTTTAAACTTCATCCTAATTTTTGTATTCATTTTCCCTTTTTTTTTTTCCTTTCTTTTTTCTTAAGCACAGGTTTTCAAAAATTAGATTTTGGATGCTAACAAATACAAACCAGGCCCTTCTATATTACGTATGAGAGGGAATTAATGTAACTTTTGGAAATATTAAACTTACTTTAATCCTTTACCAAATTAAAGGGAAAAGGTTATAAAACCCACTAAAAAAAAATGTTCCCCAATTTCCGGAAAAAATTAAAGAAATTGAGCAATTAAAAAATTGTTTTAAAGGCAAGGTCGCCCCAAATTTTTGGAAAAGAAACTTTGCACCCTCATGCAAAAACACTTAAGAAAGTTTTTTAAAAAAATTAAAACAAAAGAACAAGGAAAAAATTCCCTGTTCATTAAAAAAAATTTTAAGATCAAAATCCATTAAAGAACTAATTAATTTCAAAAACCCTGATTGGTGATTTTTAATTTTGGGGAGTCGAATTTAATTTAATTGTTCAAGTAAATAAATTTAAATAAGAAACACATCTAATATACTAGAAATGGGCAATTACAGGTGGGAAAAAAATTTAAAAACCAACAATGAATTGGCACATTAAAATTAAGTTTGAATTTTTTGAACAAAAGAAGTTAAACTTAAAATTTTCAAATTTATTTTTGGGGAAGATATAAAATTTAAAAAATTCAAACAAAAAATTGTTAACAAATAAAAATTCCCCTGGGGTTAAATTAATAGTACTTAGTTATTTCATTTTTTTGACAAACCTTTAAGGGCTTGAAATTTACTTCGGTACCAACAAACAATGACATAATGAAATATTAAAGGGGACTTGTTTGTCAGGTTGGAATTTCCCGTTAAAAATTTAAGGGTTTTAACAATTATTTGTGGGGAAAACTTAGTTTAACACTTAGAAGGACACCTGGAAAAATGCAATTGCTTTTTTCAAAAAAATTTTTGGGGGAAAAAATTTTTGCCCCTCGCAAAAATTTCCCTTTTTTTTTTTTTTCAAATTACTTTTTCTTTTAAAAAAATTTTCAAACCCGGCCTTTTTTGCTTTCATTTACCAAATTTCTCTTGGGGCTTCAAAATTAAAGTACTTTGATTTATTTTTTGTTTTCCAGATTTGTGAAAACAGTGCCGTGCTAAAATATGATATAAGATAAAAAATCTTGAATGGCCAGGTATAATTGAAACTTTAGAATGGTTGAAGAAGCACATAACAGCTGAAATTTTAATTCTTATCAAACATTATTTTTAATTGTAACATGAAGAACATTGTAAACAAATTTATTTTTTCAAATTAAATTCCAACATGGACACTTAAAACAAATACATATTTGGATGTTCTTTAACTATACCCCAAAACCGATGAAAGGAATCAAATTGTTAGGGATATGCAATCACAAAGATCCAAACATTATACTACAAACCCACATAATTCATATTTGAGACATTGAATGTTATTGCAAATTATGCAATTATCTTTAATTGTATAACATTAAGGTTTAGCCTTAGATTTGACATGCAGAAGTAATCTACTTCCCCAAAAGAATTTTTGGAAATTTTGTACGCCAATAACATAATATTATCCTTTTCTTGTTTTTGGTGCACTATTATTTTATTGTTTTAAAAATTCAGAAATGCCTTTAAGTTCTTCAAATTTTATATAAATATTCTTTCGTTGGTTTCAAAGAATAACCCCAGGCCTCTGTTAATTTCCCAAAGGGAGGCTTTTGGTTCATCATATTAACATGTCATTGAATTCAGGATTACTCCATCTCCAAAATATGTTTGATCTAATATTTATATTACGGCTTGAAGGAATACCATAAAATCAAACTCCCAACAGGATTATTCACCAAAGAAAAAAAAATCACCCAAAGGAGTTTTTTATGGAAAATTTTACTTTACAACAGTTTTGTTCTTAAATTTTCCCCTTATTTCCTTTTTTATTTAATCTTTTATCTTTAATATTTCAAGAAAGGGGGAACTCTAACTTCACGTCCCTATTTCGTAAAATTCCGATGCTATTTTAATGATTTTTTGATACAGTTCATTTTTAAATTTTCTGTGTATAAAATGCAATAAACAATGTTTCTCACATGGTAGGTATACATAAAACCATAACAGTTCCTGTACCCTGTATTTCAACTTTGGTCGTAAAATGGTTTCAACAGTAGGCTATGCTAAAATGTTTTCCCTCTGACATGTATTAGAACATCTACAGTACCAATCCTCTTACAGGTAACATGTGAATGTCGCAAAACCTGGATTTGATTAAACAAGGGCACACAGGCCAAATACATTAAAATTTGTCACAAAGCTGCAGAAACAATTCTAAGAAACAAGTTGGAGGGACAACTAAATTTTTGGAATTAAAAAAAGGGCTACTGTAAGTTAAAAACATTTTCAGGCCTGCCTGTACAGTTTAAAATTTCATGCAAGCATTCACAACACCAGGGAAAGTTGAGATATACTAACATACACTGCACTTTTCACTAGCAACAAAAAAAACTTGCTTTGAATATCTTAATTGTCATGCAGTCCATAGAATTTTATACTGTACTATAGGCTAGGCTACTGTAGACAGCTTTGTAGATTATTTGTAAGTATTTGGGTGTAGCACTGGAAAACACAAATGTAATTGATGTGCTGGAGTTTCAAATTTGGGGGGGGGGCGATACTTGGGTACAGATACATACCTTTTTGAGCTAGCAACTCTCTGTCTTGGCTAAGAAAAAAATACAAACATGTCTCCATTTTCATATTTTTGGTTAAATTCCCTGCCTTTTTGGCTGAAAGCAAAACTGCTAACTACTTCAATGCAGGTTACTACTGCAACTATCATTGTAACTCTTGTTACATCAGTACTGTAGACACAGGGAATAATTTATCTGTATACGCATCGCATTTTGCTACACAAGTGGGCATATTGCTACACAAAAGTCAAACAATTGTGTAAGGCATGATTTCATGATAAGAAGCCCATAAACAGGTCTCAAATTGCTATGGCAAATTTTGAACACTAAATTATTCCCTGGACCAAGTGACTTTTTTTCTGAGTGCAAACGCAAACATATAAGTAATGTTTTCAATAACACTTTTACAAATGAAGCCTCTTCATGGATCAAAACTTTCCTTATGCATTCCAATCTTTATTGTTGTCATAATCAAACATTACTATCTCCTGTTCACCAGGAAACTTAATGAAACAAAACTATCAATTAGATTATTGTATGTTATTCTCAAATAAACGTTAAACAGTTGCTTTGACCACTGTATGAAATACAGTACTAACCAAATTTAAGCACTCACAGGGCAACTGAAAAAGACCTTTCAAGTACTTATAGCAGTAATTTGAATGCCATAATTGTAAATGTAATTTTTGATTCCTTGCCAAAGGCAAAAGGATCACATATTCAATCATGTGGCATTGTGAGTGTGTGTGTGGTGGGTATTTATACATGTTGTTTGGTGAAGATGCTACAGTGTAATTGGCTGGTAAAACACGAGTATCTAAATACCACATGTATGGATACTTTTCATACAGGTATATAATTATTGTATAAGATGAAGATCCCTATTGTTCTGGTGAGGTTACAGGTCATGTGAGGTCACCAGAGTCGAAAACCAGAAACCTTTGTGAACACGGTAGGAAACATGGATGCTTTTCAAAATTGGCATGTGGATGCGTTACGTCAAAAGATAAACCCTACTGATTTTTGCAAAGGTCAACGGCTATCTGAGGTCACTGGATATGAAATATGAAATCTTCATAACCGCCTGTAATACATTCTCAAGATACTGTGGGTGGCATGATGGACTAATCTTCATACTAAAGGTTTATAACTTTATCATATTGAAAGGAAGAACTCTATGTTTTCAGTGGAGTTCAAGGGTCATTTGAGGTCAAAACCTTGAAAAAACATATTTCAATAGAGGTGACCTATGGATTCCTTTTCAATGCTATGGTATAACATATAGATGTGTTTTCTTATAGAGAGGGAACCTTATGAGCTTGTTGGAGGTCCGAGGTCATTGAGGCCGTCAGAGGTGCAACTAAGAAAACTTGTTACTGTACTAAACAGACTGTGACGGGACCTATAAATTGGTGTCTGTAGCATTTTGGTGACCAACAAAAAGTTAGGTCTGGATTTGGTCTACCATTCCAAGATTAGGTTACAGACAACAACATTTATTTTCACAAGCATAATGTTACAACTAATAATTTAAACTGTCAAATTAAGACACATGAAAAGGATGCTGTGACTACAGCATGATTGCAACTACCCGTGAATGGCTCTTTTATATAATGGGGCATATGTACTGTGTGGAATTAGAGCTCGTTTCTCACCCAGACAGTCTAGGTACGAATATCTCCACACGCATTTTTTTTTTTTACTTTTTCTTATTCACTTTTTGATGGGGTTCAAAAGGCCAGAGGAGGTGAAGGGTGTGAAAACATCATAAAAAATGATATCGTCAAGGTATAAACTTGAGGATGAACTTCAAATCACTCCCTTTCAGCATGGAATCACTAAAGCCTTGGGCTTTCTGGTTTACAGTAGGACACAACACTCTGCTTGTACTGTAACCTGTGTAGTGAAGTTCCTAGTGATTTCTGGCATGTACAGTACTGACCAACAAGCCTTAAACGTACTGCCCATCTGCCCTTGTGCTTATTTTCTGACAAACTGTAATTTTTTTATGCGTCAGTACCTACTGCACAGTAGTAAAAAGAAATATTTTTCAGTGCGCCTTACGTACGTACAGTACATTTACGTAAAGTACAGTACAGTAACAGTACAGTACAGTACGTACGTACAGTATTATTAATGACTAAACTGATTCAAAAGTTTGAAACACCAGACATCCAATCTCAGTTTTGTACAGAACCTGAGTAGATGTTAGGGCCTACTGGCAGAGAAATGAAATCAGGGACTATAGCGTATATAGACCAAAAGTAGAATAATGTGCCACATAATGGGCACGCCAATAGCCTGCTCCCCTTCTGTAAAGCACACATTCCACACACCACAAACACACACAAAAAACGATATAGCAGCAGGCGGTGGCACATAGCAATTATGGGAACAGTGAGGGGGAACTATTGCAACAGTAACGAGTGTTCCTCCACTAGCTGTTTTGGGTCCAGCGGGCTTCCGTCCCTTACAAAATCTGCCAACGACTTTAGCGCCCGGAACAAAACTTTTGCGGCCCCACAGAAATTGACTCCGCCCGGTCAAGAAGTTGTATGTACAAACGTCAATCAACACAACACACACTACTTCATTGCCTGCCTTTTATTTACGTATTTTAAATACGCAGGACAATCAATGGGAAAATAACATCGGAGATGCAACACCCAGCTCACTTGCACCTGAGCTCTCAATAGGCTATATCATTCATATGCTCTTAGGCTACTGCTTTCTTTCACAGTAGGAATCCGTTACCATCAACGCATACCTAAACGAAACCATTCATTAACTGTCCTTATTTTCCCGTTTTAACCCAATTTCCATTAAAGGGAACTAATTTCATTCCGTGAATACGTCCAATTGGAAATGTGGCCTGCTGAGCTTACAGATCTCCAGTAAGTCAAAGATATTTAGGAAATGCAATTTGCAAAACAAAACAATGACCACAAAAATGACGATTGAACACGTAGGGAAGGGCTAGAACAAGGCCGTAGATTTGCACCATTCAATCTAAGCCCTCCTAAATTGTCAAATTTTCCCAAAGGGGAGGTGTACACCCCTCCCCTTAGACCCGCTCTCCCAGGACGGCGACTCATAAGAGCCCCGGATAGAAAACAGACTCGTGGGAACCCTGAGTAAGTATGTGAATTTGCACCAATATCTCTGCAAGGGAGAACAAAGCTCTTGGAAACAGCTATGAAATGACATTGAAGCAAAACTAACTGAACAGTATTTGACATCAATTATAAGAGAACTGCATTGGGGTTACGAACTAAACTGCCAAATATTGTATACATAATGGGGATTGATACGTGGGATCATGGCACTTTTTTCTACTATGTACAGTAAAACCAGACTTAATTAGGTAACATGCGGTCTTTAAATTCTGCTTTTGGTTCATTAATCATCAAGGTTGGTATGTTACAAATAATTAGACAAAACAAAAAGTTCCAGTGATACTGTATATGTGTAAGATACAATACTGGGACACAAAAGTGGTACAATTTGGTCTACAGCAAAAATTAAAAGACTAATGATTTTATTGCTGCATTTGTTTGATAAAAGTGCTTGGGATATGTCATCAAAATGTAAAACATCATGTGTTAGATGACAAAAATTTTTATATTAAAAAAACTGTTTCTAGTGTTTTGTTTAGTTACAGAAGACACCACAGCAGAATTGGTTAGCAAAAAATACACGTGTTAAAAGCTGAAATTGGGTTTGATTTCACTGTTAGATTTTGTTCACATTACAAGTTGAAATGAATATATTACATCTCTTGACTAGAGGATCCTCACATTCTGCATGCCTGACAATGTGAAGCCCAAAATGTTATGTTTAGTTACACAAGAACACCATTTTGTCCGCATTTTTGGTGGTCCTCGTAACCAACGTTAAATTTTGCATTAAAAATTTCTGGTTGGTCACCACTGCAAATGTTAGGGAATAGTATTTTGCAAACATGTTTATTTCTATTTCAACATATTTATAAACAATTCACATCAATTACATTATCGACAGTTTATTTGGTATAAATATGAACTGGTGCCTGTTTTGGTGTCTTCGTAACTAACGTTAACATTTTATAACCGAACTCAATACAAAATCAAAAGGCAAGGCAAACATTTATAATGTACTGTAGAAGTATAGACCAGTCATATACCCAAATCACAGCAATGAAATGAGGCCATGAAATTATAGTAGTCACATTTTAAGCCAAATGAAGTTGGGATATAACTATGTTTTTTGTGTCCCAGTACTGTATCCTTGTCAATATACTGTACCTGTACCGTAGTGTGTGAATCCCAAGATGTTGCAAGTTTTACTGTCTGGCAGCTCCCTGATGAGACTGTTGATGCACACAGAGAGCCCCTGAAGGGAAAATAAAGTTTGCCAAAATGGTCTAATTAAAGTACGGCAAGTTGTCAGAACTTTTATTTTGTGTTTTTTTTTTTTAAAAAAAAAAAATTTTTTTTACCTGTACGACTTTGCACGAGGGTTCGTAAAATTTTATGGTCTGCAAACGTTTAAACTCGTTTCAGAGAACTGCAAATAAAACCACTTGACAAATTATGCTGCCTCAGAATGCAATCTACAGTCTTAGAGTACTGTAGTTGTCTCGAAGGGACAGTTTTACCTGTGCTGTACTGTTCCATGTTAGTAAACGAACTGAGTCCCGGCATATGGGTCCCCATGACAGCCACATGGTACCATAGATCTACCTATCTATTACCTCTTACACTTAATGACTGTAATATGTACATCATAAATTGTCCTGCATTGCATGGAAGTTGTACATAAGATAAGCAATGGCAATTGAAACTTACAGTAGCTTGCTCAATGAATCATAAATCAGACAAATTGGTATCAGATTATCTTATAGTGTATCCACACCCGAGAAACTGGTTAAAAAGTGGTTTTTCAGTATTATAAACACTTACATACCCCTGTACCACTTTATTCCTTGTTGAAAAAGGTAAAATATTTTTCCACTGATTGGCTTTAATTACACTTAACATCGTAATATTACACTTTAATCTCATCAAGCGTACTGGTACTTACATTAAGTTAACACGTACCTAAACAGACTGGTAAATTGATCTTCATGTCTATGTGCTGAAGTTACAGTACACACTTGAACTGACAATAAAAATGTTCACTGACATACACGCCACTGTCGTATACTAAAAATAGCATTCTCAAATGTTCAGTCTGTACAAATGTTTTGGTTACGTACATCCGACATATCAGGAGGACACTGTTTGATATGTCAATCACATGCCAACAGCTGATGTACTTCAAATGCAACTTTTACTATGAATGCAAAAAGGTGTAATAGTCACAAAGAGATGAGGTCGTTAAATATTTCATTTATAACAGATTTATCCAAAGACTGTTATCCTGCTACATGTTGTTTCGATTGTGACACAGCTACTGTATAACGTGGGGTCTGAAGACCAACATTCTTGTGCCAAATAAGGGGTCACTACAATAAATGTTTTTTCAACATGATATTTGTACAGTGCAGATTTTTAAGGGGATGTCATGTTTATTTTGGCCAAGTACAGTATATTTCCACAGTTACAGTAACCAGTCCCAATGTCTACTCCCACCATCTGTTTTTTCACAATACTAAGACTTAAAATATTGCCTCTGTCACAGAAATGTTTGTGACCTCACATAATTTGCCCACATAATAAAGCTGAAAGATTTTTCTTGCAACTTCAATATATTTGTAACTTGGGTCAATCCGTGACAAAGCTGTTGGCTGCATCAAATTCTTTTGATGTCCAACATTTCTGTGACAGAGGCAATAAGTCTTTCAGTATTAAGTGAAACAGATGGTGGGAGTAAGACATTGTGGCTGTACTTTGTAACTGTGGAAAATATACTTGTCCCCATTTGGCAAAAGAAACTGACATCCCTAAATTGCACTGTACATAATAATCCATGTTGAAAAAAACTTTATTGTAGTGACCCATATTTTGACCAACGTTGGTTTCAGATCCCCCGATACAGTAGCTTTGTCACAATCAGAACAAACATGTAGGCATGATACAGTCTTTGATGAATCTGTTCATAACTGAAATATTTATACACCTCATCTCTTTGTTACTATATACCACTTTTTGCATTCATAGTAACAATGTTGCATTTGAAGTGCATCAGCTTTTGCATGTATTGCCATCAACCATTGTCTTATCATGATCTGATGTACTGTAACCCAAAACTTTGTACGACTGGAAATTTTGAGAATGCTATTTCTTATGTATAATGACATTGGCGTGTATGTTCCAGTGAGACATTTTTATTGTCAGTTTAAGTGTGTACTGTAACTCAGTCACATAGAACATGAAGATTCATTTACCAGTCTGTTTTTAGGTCTCGTGTTTTGGTTTTTTTTTTAACTAATGTACTGTAAGCAGTACCTTTATGCTATTAGAAGTGTAAATAATTAAGATGTTAAGTGTAATTACAGCCAATCCAGTTGGAAAAATATATTTGACCCTTTTTCAACAAGATATAAAGTGGTAGCAGGGGTATGTAAGTGTTATAATCTGAAAAACCCTTTTTACCAGTTCTGTGTGTGGGATACACTATAAATCATCTACATACCAATTTGTCTGATTTTTAAATGATTCATTGAGCAAGCTACTGTAAGTTTCAATTTGCCCATGCTTTATCTTATGTACAACTTCCCATGCAATGCAACAATTTATGATGTACATTAGTTACAGTCCATTAAGTGTAATAGGTAATAGATAGGATATCATCTATGGTACCGATGTGCCTGTCATGGACTCATATGCACGGGAATCAGTTCGTTACTCAACATGTACAGTACAGGTCACTAGGTAAAACTTCCTTCGAGACAACTACAGTACTCTAAGTCTTGTAATGCATTCTGAATGGCCAGCATAATTTGTCAGTGTGTTTTTATTTGCAGTCTCTCTGAAACGAGTTTACAACGTTTGGCAGGACCATAAAATTTTACGAACCCTCGGTTGCAAAGTCTTACTCGTAACACACAATAAAAGTTCTGACAACTGCAGTAACTTATTAGAACCAATGTGGCAACTTTATTTTCCCTTCAGGGGCTCTGTGTCATTCAACAGTGATCATCAAGGGAAGCTGCCACGTACAGTAAACTTGCAACATCTTGGATTCACACCTAATGTACAGTACAGTATATGTCAGGATACGTACTGGACACAACATAGTATTCCCCAACTTCATTTGGGCTTAATGTGATGAACTCATAATTTCATGCTCTTTTCCATGCTGTGATTTGGGTATATGCTGGTCTATACTTTTACAGTACATTATAAATGTTTGCCTTGCCTTTTGCTTGTTTGTATTGGTTTGGTTATTAAAATGTTAACGTTAGTTAGAAGACACCAAAACAGGCACCAGTTCATATTTATGCACCAAAAAACTTGTCGATAATGTAATTTGTGTAAATTTTTTTAATAAATATTTGGGAAAATAGAAATTAAACTTTTTTGAAAATTATTCCCTAACTTTTTTGCAGTGGGGGGGACCAACCGGGAAAAATTTTAAATGAAAATTTTTAACGTTGGTTGGGGACACCAAAAATGGGACAAAATGGTGTCTTGTGTAACTAACATAACATTTTGGGTGCTTACTTGTCGGCAGCAGAATTGAGGATCTCTAGCAAGAGAGTTAATATATATTTTCAACTTTTAATTGAACAAATCACAGTGAAATCAAACCCAATTTCATCTTTTAACTTTATTTTTGCTACCAATTTGCTTTGGTGTCTTCGTAACTAAAAAAAAACATTAGAACCAGTTTTTTTATTTAAAAATTTTTTGTCATCAAAACAAACATGATTTTTTTTACATTTTGATGCTTTTCCCAGCACTTTTTCAACAATTGCAGCAATAAAATCTTTATTTTTTTTAAATTTTTTGCTTTAGACCCAAATTCCCCCACTTTTGTGTCCCATATTGTACCCTTTACACATATACGTATCACTGAACTCCTTTTTTTTTTTGTTAATTTTTTTTTTGTAACATCCAACCTTGTGATTAATAACCAAAAAACAAATTTAAAGACCGCAGGTTAAATTAAAGTCTTTGGTTTTACTGTACAATAGAAAAGTGCCTGATCCCACGACATCCATTATGTATAATATTTGGGAGTTTAGTTGTCCCCAATGCAGTTTTCCTTATAATTGATGTCAAAAACTGTTTTTAGTAGTTTTGCTCAATGTTTTTTCATAGCTGTTTCCCAAAACTTTGTCTCCTTGCAAGTATTTTTGAAATTCACACTTACCAGGGTTCCCACTAGTCTGTTTTCTACCGGGGGTCTTTTTGATCGCCGTCCCGGAGAGGGGGCCTAAGGGGGAGGGGGTGTACCCCTCCCCCTTTGGGGGAAAATTTTTTACAATTTTTGGAAAAGGGGTTTTGATTGCAAATGGTGCAATCTACGGGCCTTTTTCTTAGCCTTCCCTACGTGTTTCAAAACGGTCATTTTGTGGTTTTTTTTTTTGGGGAAAATTTCATTTCCTAATATCTTTGACTTTTTGGAGATCTGAAGCTCCGGGCCCTTTCCAAATTGGGACGTATTTAAGAATGAATTTTGTTCCCCCTTTTTTGGAAATTTCGGGTAAAACGGGAAACCTAAAGGGGCGTTTTTTAAATTTAAAGGTTTCGTTTAGGTATGAGTTTTGTGGTAACGGATTCCTACTGTGAAGAAATGCAGAGCCTAAGGCATATTGAAAGTATAGCCCATTAGAGCTCAGGTGCAAGTGAGCTGGGGTTTTCATCTCCATGTTTTTTTTTTCATTCTTGTCATGGTATTTTTAAAATTTGTTTTGGGGTGGGGGGGGGGGGGGGTTGGGGGGGGGGGGAGGGGGAGGGGGGGGGGGGGGGGGGGGGGGGGGGGTGGGAGGTGGCCTGGGGTGGGGGGGGGGGGGGGTGAGGGGGGGGGGGGGTGGGGGGGGGGGGGGGTGGGGGGGGGGGGGGGTGGGGGGGGGGGGGGGTGGGGGGGGGGGGGGGTGGGGGGGGGGGGGGGTGGGGGGGGGGGGGGGTGGGGGGGGGGGGGGGTGGGGGGGGGGGGGGGTGGGGGGGGGGGGGGGTGGGGGGGGGGGGGGGTGGGGGGGGGGGGGGGTGGGGGGGGGGGGGGGTGGGGGGGGGGGGGGGTGGGGGGGGGGGGGGGTGGGGGGGGGGGGGGGTGGGGGGGGGGGGGGGTGGGGGGGGGGGGGGGTGGGGGGGGGGGGGGGTGGGGGGGGGGGGGGGTGGGGGGGGGGGGGGGTGGGGGGGGGGGGGGGTGGGGGGGGGGGGGGGTGGGGGGGGGGGGGGGTGGGGGGGGGGGGGGAACTTTTAGTAAACTTGCGGGTTTCCCGTCTTTTTTTCCTTTTTGGAAAGTGCCAACCCCAAAGAATGTCTTAGATATGAACATTTAAAAAATTTACTAAAATTTAGGAAAAAGGGAAATTTGAAGAAAAAATTAGCAAAAAACCTGAATAAAAACAGTTTTTTTCGGGATTGCAGTTTCAAAAAAGCGATCCCATTATTCATTTTTTGAGCTTTGCACCCCTTTTTAGCGGGCTATGTGGATAAAACAAAATGTTTAAAAATGGGTCTTTTGTCCTGTGACCTTTTACGTAAAAAAAAAACATGCAAAATTTTTTTTTTAAAAAAATAGGAAATGCCAAAGCCCAAGGGAGAAATACTATCCCAAAGGAGGGGGGGGGGGTTTAAAGTAATTTAAATCCCCCATTTGGAAACATTTGATTCCAAAATTTCCCTTTTTCTATTAAATTTTTAAAAAGTGTAAATTTAAACGTGACTTCACTTAATCACAAAGGGGGGCGTGATTTAAACGTGCCCGGGGTTTCAATTTTAAGCCCCTTTAACCCCCTTTAAAAAAGTAAATATTTTGGGCATTTCTGCCCCCCCTATAAAAATAAAAATAAACTTATTTTAACCAACCCCCTAAAACTTAAAAGGGACTCCTCGGGTTTTTTTAAATAGTCCCATGATTTGGCCCTAAAAGCCATCGCGTAGTATTTTAAAAACCCCAAACCTCAAAACTGTAGTGATAAACCCCAAATTTTAGGGAAAAATTTGATTTTGACCCTGGTACACTGAACCCAACGGGAACCAAAATTTTTCCTTTTAAATTGCAAAATTTTGGGGAAAATAAAAACCCAATTATTGAACCCCTCTTGTTTTTAAATTTTGAAATCCATTTAGTATTTTTTAAATATAAATACAGTGGAATTTGAGTACAAAAGATATGGGTCCATTCAACGGTATTGTTTTATGAACTCAGCCCCCTTGTGGTTTTTATAAGGGCAATAAACACTTACACGGCCATTTAGGGAAACAAAAATTTAAAACCCAAACCTAAAATTTTCAATCAAAGTTTAAAACGCACCAAACCAAATTTTAACTGCTATTTTTTATCCTCACAAACCTTCCTCAGAGGCCCTTGTAGGGGCGGGTACACAGTAAACATTTACCCTTTTAAATCATGTTTTTTTAAACTGTGGAATATTGCATTAAAAGATTTTAAAGCCATTTTCACAAAATTTTTTAGTACGCGCGGCACCACAAACAAACTCTACTGTTTGTTTTTTACTGCCCTTTTTTTTGTTGCTACGAAGAGGGGAGAAAGGAAAAAGGGCTGTCTTGGTCGTATTACCCTTTTGGAGGGAGGGCAATGCATTGCAAAAAAGGGTTTCATAAAAACCCTTAATGGGGGGAATATTTCTTTTTTACCTTCGTTTTGGGGCCAAAAATCTTTCACTGAAATTCTCATAAAAAGCCTTTTTAAAACCAGTAGTTACGGTCCCGGGGTTTTCCCCAAATTTTGCGGGGAAAAGGGAAAACCCCTATGGAATGTAATTATCTGCTGATAAAAACCAAATTCAAAAAATTTAAAACCTTTTTGGTATCCCTCTTTTTTGGCCCTTCTCAAAAAAAATTTTCATTTTTTACGGGGTCCCCCTAGATTAGCCATTCGGTATGTAAATTTAAACGAGGCCCCTTTGTCAAGTAATAAGTGTGGCCTAGATTTGTTTGAATCGGGTCAAAAAAGACTTTACATTTTTGGGTTGGCTCTTTTTGCCCTTTATTATGCCCATGCTCCCCGAGCCATTTTTTTGCTAATCACTTTTTTAAAAAATTGCCCTAAAAACTTGATTTGTTTAACTTTGCCATACTTTTCCTTTAAAGCTTTCTGGCTTGGCCAGGGGCTAAATTGATCTAAAAGCACACTTTTTCCCTTTTTTCTTCTCTTTTTTTAAACAGTTTCTGGTAAAAGGGGCTCTAAAAACTTTTAAGAATTAAAACTAAAATGGGGAAAAAATTTTTTTTCCTGTCAAGGATCTTCAGCGCTATTTTAAACATGCAGTAACAAAAAAAATTTTAAAAAACAAAATGCAAAAAGAAAGACAAAAAAAAATGTTCATTAAGTGATCCCAACTGTTACAAAATTAGCCATATGCAAATGCCCCCCCAAAATAAAAGAACTTTGTACCAGGGGGGGGGCATGTCTTCTGCAAAAAAGTTTGGTGAATTGTAAACTTTTTAAGTTTAAATTTTTTCCCTTTTTCTCTATCTATTTTAAAAACAGTCTGTGCCTGAAAGAGTGTACCTCTTGGAAAACCATGGGCCCTTTCAGATCAACTTCTAAAAAAAAAATAGAAAGCCCAATCTTTCCCAAATAAAAACAAAACCAAAATTTTTAAAGGTCCCCTTTTTTGGGGGGGTGGTTGAAAAAAAAATTAAAATTTAATGCCCAAAAATTCAGAAAAAATATTTGCCATGACCCCCCAAAAGCGTAAATATGTTCGCCAACCCACTTTCCCAACAAAAGGGAAAAACATTTTTTTAAAACCTCTTATGGGAAAAAATCAAAAACAAAAAAGTACTTTTTGGGATCCCTTTGGGGGTTTTTGCTTTAAAATTGACCAAACCCTTGACGAAACGCCCTCGCGCTATTTTCAAGACCTCAAAATTTGATGCCCCAAAAAGTCCATGGATTAAAAAAACCTTTACTGAGAAACTAAAAAGACCTTTTTAAATCAATTTCAAGTAAAATTTTATGGGATCTTGCGGGCACATGGAGATAAGAGAGGTCAAAAGTCAAAATTTTCATTTTTGTTGCTTTTTGAAACCTCCGTAAGTCCCGGGGCCAAAGGGCACATTGGTTTTAAAGGATGAAAGTTCCCGAAAACAATCCCCCCTAAAAATAAATAAAAGAAAGAAGAAATGGGCCCTCTGCTTTTTGGGTTGGAAAAAAATTTTTAAAAATTTCCCTAAATGCATAAATATTTAAAGCAAACTTTGTGCAGAACGGCACTTTGGGGGCCTTTTTTTTGCCCCAAATTTTAAACATCTGGGGCCAAAACACCCCATAAAAAATTTTTTCATTTTTTGCTTTAGTTTTGTTTTTTTTAGTGGAAATAAATTTGGAAAAATTTTTGGGGAAACCAAATTTTGGGGCCTTTGAACTTAAAAAAGGGGGGTTAAAACGCCCTTTACGGCAAAAAATTTCTGCTATTTTGGGAAAAAATTTGCTTTCCCCAAGATGTTTTCGAAAAGGCAGGGGAAACTTCCCCCAAATGAACTCAAGTATTTCATATTTAAAAGGGAAACCCCTTTTAACCATTTCTTTAAAAATCAGTAGGGGACTTGCTTTGTGCTAAAAAATTCCCCGGGTAAAAGGTCACAGCTTGGCCGGGAAATTTTTTTTTGGGGTCATTCCAGGGCCAAACCCAACAATTTTCAGTAAAGTTCCCGGGTTGAACACTCTTTTTTTTGGATGATTTTCCCCCCCAATAATTTTTGTTTGCATAGAAAAAAAATAACCCAAAATTTTGAGGCCGATAGCTCAAGCATTTTCCGAAAATTAATGGCCTTCAAAAAAGTATTGCGAAATCCATTTTTTTCTTTGGCCAATTTTTTCTTTTTGGCTTTTTCAGGGTTTTGGGGATTACTGAAAAATTTTTCAAGGAAAAGGGAAAAAGGGGCCCCAAAATTTTGTTGTATGTATATCGGGTGTCACAAAATTTTATACCGGTTTCAGATCAGCAGTAGCTGGTTTAATTTTTTGGATTGGGGGCCCCCCAAAAGCTTTTTCACTTTCAGAAGAAATTTTTTTTTCCAAATTTTTTGGGGCCCAACCTGGCCCCCTACCTGGTCCAAGGGCCTTAATGTTAAAAACCTCAGTATTATTTTGATCACTTGACTATAAGAAAAGGGGAAGCATTCCCTTTTGGATATATAAAAAAAAGATTTGGAAAAAGGTCAAAAATTCGACCCAAAAAAATTTTCCAAAAAAATGGGCCCTCTTTTCGGAGAGGTCTTGACCCCCCTTTGGGACAATTTTTCCAGTTCCCCGGAAATTTTTTAAATCAAAAAAAGAGACCAATCTGATCTTAATGCTAAAAACCAAAAAATCTCATATATTTTTTATGTCCCAAATTCCTTCAGGGCCCGGGTTTAAGAAAATGAATTTGGGGCCCCCATGGCAAAACACAAAACAAAATTTTAAAAAATTTTTTTTTGTTTGCACTCAAGCAAGAAAATCATGTGAAAAATCAGAAACAAAAAATTTTGGGTTTCCCCGTGCCTTTTACTTTTTTTAGGGTTTTTAACCCTTGAAGTTGGGTTTCTAAATGGCATTTTCAAATTCCAAACAAATTTTAAAAATTTTTTTTCTTGCCTTTTGCAATTTAAAAAATATATTTTGGCTTCCCTCGTAAAAGGGTTTTCGTGTTTTCCCCCGGTAAAAATCAAAAAGCCATACAATTTGGCTTCCCTCAAAAAAAAATACGTTCTGATGTGGTTTTTTAAAAAACTACGCGTGGCTTGAGACCAAATCCAAAAGGACTATTAAAACCCCCTGAAGGGGTTTTTTTGAAATGCTAGGAAATTTGGGTTAAAAAAAAGTGATTTCTTTCTTCCAAAAGAGGGGCAGAAAAGCCAACTAACATTCCCCCTTATTATAAATTTTGTTTAAAAGGGGCTAACTTTTTAAATGTCACGTAAGTCCCCAAGGACCCTTTGTGACTTCGTGACCCTCCCGGGAATTCCCCAAAAAAAATTTTTTTAAACTTTTAAATAGAAAAGAAGTTTTTTGGGAAACAAAAAGTTTTTCCAAAAAGATGGGGGAAATTTTTCTTTAAAAAACCCCCCCCCCTAAAACCCTTTGCATTGTATTTCAAACATTGTCCCTTGGGATTTTCCTATTTGTTGTAAAAAAAACTTTTGCATGTTTGTTGTCACGTAAGTCCCAGTGACAATGACCCCCATTTTTAAAATTGTTTTTAAACCACATGCGCTAAAATATGAGTGCAATTCAAGAAATGAATAATGGGGTCCGGGTTTTTTAGAGCTGCAATTTAAGAAAACATGTTTATTAAATTATTTTTTTCTTCATTTTTCTTCAAAATTACCTTTTTCCTATTTCAGTATTTTTTTAAATGTTTTTATATCTAAAACATTCTTTGGGGTTGGCCTTTTTCCCAAAGGGAAAGACTGAATCCATGCAAGTTTTTCTAAAATGAAAGTTGAACCTGTCCAAATAATCTTTTAAAAGTTGAAAATTTGACACCTAGTACTGAGGGGCCCAATTTTTAAAACCCTATCAGGACCCCCTTTTCATGGAAAGGCTCTGTTTTAGTATTGGGTGTACATAGGTTTTTTTTTTCAGTTTTTTTTTGAAATAGAAAAAAAATGAGAAAGAGGATTTGGGGAATCTGGCATTTTTGGGATTTTATTTCTCCTTTTGGGGTGATGTACATTTTAGCTGTTGGGGAAAAAAAAAGGGTATGCCCCAAAATCCTGCTCGAGTTCCAAATTTTTGAACATTTGTGATCATAACATGCATGAAAGAAAAGGATGGGCCATGGGAAACCCTTTTTTGGGGCATCAAGTTATGAGGTCTTTTAAAATGCACGAGGGCGCTTTCGTTTTGGTTCGGATCAATTTAAAGCAATGCGCCAACGGGGGTCCCCAAAGTATTTTTTTTTGTTTTTGCTATTTTTTTCCCCATAAGGTTTCAAAATATGTTTTTTCCTTTTTTTTGGGAAAAGTGCTTGGCGCACATATTTACGCTTTTTGGGATCATGTCACTATTTTTTCTGAATTTTTGGGGGTTAAATTTCAATCTTTTTTTACAAACCCCCCCCAACTGCCTGACCCAAAAATTTTTGGGTTTTTACATATTAGTTAAAAATGGTGCATCTTTACATTTTTTTGGGAAGTGATCTGAGGACCCATGTATCACAACCCCCCGAAAAATGGTACATTTTTACAGGCACAGACTCTTAATACTACTTCTGAAAATGTAAACACAAGTAAACACCCAAGTATTCTTAGGATTATTGCACTCTTTCCATAGCAGAGGAAATAGCTCAACTGAAATTAATATTTTTTGGAACAATTATTTGTAAGTTATGGCTGGCAATATAGGCATCAAGGGAAAACCATGGAGAGTACATTTTCTTTTTAAAATGCACGGGAATGAAATTATTTTGACCCTGTTTTCTAGATACAATTGTTATTTCACATAACTGAAAATTTCTAGGTCGATGTATAGCATAATTGTCTCCCAAACAGCTAAATGACTAGTTAGTTGGAAATTTGTTTGTTTGTGACTTAACTGACCCCATTTTGTGACTTACGTGACGAAAAACATCTGTTTGAAACCGTCTAAACGAAAAATTCTAAAGCTCAACTTGACCTGTTTTTACATAGCTATTATCTTCTGTTACCAATCCTAAAACCTAATTATCCCTTCCTGCCTAACACTTCACAGGATTTTTCACCTTTTGTTAATCAACTTGAAAAATTGCAATTCTCTGAGTGACTTACGTGAAAGTTTATTGAGGGCACTATTGTTCATAGCACGAGGGTGGAAATGAAGATTTGTGAATTCAGAAGAAGTATCTTATGACATTTTAGGAAAAAGTACTTTTTGGAATACTAGTATTCCTTTCATGGTCCATAGGGGGGCTTTTCCACTAAAATTTCTGCAAATGCTGTGACTTACGTCACGTGGAATGGCCCAACAACTCTTCCTACAAGCCAAGAACTATCATTTTGGCAGCAAGTTATACCACGTTAATCCACTACACATATACCCTCTCAATGAATCATAAACAAGAACCCTGCAACCCTCAGACTTACATGATCAAAGCTTTAGGAATATCAAAACAAATTACCCAACTCTTGTTGGCGAAGCATGTAACTGGATTACGGTACAGGGATAAATCAAACTACACGCTTTCACTTCAGACAACATGACCCATCACCACATATCACGACTGACGACTGACGACCGATGTGGGGTTTTCACAGCTCTACTCTGAGGTCAGAGTCTAGTAGTGAGTAACTTTGTATTAAACACGCTTTGGGGGATCATCTCATTTCTGTATGTGGGAATTACTGTCAATCTTGGAAGGTTATTTGACAGGGTAGGTTCTTACAAATTGATGAATCATCAGTCTGCCAAGTGAACCAAAACGATAACACATATTACAGAGTAGACAGGACACTGGTGGTGACTTAGACAAAAGTTTCCATGCATAGCAAAGATGACCAAGGAATTCCCTGAAGACACAGCTGTAAAGTCATTTTGTTGTTTTTGTTATGAAAGATGCAAAGGTGATTCTAAAAAGTATCATCAAAAGGTCCCACTGCTGCTGCACATGTACATTTTTTTTTGTCACATTTCAAGTGTTTTGGAGAAAGAGAGAAAGAGAACATATACTGCACCTAGTCATCAAACTAATTGTCATTTTTCTATGAAAAATTTAAAAATTTTTTTTTTTTGGGGGGAAAGGGTTTTAAAAACAAAAAAAACCTTTTTTTCTTTATTTTTTTTTTTTTTAAAAAAATTTTTTCCCCCAAAGGGGGTTTTTAAAAAAATTTTTGGGGGGAAAAGGCCAAAAAAAAAAACCCCCCCTTTTGGGAAAAAATTTTTTTCCCCCCCTTTTTTTTTCCCCCCCCAAAAAAAATTTTAAAAAAACCCTTTTTTAAAATTAAAAAAAAAAAAAAAATTTTAAAAAAAAAGGGGGAAATTGAATTTTAAAAAAAAATTTTTTTTTAAAAAAAAAAACCCCCCAAAAAATTAACCCCCCCCTTTTTTCCCCCCCAAAAAAATTTTTTTTTTTTAAAAAATTTAAAACCTTTTTTAAAATTTTTTTTTTTTTTGGGGGGGGTTTTTTTGGGGGGGGAAATTTTCAAACAAAAGGGTTTTTAAAAAGGGGGAAAACCCCAAAATTTTTTAAAAAGCCCAAAAAAAAAAATTTAAAAAAAAAAAAATTAAAAATTTTTTAAAAAAACCCCCCTTTTTAAAAAAAAATTTTTTTTTTTTTTTTGGGAAAAAAAAGGAAAATTTTTTAAAAGGGGGTTTTGGGGGGTTTTTTTTTGGGAAATTTTCTTTTTTAAAAAGGAAAAAAAACCCCTTTAAAACCCCAAAAAAAATTTTTTAAAAAAAAAAAAAAACCCCCAAAAAAAATTTTAAAAAAACGGGGGGTTTTTTTAAAAAAAAGGGGTTTTTTTTTTTTAAAAAAAAATTTTTGGTTTTTAAAGGGTTTTTGGGGAAAACCCGGGGGCCCTCCTTTTTTAAAAAAAAGGTAAAAAAAATTTTTCCCTTAAAAAAAAAAAACCCTTTTTAAATTTAAAAAGGGGGGGGAAAAAAAATTGGGGGGGGGGCCCCTTCCCCCCAAAAAAAAATTTTTTTAAATTTTTTTAAATTTTTTCCTTTTCCTTTTTTTTTTTTTTTCCCAAAAAACCCAAAAAAAAAAATTTTTTTCCCGGGTTTTTTTTTTTAAAAAATTTTTCCTTTTTTAAAAAATTTTAAAAGGTTGCTTTTTTTTTTTTCGGGAAAATAAATTTTTTAAAAACCCCCCAAAAATTTTTTGGGGGGAAAGGAGGGGGGTTTTTTCCAAATTTAAATAATTTTAAAAAAATTTAAAAAAAAAAAATTTTTTTTTTTAAAATTGTTTTTGGGTTTTCCCCCCCCAAAAAAAACCAAAAAAACCCCCCCCCAAAAAGGGGGGGGTTTAAAAATTTTAAAAAAATTTTTTTGGGGGGGGGGGGGTTTTTTTTTTTTTAAAAAAACAAAAGGGGGGGGGTTTTTTTGGGGGGGGAAAAAGGTTTTTAAAAAGGTTTTTAAATTTTTAAAAGGGGCCCCCCCCTTTTTTTTCCCCCTTTTTTTTTGGGGGGCCCCCCCCTTTTAAAAAAATTTTTGGGGAAAAAATTTTTTAAAACCCCAAAAAAAAAAATTTTTGGCTTTTTTAAAAAAAAAATTGTAAAATTTTTTTGGGGGTTTAAAAAAATTTTTCCAAAAAAACCTTTTTTTTTCCCCTTTTTTAAAAAAACCCCTTTTTTGGGAAAAAAAAATTTATTTTTCCCCCAAAAAAATTTTTTTTTTTTTTTGGGGGCCCCCCTTTTTAAAATTTTGGGGGGCCCCTTTTTTTTTTAAAAAAAAAAAAAATTTTTTTTTAAAAATTTTTAAAAAAAATTTTTTTTTTAAAAAAAATTTTTTTTAAATTCATTTGGGGGGGTTCCCAAAATTTTAAATTTTAATTTTCCCCCCCAAAAAAAAAAAAATTTGAATCTTGTAAAAGAATCACCGCTGAATTCCTTTTTAAATTTTTTATAGAAAAAAAGAAATTTAGTTTTTGATGACTAGGTCAGTATATTATTTCTTTCTCTCATTCTCCAAAAAAAACCCTTTAAATGTGACAAAAAAAATGTACTGTGCAGCCCGCATTTGGGGCCTTTTTATTTATACTTTTTAGAAAACCTTTTTCCCTTTCATTAAAAAAACAACAAAATGATTTACGCTGTGTCTTCAGGGAAAATTTCCTTTTTCTCTTTGCTATGCATGGAAAATTTTTGTCTAAGTCACCCCATTTCCTTCTACTTTTGGGAATATGTGGGTTTTCGGGTTTTTGGGTTTACTTGGGAGACTGATTTAAATTTTCAAATTTTTAAAACCACCCTGTCAAATAACCTTCCAAATTGACAGTAATTCCCCATACCGAAAAAGAGATAAACCCCCCAAACGTGTTTAAAACAAAAAGTTTTCTCACTACTAACCTGACCTCCCGATAGAGCTGTGAAAACCCCAATCGTCCCTCAGTCGTCAGTCCGTGATATGTGGTGAGGGTCCTGTTTTCTGAAATGAAAGCGTGTAGTTTATTTTTCCCTTACCGTAATCCAGTTTTTCACTTCGCCAACAAAAAGTTGGGTAATTTGTTTTGATATTCCTAAGTTTGATCAAATTTAATTTTGAGGGTTGCGGGTTTTTTTTTATGATTCATTTAAGGGGTTTTAAAGTTTATTTGGGTTAACGTGGGTTTAAATTGCTGCCAAAAAAGATGTTTTTTGGCTTGTAGGAAAAAGTTGTTGGGCCCTTCCACGTGACGTAAGTCACAGCTTTTCAAAAAAATTTTTTGTGGAAAAGCCCCCCCAGGACCATGAAGGAATACTTAAATAAAAAAAGAATTTCTCTTAATTTTGCCCTAAACCAATTTCCCCATCCAATAACTTCCAAAAATTGTTCCAAAAAAAATATTAATTTCAGTTGAGCATTTTCCCTGCTTTGGAAAGATCAAATCCAGTACTTGGGGGTTTACTTGGGGTTTTACCTTTTTAAAAGTTTTTATTAAATCTCCCGAAATGGTACCATTTTTTTCCCGGGGGTTTTGTGAAAATTTTTTTTGGGGCCCGCACTTCAAAAAAAAAAAAAAGTAAAGATCACATTTAAAAAAATCCAATAAATTTTTATGGTCACCCCCGTCATTTGGGGGGGAAAAAAAGATGGAAATTTTAATGCCCATAAAATCAGAATAAAAAGTTCAACAGACCATAAAAGCGTAATTGTGGCCCAAGCACATCCCAACAAGGAAGGACATTTTTTGAAATTTTATGGGGTAATCAAAACGAAAATAATACTTTTGGTATTTCCCCTTTGGCGCATGGGGTAAATTATCCAATCCTTTTAACGTACAGCGCCCTTTTGTGCTATGTTCTAAGAAACCTTTTAATTACTTGAATGCGCCAACAAAAATCCCATGGCCCATCCTTCTTTCATGCAGTATGATCACTACTGTTCAAAAAATGGAACTCACTGCAGGACTTTGAGCATATCCTTCTTTTTTTGCCCCATATATTGGACATCACTCCAAAGGGAATAAAAAACAAAATGCCAGATTACCAAACTTCTTTTATCATTTGTTTTTATACTTCAAAAAAAAAACTGAATAATTAACCATGTACATCAAAACTCACAGAGCCATTTCCCTGAAAGGGTCCTGTAGGGGAAAATTAAAAACAGTACTAGTGTCTAAATTTAAAACTAAAAATTAGTGAAGGTTTAACTTTCACTTTTGTAAAACTTTCATGGGTTCAGTCTTCCTTTTGGAAATGCCAACACCAAAGAATGTCTTGATAAGACCTTAAATACTAATAAGGTAAAAAGGGAAATTTTAAGAAAAAGAAACAAAATAACTGAATAAACATGTTTTCTTGATTGCAACCGAAAAGCGATCCCAAAATTAATTTCTTGACATTGCACTCAATTTTGCAGTATGTGGATCAAACACAAAGTTTAAATGGGGTCATTGTCACTGTGCTTACTGAAAAAAAAATGCAAAAATTTTTTTTACAACAATAGGAAGCCGAGACAAAGATGAAAACAATGCAAAAGGTGGGGGGTTAAAATAACTTATCATCATTTGGAAACATTTGATTCCAAAACTTCTTTTTTTTAAAGTTGAAAAATGTGAAATTTCGTGATCCATAAATCACAAAGGGTGGGTGACTTTAGTGACAGTTTTTAAATTAGCCCTTAAAACCAAAATAATTGAGATATTGCATTTCTGCCCCCCTAGAAGATAAGAAATACTTTTTTTAAAACCAATCCCTAGCACTTCAAAGACCCTCAGGGTTTTTTAATAGCCCATGATTTGGTCTCAAGCCCCGCGTAGTATTTTTTAAAACCCAAATCAGAACTGTAGTAGAAACCAAATTGTTGGCATTTGATTTTTTCCTGGGTACACGAAACCTACGAGAACCAAAATATTCTTTTAAATTGCAAAATGGCAAAGAAACAAATTATTGAACTCTCTGTCTTGAATTTAAATGCCATTTAGTTTAGGGGTTAAAAATCAAAAAGAAAAAAAAAGGAACCCAAATTGTTCATTTTTAAAATTTTGCTTAGAGAAACAAAAATTTTTGTGGTTTGTGAAGGGGAATTCACACTTACCGCCCGAAGGGTCATAAACAATAATTTTCAAAAACAGTTTCCTTTTTTTAAAAAAATTTAACTGGGGATTTTGTCCTCAAAACCCTTCCAAAAAGGGCCCCTTTTTTGGAAATTTTCCGTCAAATTTTAACCTTTTCCCCAAACTTTGTTTTTTAAAAAATTTAATGCTTCCCATTTTTTAGTCAAGGCAAAAATACTGGGTATTTAAACCCTTGGAATTGATGGGGCCAGGGGAAAAAGGAAAAAAATTCTTTTTGAAGGGAAAAATTTCATTTTGGGGGAATCCCAAAAACACTAATGTGGAAACTTATAATTTTGCCACCCAAAATCCTACTCAAAGGCCTTTTACCCTTTTCCTTTTTAAAGGATTTCCAAAGTTGAAAAGCACAAAACCTTTGGAGAAAATATTATTGCGATACTTTTTTTTAAAAAAAATTACTGGGAACTGTTGCTTGGCTCAAAATTTTTTTTCAGGGCTATGAGCAACATTAAATTTGAAAAATTAAAAAAAAAAAGGCCCTGGAATTTTTGAAAATTTTTTGAAATTTGGGGTTGAAACCCCAAACCTTTCAGAGTTGCCTTTACCCGGGTTTTTTTTTTCACCCAGCAAGTTCCCATACAAATTTCATAAAAGTGTTTTTGGGGCCCATATAAAATTTAAATTTCTTGAGTTCTTGGGCAAAAATTGGGCCCCAAAAACCCTTTTCATACATTTTGGTCAATTTTGCCCAAAAAAAATTTTTGGGACCTTTTTACCTTTTTTTTTAATTCTGGCCAAAGGTCCCTATTTTTAACGGATTTTCACAACAAAAAAAAACAAAGCAAATAGGGAAAATTTTTATGGGAGTTGATCACGGTTAAAATTTGACAAGAAATGGGCCCAATGGGCCTTCTGACAAAATATGCTTAAAAAAGATTTGGGAAATTTTTTAAAATTTTTTTAAAATTAAAGGGCCCTTTTCTTTCTTATTTTTAAAGGGGGGGGGGGGCCTGAATTTATTTTAACCATTGTGCCTTTGGGCTGTAAATTAGAGGTGCAAAACCCAACAAAAATTAAAACGATTTTCCCCTTTTTGGGGGGTAAAAAATTTTTACTTAAATTGAAAAAAGGGGTTTGTTCCTCAGTAAATTGTTTTACTCCAAAAGGGACTTTTGCCACAATTATGGGTCTTGAAAATAGGCGGGGCGCGTTGCAATTTTAAATTAATCCGCCCAAAGGGGGAAAAAATTTTTGGCTATTTTCCCCAAAATTTTTAAAAAGTTTTTTTTTGTTTGGGAGTCTTTGGGACAATTTACCTTAGGGGAATAAAACCTTTTACAATTTTTCATTAAATTTAACTTTTTTCAACCCCCCAAAAAAAAGGTCCAAAATCGTTTTTTTATTTTTTTGATGGTTTTTGCATTTCTAAAGTTACGGCCAGCACAAGGGGTGTACCTCTTCAGAGACTTTACATAATAGGAAAAGGAACTAAATCAAGGAGATTTTTAAATTCCCTCTTTTTTCAGAAAAACTGTGGAAGAAGCCATTTTTTGGGATTTTCTTGTCTAATTTTTAACGTGATCACTCATCAAAATTTTTTTTTCTTTTTGTTTTGTTTTTTTTTGTTGGATCATGAAAATATTGGACCCTTTCGGAAATTTTTTAAAAGAGTCAAAGTTTTTGAAAACAAAATTTTGCCAAAAATTTGGGAAAATTATAAATGTTGCAAAAGGGATGGGGCCCGCCAGAACTAAAAGTATCAATTTTATCAAATCAACACTTTTTAAATGTATTGGGCTCTGGCTGAAAATAAAGCAAAGTACCCCTCTGAAAGCTTTTTTCAAATTCATCAAATCACCCAAAATTCATTATTCCGGGCTCGTAATTCCCCTAATGTTGCTCATTTGGGGAAATGAAAAATGAATTGAGGGGGCCAAACAGAGGTCCCAGTATCTTTTTTGTAAATTGGAAACACAATTTACATTTCCCCGGTTTTTTCCCCCCAAATTTGGAAATCCCTTTACAAAAATTAAACTTTTGGTAATTGGTTTTCAAAGTAACTGTCAGAAATTTCCACTTGTATTTTTTAAAATTTTGGGCCCCCCAAAAGGGGTTCAAAACCCGAAGCCCTTTTTTCCTTTCCCCCTTTTACATCAAAAGGGTCAACCCAAAATTAAAGTTTTTTTTCCCCTTTCTTTTGGGTTTTTAAAACCTTTCCACAGTTTTGAAAAAATTAAAGGTAGTTAAAATTGGCAGGCCCAAAAAATTTTTTGGGGGGAAAATGTGAGGGAAAAATAACCCGTTTTAAAATTTGTTGAGGAAACTGATTGAAAAATTTTGTTTTTTTCCCTTGGGCGGTAAATGTGAAAATTGGCATTCACAAACCCAAGGGGCTGGTTCCTAAGCAAAAACCCTTTGAATGGGACAAAACCGGCCTTCCTTTTTACTTTTTGATGTTTTAAAAAATTAAATTTTGGCATTTCATTTTCAAAGACAGAGATTCAAAAATTTTTTCTTTCCATTTTGCAATTTAAAAGAATATATTTTGGGTTTTCTAGGTTCAGTGTACCCAGGTCAAAAACAAATGCCAAAAATTTGGCTTCATCAATAATTCTGAGGTGGGTTTTTTTTTTTTTTAAAAAATACACGCGATGGCTTGAGACCAAAACAGGGGCATTAAAACACCCGAGATCTTTGAAGTGCTAGGATTTGGTTAAAAATAATGATTTCTTACTTCATGAGGGGGAGAAAAACCAACTATCATTTACTTATTATTTTGTTGGTGCTAACTTTAAAATGTCACGTGCACGCCACCCTTTTTTTTTGACTTACGTGACTCACGTAATTCCCTTTTCAAAATTTAAAAGAAAGAAGTTTTGGGAAACAAATGTTCCAAAAGATATAAGTTCTTTTAAACCCCCCCCCCTACCTTTGCATATGTATTTCACATTGTCTCTGGGATTGCCTATTTTTTTGTAAAAAAAACTTTTGCTGTTTTTTGCCCGTAAGTCACAGGACATGACCCCATTTAAACATTGTGTTTGATCCACATAGCTGCTAAAATTGATGCATGCTCAAAAATGAATAATGGGTCGCTTTTCAGAGCTGCAATCAAAAAAAGACATGTTTTTTCGTTTTTTTGCTTTATTTTTCTTCAATTATTTTACCCATAAATTTAGTATTTTTGTTTCTATATCTAAGACTTCTTTGGTGTTGGCACTTTCCAAAGGAAAGATGAATCCATGCAAGTTTTCTAAAAGTGAAAGTTTAACCGTCCCTAATCTTTAAGTTGAAATTTAACACCTAGTACTATTTTTATTTTACCCTATCAGGACCATTTTCAGGAATGGCTTGTTTGGATTTTACATAGGTTTAAATTTTTCAGTTTTTTTTTAAATATAAAACAAAGTGATGAAAAGGGGAATTGGTGAATCGGGTTTTTTATTTTTTTTTCTCCTTTTTGGGTGATTCATATATGCTTGGCAAAAAAAGAAAGGGTATGCTCAAAGTCCTGCAGTCGAGTTCCATTTTTTTGAACAGTAGTGATCATCATGATGAAAGAGGATGGGCCAAAACTACATCATTTGGGGGCTGTGAAGCTTGTAGATGGGGTCAAAACAAGCCCCCAACCCCCATTTTTTTTTGTTTGAAAACCCCCACGTTAAAAAAACCCTTGGGAAATGTCAAATATATCATGGAAGAAAATGGATATATCAATGAAAAATTGGAAAAACTTTTTGCCATGCGGGATAAATAATTTGAGAATATTTTCATACAATTTGGTACTATAACCCTTCTTGCTTCAGAACACAATCCCCCCCAATGGAAAAGCAAATTTTTGAAAAACACCAAAATTCAGACAGCTTGATTTTGACTTTAAAAGCGGTAGCTTTTCCTGAAATAAAGTTTTGGACATTTTTGTTGTTTTGACCAAAATGACGGGGTGAGAGTACATTTTCTTTTATTTTTTTAATTTTTATTTTTTACCTCTTTTTTTTTAGCCCCGCCCCCCAAAAAATTTTTTAATTAAATTTTTGAGGAAGGGGAAGAAGGTTCCCCTTTTTGGTATTTATTTAAAAACTTTGGTGACCGTAAGCCCCTTGGAATTTTTCGTGACGAAATCTTGATTTTTTAAAAAGTTTCAAAAAAATTTTGCTTGTTTGTGAAAGTGGGAACACCCCGTTTCAAAAGTTTTTTGAAATTTCCAAAGAAAATAATTTTTGGAAGAAATGCTGTTTTAAAAAAAATCTCCCCCCCCCCGGGGTTTAAGGGGAAAAATCGGGTGATGCCCATTTTAAAGGGCAAAAAATTTTGAGAAGGTCTTTTTTTTCCTTTAATGTTGAACAAGTGTATGGAATTTTTAATTCCCTTTTTTTGATAACGTACTAAAAAACTGTATATCCCAAAAAGTTTTATCAAAACTTTCCCATCAATCAAATTTCACAAATAAAAAAGGGAAAAAAATTTAAAATTATAGAAAAAAACCCAAATGGTTTCCAGTTTTTCCCAAAACTTTGCACAAAATTTCTGGGGGCGTGCAAAAACCAAAAGGGAAATTCTTTCCCAAAAGGGAACAAGTTTTCCAAAAGGGAATACAGTGTGTTTGAGGTGGGAAAAGGAGTTTTGTGAAGGTTTTGGGTTTAAAATGTTGACATTTGGACTTTTGAAAAATCCCAAAAAAGGGGAAAGTATATACAAAAATGTTTCCCTTTCCTAAGTTGAATTTCACTATTATGTTTAGCATACGGGGGGTTTTTTCCCTTTTGAATCATGGGAAACGAAATCAATGCCGTCTTTGTTTTTTTATCAGAACCTCCTTGATTAATAGGGAAATATGCCTGAAATGAAAAATTTGCATCTTTTTAAAAACTAACAATTTTTGGCGGGAATGAAGGCAAAATTTTGGTGGGGTTCAGCTACTGTCTTTCAAATTTTGCCCCTTCCCCTACTAGGGGGGCGGGGAAACGGGGTGTGTTTTTTGATTGCAGCCCTCCCTACTGTATGTTTTTTTTTCGTCTTATTTTTCTTTTTCTTTAGGGGGAAGGGATCCCCTAAAAAAAAGCCTTTTGGACTTCTTTAAAGTGTTTGGCTTTTTAAATTTTTTTGGTTTTTTAAAAAAACCCTTACAAAGAGAATAAGTTTTGCCCCAATTTTTCAGTTTTTGGGAAAAATTGTCAAAAATGTGGCAGTCACCTATGTGTTAACTTTGCTAGTATATTTTTAATGTCTCCGAACATAAATTGGCATATGAAAGGTAAATAAAGGAATTCTCCATAAATTTTTTTATGGTTTAGAAAACAAAAATATTATTTTTCCCCTTGCATTTAAAAGGGACTAAATTTAAAGGATACAGGTTGTGGTGTGTGTGTTATATAAAATATAAAATATATATTTTATTATATTTTATAATTTATATATTTTTCACTAATTTGGGTTAAGGGGAAATTCGTTTTAAAAAAACCCCCGCCTAAAGGGGAAATCGTTTTAAAAAGGGGAAAAAATCTTTTTCGATTTTAACGAAACTCCGCTTTTTCATGGGAAATACGTAAACGGAGGGAAATTCCCCTTTTTCACCATAACCCAAATAGGGCCTTTACTTCAAGTTGCCCAAATTTTTACGAAACACGATCTTTTAAACCCCGTAAAATTTGGCTGGCCTTTGAAAAAACTTTAAAAGGGATATCAAATTTTTCAAATTCAAAACCCAAAGGGGGAAATTTTAATTTTTTAAAAATATTTTTTGTTTTTTTTTCCCTTTTAAAAAGGGGGTTTTAGCGCCCTCAAAAATTTTTTCCCCCCTCCCGGGGGTTTTAGCGTTATATATAATAAAATTAAAATAAAAATATATATATATATTAAAACCCGCTAGATCGCCTTTTAGGCAAAAAGGTAAAAATTGCTAATAAAAAAAGGCAAAAAACAAAAAAAATTAAAATATTTAAGTTAAATATTTCCCCTTTTGGGGTTTGAGATAATAGCACTTTATTTCAAGGGCCCCCCCCAAAGTCATTAGTGTTAATGGAACAGCCGTAATTTGGTGTGCAGAGAAGAAATTTGGGGTATAAACTTTATGTGGAAAATGGGAAACGGCGATAGAGTTACCCCATTCCCATATAAAAACAGTGTGTAAAACGTTAAAGGGCGAAACTTTTTTTTTTTTTTTTGGCCAAGGGTCGAGTTTTCCCAACAAGTCGGTTTTTTTCCCATATTTCCCCTAAACCCCAATTTTTTTAGGAAATATTATTATTATATATTTTGTACCCACTATTTTTCGAATGATAACACCCAAATGTCCCCTTTAAACCCACGTAATACAGGTAATTTTAAAACAGGCCCTGCCCCTTTAAAATTGGGAAGATAAAAAAAATTAGGGTAAATGAAAGTTAGGCCCGTTGAATTAGAAAGTTAAGCTAACCATTTCCCCCCCCGAGAGCCCCTTCCCTTGGGTTTAAACCCCTGTCTTTCTGAAACCTTCCTTTTAAAAATTTTTGTGGGGAAACTTTCCCACCCCCCATAAACCCGCTTTGATGGTTTTAATCGCTAACAGAAAAACAGCAAACCAGCCCTATTTAAGTGACTGCCCTTTCCCCTAATTTGGGGACTTTTTCCAGCAATAAACTTTGATTTTCCCTTATATTTTGGGGGGAAAGGTGAAAATTTTCCCTAAATAAATGCTTAAATTTTCCTAAAAAAAGGCCCCTTAGTAAAAATCTCTGCAAACGGGGGTTAAAATGTTATCATTTTCCAGCAGATGTAGAAACCCCCAAAAAAAAAATCTTTTCACTACTTTTCACAGCTTTTCCCATAAAAAACCCATTATAGGTTTTTAAGGGGCCATTTTATTTTTTAGAGCAACAGGTATAACAATTAAAGATTAGAGGGCAGTATATAAACTAAGTTTCCCATACTGCATGCCTCAGGGGAATTTTTACTTTCATTTCCTTTTTTTTCCCCACAAAATTTTCATTTTTTTAAGCCTGTAATTTTGTTTTTAGGTACCTAACTGCACTCAAAAAAGCCTCCCCTCACCCTACTTGATAGCTATTTTTCAGTAACGGACTGCATTTAGGGCTATCCTAAAAATTTTTAAACTGTTTTATCTCGGAAAAGGGACCACGTCCCCAAAAAACCCCTTTTTGAAAACCGTATTAAGTACGGGGGGGATAGCTTGCTCGTTTTCGGTAGGCATGCCCCAAAACACAGTGAAAAGGGATTTTTTAAAACACAGGTTCACTGTGCACCCCCCCATTTTTAACCCCGTTTTTGGGGGCAATCCCCCATGGAAAACCCTGAAGGGAACCCCCTGTGGAGGCCCGTTTGTGAAAAATTTCAGGACACTGGACCCTGATCTCGTGAGGGAGGGAATTTTTAAGGTCCCGTGTAAAATGTATTGGGACCCGGCAAAAGGGGATTACCCCCAAACAGAGGCCGTTAGCCTTTTTCCGGCCCCCTCCTTTTTCACTTGCCTTGATTTCCCTTGAGGGCAAAACCCCACCAACATGGAAAGGGCCATAAAAGGTTCTTTTATGCTTTTTCCCCATATTTTTTGTCAAAATTCCCCCTTTTGTTCTAAATTTTACCTCAAAACCCCTATCACTTGCTTTGTATGCCCCTTTAAAAAGGGTTTTTGTAAAATTTAAAGGGAATTTTTTTCTTGCCTTTTTCCCCTTTTATCTTCCCCCCCTCACCTAGATCAGAGAGATAGCAAATAAAATAAAAGAGAAAAATCCCGCATAAGGGGAACCCCTTAAAAAAAATGGTACAAGATCCTCCATTTAGATAATTTTTGGTCACAAAACTGGGATTTTCTCAATTGTGCATTTATAGGTTTTAGGGAAGGGAAACATGTAGTACTAATTTATGGTGGGTTTGGGGTTCACCTTAAAAAAAATGAAGTCCCAGTATTTTTTTTACCCCAAGTCCAGCACAAAAAGTTTTCTGAATTTAAAGTTTCCGGGGGAAAGGAGAAAAAGGTACCAGTACTTCGGTTTATTTTTTCAAAAAAATCTTATGGTGACCGTTTATCCCCCTTGGAGTTATTCTGTGACTAAAAATTTGTCTTTTCAAAGTGCAGAAATTTGTTTGTTAGTAGAATGAACACCCTTTCAATGTATTTGCTTTTTCAAAGATACAAATTTTTTTGAGAAATGCTTTTTAAATCTCACGTGTATGGGGAAATCTGTGATTCCCTGGGCAAATTAATGAGACAGGGTCTTTGTTTCCTTTTATATGTTGATACAAGTGTGGGGAAATTTAATTGCTTTGTTTGATATCCCAGATAAAACTGTAATACCACAGTTTTTTTAAAAACATTCCATCAGTTCAAATTTCCTAAAACGGGAAAAAATTATAGAAAATAAAAAATGGTTCCAGTTTTCCAACTTTGCACACATTCTGTGACTGGGGAAAAACCTAAAGGAATTCTTTCCCAAAAAATAAAAGTCTTCCAAAGGAAATACATGTGTTAGGTGGGAAAAGGGTTTTTGCTAGGTTTGAAACATTTTGGGACTTTTGGACATTTGAAAAATGCCACCGGAGGAAGAAAATTTTCAAAAATGATTCCCCTAATTAAGTAACAATTCAGTATGAGCTTTAAATGTTTTTTTCCTTTGAATCATGGGCCGTATTCAATCCTTTTCTTTGATTTTATCAATACCTCCTTTGTTAAAGGGTATATAGCCTGTATAAAGATTTGCATCTTTAAAAAAAAAACAATAGTTGCGAATGAAGGAAAAATGTGGTAGCACTCTGTTTTAAAAGTTGCTTGCCACTAGGTTGGGCGGGAAACGGTGTGTGGGTATTGCAGTCATACTACGTATGTTTTTTCGTCTTATTTTTCTTTTCTTATGGGGAAGGGATGCCTCTCAAAACCTTTTTTTGGGCTTTTTAAAGTGCTTGCATTTAAATTTTTTGGTTTTATCAAAATTCAAAAAGAATAACTGTTGCCCCAAATTTTCAGTATTTTTAAAATTGTCTAAAAGTGGCGTCACCTATTGTTAAATTTGCTTTTTTTATTATGTCTCGAAAATTATTGCTAAAAGGTAAATCAAGGAATTTTCCAGAATTTTTTGGTTCTAGAGACAAAAAATTTATTGCACATGCTTTAAGAGCTAAATTTAGGATACAGGTATGGTGGTTGTGTTTATTATATATATATATATATATATATAATATATTATATATTAAATTTCACAAAATTTGGGGTTTAAAGGGGGAAATATGTAAAAAAAACCCGCTAAAAGGGGGAAAATCGTTTAAGGGGAAAAAAATCAGTGCTTAAACGAAACTACACGTTTTTTTCTATGGATCTAACGGATGGTAATGCCTTTCCACAAAATCTAATGCCTTTACTTCAAGGACCAATTTTTACAAAACCCGTACTGTTAAACACTACAATTGGCTGGCCATTGAAAATAATTTAAAGATACTTTTTTTAAAATTTTCTACCAAATGGGGAAAATAATCATTATTTTATTTTTTTTTTTTCGCCTTTTCGAAAGGGCGTCTAGCGCCCTCAAAAAATTTTTCCCCCCTACCGTGGGTTTTAGCTTTTATATATAATATATAATATATATAAAATATTTTAACGCTGATCGCCCTGTTGGCGAAAAGGTAAAATCTGCAATACAAAAGGCGAAAAAAAAAACAATTAAAACTTAAGTTTAATTTTTCCCCTTTTGGTTTTGAGATATATATGCACTTATTTCAAGGGCCCCAAGTCATTAGTGTTAAGGATACTGCAGTAATTTGGTGTCGAGAAGTAATTGTATAAACTTATTGGTAAACGGACTTGCGTATGAGTTTACGTTTCCCATAAAAACAGTGTGTAAAAGTTAAGGCGAAACGTTTTTTTCGCCCGAGGGCGGTTTCCCAAAAGTCGCTTTTTTCATACCATTTCGCCTAAAACCCAATTTAAGAAAAATATATATTATATATATATATGTACACACTACTTCGATGATGAACCTGAAAGGCCCTTTAACCAGTCATCAAATTTTTAACAATACACCATGCTCCTTTAAATGGGAAGATCAAAAATTTGGTAAAATGAAATTTGGGCAGGTTGACTATTATGCCCTTAAAACTAACAGTTCCCCCAAGTAGTCTATACCGGGTTTTAATCCTGTATCTAAACCTTCCTTACAAATTGTCGGGAAAAATTTTTACACCAGAACCCTGCTTTTGACTTTAAACGTCTAAAATGACAAAAACGATCAGTCAATTTAAGTAGAGACCTTTTAATTTGAGGACTTCTTCCAGCAATAAAAATTGCAGTTTCTTATAGTTTGTGGGTGCAAATTCCTGATAAATGCCAATTCCTGAAAAGGCATTCTTGTAGATCTCTGCAACGTTTGTTTCAGTTTTTCCCCATGATTTTGAAACCCACAAAAAAAAACTTTTCATGACTGTATCACAGCTTTGCCATAAAGACTCATTATGGGTGTTAGCCTCTTATTTGTTAACAAGGGAGTAACAATTAAAAAATTAGATGCATATATAAATAAATTTACCATCCTCATGCCTCAGGGGAATTTATCTGCATTTCCTTTTTTTCCTACAAATTTGATATTTTAAGCCGTATCTGTTTTTTCTAGCCCAACGCAAAACAAAAATGCCCTCCATCACCCTACTTTTAGCTATAAACATAACGGATGCATTAGGGGTTCCTAAATTTAAGTTTATATTTAAAAAGAATCATACCCGGACCCTTTAAACAAAAATTTTCCCAATTCAAAGGAAACATTTTCAGGTTTAAAAAAACACGTAAATTTTAAAAACTTCCTGTTTCTTTTTAAACCTTTTGGGTTTTAATCCTCCAAAATTTACCCTTCCGGGATGTTTGTAAATTCGTACCTGGGAAAAATCCAAAGGTGATTTTAAGCCTGTAAATGGAAAATTTTGGATAGTTTTACCAAAAGGCCTGCTTTTCCCATTTTTTAATTTTAAAAAACCCTTTAAACCAACATTTTTCCTTTAAAAGGAAAAAAATTTTTCCTATTTTTTTCCCCTTTTTTTTCCCAAACCCTTTTTTTTTTTAGAAAAATTTTTTAAATTTTCCGGTTTTAAAAAAAAAACCCCCCTTTGGGGGGAAAATTTCAAAAAAATTTTTAAAAATTTAAAAAAATCTCCAAAAAATTTGGAATTTTTTCCCAAATTTTTTTTAAAAAAAACCGAAAATTTTTTTTAAAAATTTTTTTTTTTACTTTTTTTAAAATTTAAAAATTTAATTTTTTTTTTGGGGAAAAAAAAAAATTATAAAAAAATTTTAAAAGGTTTTTTAAAAAATTACCAAAAAAATCAAATTGTTTTTCCAAAAACAAACAACGGAAAAATTTTAAATAGAAAGGGAAAGTTAAATTTCTCCCAAATTTAAAAAATTTTTTCTAAATTAAATTTAAAAAAAGGGGCCCTTTAATTTTAAAAAAAAAAATTTTTTTGTCCCCCCTTTTAAATTTTCCCCAAAAATATTTTTAAATTTTGGGATTTTTTTTTATAGAATTTTTTTTCCAATCAAAAATTTTTGGGGGTTTTTTTTGTTTTTTCCTTTTTGGTTAAATCCCTTTAAAAAAAAACCCCCCCAAAATAAAAACCCTTTTTTATGGGAAAAATCAAAAACGCCAAAAATTTTTTTTTTAAATTTCAAACCCCTTTTTTTAAAAATTTAAATTTTTTTTAAAAAAACCCTTTTTTTTTAGTATAAAAGGTTTTAGTTTTAAAAGTTCCAAACCAATTTGTTCCAAAAATTTTTTTTAAAAAAAAAAAATTTAAAAAAATGAAAAAAAAATCCCAAATTACTTCAAAAAAAAATTTTTTTTGCCCTTTTTTATTTTTCAAAGGGGGGGACTAAAATTTTTTTTTTTAAAAAAAGGGGATTTTTAAAATTTTAAAAACCACCCCCAAAAAAAAACCCCAACCCCAAAAAAATCTAAAGGGTTTTACTTCCCTTTTTAAAAATTTAAAGAAAATTTTTTTGGGGAAAAATTGCGTTTTTCCCCCTTTTTTTAAAATTTTTTCTTAAAAATTTATTTAAAAATTTGAAAATTTTTTAAAAAGGGGGGGGAAAAGAAATTTTAAAATTTTAAAAAATTGGTTTTTAAACGGGGGGAAAAGAAATTTTTACCCCAAAAAAGAAATTTTAAAAATTACCTTTTTTTGTTTTTAAAAAAAAAATTTTTTTGGGCGTTTTTGTTTTTTTTTTAAAAAAAGAATTTTTAAAAAATTTTAAAAAAAATGAAAAAAAAAATTGCCCGGGGGTTTTTTATTAAAAAATTAAAACCCCTTTTGAAAATTTTTAAAAAAGCTTTGAAAATTCCCCTAATTTTTTAAATTTTTGAAAATTTTTAAATTTTTCCCTGAAAAATTTTTGGGCAAATCCTTTAAAATTAAAAAACCATTTTGGGGGGGTTTTCCCCCCCTTTTAAAGGAGGAAAACAATTTTTTTTTTTTGGGGGGAAAAAAATTTTTCATTTCCCATGTTTTTAGTTTTAAAAAAAACCACAAAAAATTTTCATTTTTTTAAAAAATTTTAAAATTTTCCTTTTTTTTTTTTTTGGGAATCCTTTTTTCCCTTTTTCGGGCCTTTTTTAAAATCAAAGGGAAAAAAAAAAAAAATTTTTTTTTTCCCTGTTTTTTTTTATTTTTTTTACCCAAAAAATTAAAAAAGCCCTTTTAAAGTCCCAAAAAAAAAAAAATTTTTAAGGGGTGTTTTGGGAAAATGGGGTTTTGGGCCCCCCCAAAAATTGGTGGGGGGGGGGGGGGGTGGGGGGGGGGGGGGGTGGGGGGGGGGGGGGGTGGGGGGGGGGGGGGGTGGGGGGGGGGGGGGGTGGGGGGGGGGGGGGGTGGGGGGGGGGGGGGGTGGGGGGGGGGGGGGGTGGGGGGGGGGGGGGGTGGGGGGGGGGGGGGGTGGGGGGGGGGGGGGGTGGGGGGGGGGGGGGGTGGGGGGGGGGGGGGGTGGGGGGGGGGGGGGGTGGGGGGGGGGGGGGGTGGGGGGGGGGGGGGGTGGGGGGGGGGGGGGGTGGGGGGGGGGGGGGGTGGGGGGGGGGGGGGGTGGGGGGGGGGGGGGGTGGGGGGGGGGGGGGGTGGGGGGGGGGGGGGGTGGGGGGGGGGGGGGGTGGGGGGGGGGGGGGGTGGGGGGGGGGGGGGGTGGGGGGGGGGGGGGGTGGGGGGGGGGGGGGGTGGGGGGGGGGGGGGGTGGGGGGGGGGGGGGGTGGGGGGGGGGGGGGGTGGGGGGGGGGGGGGGTAAAATCTTGCCCCAAACCCTGTCGGGTATTTTTTTGCCCCAAAGTTTCTAAGGAAAACAACTTTAAAACCTTTTCTTTAAAACTTTGCCAAAGTTTCCCCAAGTCCCCTGTTTTGGGGGCCAAGTTTTTAAAAAATCCTTTTCTTTGTCCGGGAGGCATCGTAAATTAAATAAATTTCAGAAAACTCGAAAATTTTTGTTAGGGGCCCCTTCAGAAACAACCCCAGTTTTGGGGTTTAAATTTGGATTTAAATGAAAAATCTGCCCCGTTCCAATAAGCTTTAGTTTCCCTGTTTTTTTTCCCAAAAAGAATGTTCCCTTTACATTATAAATTTTCCTTTTCAAGTTCCCCTTTTTTTCCCGAGAAAAAAATATAAAGATAAATAAAATTTTTTAATAATAATTACATAAAGCCTGGTCAAAATGTAAAGAGACCTTTTTCCCGGACCAAAAGGAAGGGCATTTCCTCCCGCAAAATGTAAATGCCATTGAAATTAAATTCCTTGTTTAAAACCCTTTTCCATTCACCCCAAAAAAATCCCTGAAACTTACTCCTTGTTGGTACAGGGATGGGGTTCTCCCACAAATTTTTATTTAATGGGAGCATTTGAATTGAGTTTATGATCAAAATTATAAAGGGAAATTTTAAGATAATCTGTAATTCCTTCAAATTTCAAAATATCAATTGACCAATCAAGATTACAAGATTTATCTTCGGTCAATTTAAAATAAACCTTCAAATCTCATTCCCCTTACAAAAGCAACCAAATATCTTGTAGCCAAAATGAATCATTTAGTGTAAGATACCCCAGTTCAGAAAGAGTAAGGGGTAAAGATAATTTTTGCAAGAAAAACAACTTGGATACCCCTTTTTGTCCCCATGGGCCCTTGCCTTTATTTGCCCGGGGCAGAGAAATCTTTTATACAAATTCAACGCAGGAGGGAAGGGGTCTTTTCACATTTGTGTTTCTTTTTCCCAGGAGAATTGGTATCAGGACTTTAAAACTTGTTGTGGAAATATTTGAATTTTTAAACCCCTATCCAAAAAAAAGCTTGGTTTTTGTAAAAAATAAAATCTTTTTGGGAAAAACCTTCCCCCTTTTTTGGGGTTTTAAAAGAAAAAAAAAAAAATAAAAACTTTGAAAAAAACCGGAAGGAACATAAAAATTTCCATTACCAGAATATTCCAAAATTTTAAAACCCCCCGGTTTTGGTAAATGAAGTTGTTTGGGGATTAGTTTTAATTGAAAGAAAACCCCCTGAGGATTTATTAAAAAGTTATGAGTTTTAAATTTTAAAAACGAAAAAAAGGCCCTTTTTTTTTGATAGTTGGAGTCAGGTCCCCCCCCGCCTGTAACCCCCCCTTTTACATTTTAAATTGTTTTAAAAAAAAAATTTTTTTGTTTAAGGGGCCTTTCCCCTTTTAAAGAAAACTTTTTTGGGGGAAATTAAAAAACCCAAAATTTTGAAAAAAGCAAAAACTAATTGTTTTTTTTAAAAACCAATTTTTGTAGTTAAATGTTTTTTGTGGGGGAAAAGCAAGGGGAAATTTTTTTGATGGGGTTCATTGGGAAATTTTTCCACTAGGCCTTGGACCCTTATATTTAACAAAATTTAATCCTTAAAAAAAATTTTTAGTTGAAAGGGGAGTAATTAAAGAATGAAGATGAAACCCGTTGAGACTTTTTAATCGATTCTTTTGGGCTGAATCCTTTGTCTGATTCTTTAATTCGAAAACTTCCTACATAATAGTGTGGATAAATTAAGGTAGAAGCCGGGGCAGCTTTATTATTAATTGTGAAATATTTATTTGAATATACTCCTTAAAAGAAATGATGATGACAAAAAAAAAAAAAAACAAATTAAATCCTGTAGAACCTACTTGCCAAGCACAGCAGAACGGGACAGAAGATACTTGGGAAGTAAAAAATTAATTAAGTGTTGTTTAAATTTCATGTTTAAATTTGTTAGTAAATTTTTTCAAGAAATTTCATCTGGAAGAAAGTTTTAATTCACTGAAGTTTCACCAGAAGTACTGTTTGCACTGGGAAGTAAGTTTGCATTAACATTATTAGTATAATTATTATCCAGCATCTAAAAAACATATCAGTTAATAGTTTTAATATTAGATACTGCATTTGCCAGCGAAATTTTACAACAAGTAGCAATCCTGGTCACTCTAATTGACGCTATCTTCCTAATTTTTCAACATGAACACTCAAATAGTTAAACTTCAAAGGGGACAGCAGAAAGAGCCAACATAGTCGTTCATCCCCGGAGAATTGAAAATTTCAGTAGCCAAATAGTTCCGAAAAGGAAATTCCAAAATCTAGAATTTAAAGATCAGTATATACATTGCTTTAAAACATCATTTAAACTGCCATTCCCCTCAATCCCTAAAGATGAATCTAACATTAATTTTCCCTTTAAAAGGGATTGATTTATGTAATTTCAGGTCCACTTTTTTAACTTTGTACTGCCCCTTATAGTACAATTATTTTTTATGTTCTAAATTAGCCGGTTGATCAGCACAGAAAAATTTACAAGTTCTTTTAAATTAAAAGGGAAAATGAAATTTGAAATAGTTTATCGGTTTGAATCTCTGGGTTTTTGAACAATCCAAAAAGCTTGGTAGGGGTACAAACTGGTCCTAAAATACCCTTAAAAAATTTCCCCCCCAAAAAAAAAAGGGGGGTTTCCGGGGGAAAATTGGGGGGGGGTTTTTCCCCTTTGGGAAAAAAAATTTTTTTTAAATGTTTTTTTTTTGGGGGGGAAAAAATTTTTTTTTTTTTAAAACCAAAAAAAAAATTTTCCGGAAAAATTTTTAAAAAAGGGTTTTTTCCCAAAAACGGGGGACAAAAGGGGGAAAATTTTTTAAAAAGGGTTTTTTTTAAAAAAAAAAAAAAAAAAAAAAAATTTTTTTTCCGGAATTTGGGTTTTTTTCCCGGGGGGAAAAAAAATTTTTTTTAAAAAAACCGGGGAAAGGTCATTTTTTCCCAAAAAAAAAATTTTTAAAAAAAAAAAATTTTCAAAAAAAAAAAGGGGCCCAAAAAAAGGGGAAATTTTTGGGGGGGGGGGGAAAAAAAAATTTTTTAAAAACCAAATTTTTTAAAGGAAAACCCCCCCAAAAAAAAAAAATTTTAAAAACCCCAAAAAAAAAAAAATTTTTTAAATTTTTAAAATTTAATTTTTTTTTTTTTTTAAATTTTTAAAAGGTTTTTTAAAAAATTTTTTTTAAATTTTTTGGGGGGAAACCCAAAAAAATTTTTAAAAAAAGGGAAAAAAAAAAAAGAAAAAATTTTTTTTAATTTTTTTTTTTCCAAAAAAAAGGGGGGGCCCCCCGGGGGTTTTAAAAAAAAGGGGTTTTTTAAAATTAAATTTTTTCCCTTTTTAAACCCGGGTAAAAAAATGGGGGGAAAAAAAAAAAATTTTTTGTTTTTTTAAAAAAAAAACCCCAAAAGGGTTTTTCCCCGGGGCCCCCCCAAAAAAAATTTTTTTTTTTCCCCGGTTTTTTTTTTTCAAAAAAAGGGGGTTTTTTTTTTTTAAAAAATTTTTTTAAAAAATTTTTTTTGGGGCCCCCCCCCCTTTTTTTTTTGGGGGAAAAAAAAAAAAACCCCCCCGGGTTTTTTTTTTTTTTTATAAAAAAAAAAAATTTTTTAACCCAAAAAAAGTTTTTTTTCCCCCAAAAAAATTTAAAAGGGGGGCCAAGTTTAAACCCCCCCCAAAAAAGAAAAAAAAAAATTTTAAAGGGAAAAAGGGGTTTTTTGGGGGGAAAGGGGGGCCCCCTTTTTCTTTTTTTAAAAAATTTTTTTTAAAAAAATTCTTTTTTTTTAATTTTAAAAAACCCCCCGGGGCCAAATTTTTTTCCAAAAAAAAAAAATTTTTTTTGGGAAAAAAAAAATTTTTTCCCCTTTTTAAAAAACCCCAAAAATTTTTTGGAAAACCAGGGAATTTTTTAACCCCTTTTTTTTTTAAAAAGGGCCCGGGGGAAAAAAATTTTAAAAAATTAATTTTTGGGGGGAAAAAATTTTTTTCCCCCCCAAAAAAAAAAAAATTTTTCAAAAAAAAAAAAAAAGGGGGGGAAAAAAAAATTTAAAAAGGGGGGGGCCCCGGGTTTTTGGGGGGGAAAAAATTGGGGGCCAAAAAAAAAATTTTTTTTTTAAAAAAAGGGGGTTTTTTTTTTAAATTTTTTAAAAAAAACCCCCGGGGGGGGCCCCCTTTTAAAAAAAGGGGGCCCCTTTTTTTAAAAAATTCAAAAAACCCAAATTTTTTTTTTAAAACCACCGGGGAAAAAAAACCCCGGGGGGGTTTTAAATTTTTTTGGGGTTTTGGAATTTAAAAGGGGGGGGGTTTTTAAAAAGGGTTTTTTTTAAAAATTAATTCAAATTTTTTTAAAAAAGGGAAATTTTGGGGAAAAAAAGGTTTTTTTAAAAAAATTTTTTTTTTTTTTGGGGGGGTTTTAAAAGGGGGGGTTTTTCCTTAAATTCACAAAACCCCTTTTTAAAAAAAATTTTTTTAAAAAAAAATTTTTTAAAAAAAAATTTTTTTTTAAAAAAAATTTTTTTTTTAAAAAAACCCCAAAAAAACCCCCTTTTTAAAAAAGGGGGGTTTTTTTTTCCCAAAAATTTTTATTTTTTTTTTTGGGGGGGTTTTTTCCAAAAAAAAAAATTTTTTAAAAAAAAAGGGGGGTTTTTTCCAAAAAAAAATTTTTTTTTTTTTTAAAAATTTTTTAAAAGGAAAATTCCCCCCCAAAAAAAATTTTTTTTTTTCAAAAAAAAATTTTTATAAATTTTTTTTTTTTAAAAAAAATTTTTTTTCCCTTTTCAAAAAAAAATTTAAACCCCCCCAAAAATTTTAAAAGGGTTTTGGCCCCCCTTTTTTTTTCCCCGGGCCTTTTTTTGGGGGGGAAAATTTACCCCTTTTTAAAAAAATTTTTTTTAAAAAAACCCCCAAATTTTTTTTTTTTGGGGGGGTTTGGGGTTTTTTTTTTTTTTAAAAAAAAAAAATTTTTAAAACCCCCCAAAAAAATTTTTTTAAAAAAAAAAATTTTTTTTAAAAACAAAAAATTTTTTCCCCCAAAAAAAAAAAAATTTTTTTAAAAAATTTTTTTAATTTGCCCGGTTAAAAAATTTTTTAAAAATTTTTTTGGGGATTTTTTGGGTTCAAAAAAAAATATTAAAAAAAAATAAAAAAAAAAAAAATTTTAAAAAAAAAAAAAATTTTTTAAAATAAATTTAAAATTTAAAAAAGGTTTGGAAAATTTTTAAATTTTTTTTTCCCCTTTTGGGTTTAATCCCTTTTCCTTTTTTAAAAATTCCCTTAAAAAGGAAATTAAAAAAAATTTAATTCAAAAAACCTTTGGGCCCCGGAAAAACCCCCGGAAAAAACCTTTTGGGGTTCCCCAAAAAAAGGGGGGTTTTTTTGGGGTTTTCCCAAAAAGTTTTAAAGGAAAAATGGGGGAATTTTAAAAATTTAATTTAAATTTTTTTTTTTCCCTTTTTTTTAAAATTTTTTCCAAAAGGGGGGGGGCCCCCCCCCCCTTTTTTTTTTTTTTTTCCCCCTGGGGAAAAAAAAAGGGGGGGGGGGGAAAAAAAGGGGAAAAAAAAAAAAAAAAAAAAATTTTTTTAAAAAAAATTTTTTTTTTTTTGTGTTTTTTTTTTTAAAAAATTTTTTTTTTAATTTATTTTTTTTTTTATTTTTTTGTTTTTTTGTTTTTCCCCAAAAAAAGGGGGGGGGTTTTTTTTCCCCGAAAATTTTTAAAACCCAAAAAAAATTTTTTGGGAAAAAAAATTTTTGGGGGGGGGGCCCCCCCCAAAAAAAAAATTTTTGGGGTTTTAAAAAAAATTTTAAAAACCCGGGAAAAAATTTTTTAAAAGGGCCCCCCGGGGGAAAATTAAAGGGGGGGAAAAATTTTTTTTGGGGGGGTTTTTTTTTTTTTGGGGGGTTTTTTAAAAATGGCCGGGTTAAAAAAAGGGGTTTTTTTCCCCCAAATTCAAAAAATTTTTAAAAATTTTTTTTGGGGGAAAGGGTTCCGGGGGGGGGGAAAAAAATTTTTGGGGGGGGGGGGGGTTCTTTTTTAAAAACCCCCCAAAAAAACCCGGGGGGGCCCGGCCTTTTTGGAAAAAATTTCAAAAAAAAAATTTTTTTTTTTTTTTAAAAAAAGGGTCTTTGGGGCCCGTAAAAAGGGGAAAAAAAAATTTAAACCCCAAAAATTTTTGGGGTTTTGGGGGGGGGGAAAAAAACCCAAAAAAAAAAGGGGGGGGGTTTAAAAAAAATTTTTCCCAAAAAAGAAATTTTTAAATTTGGGTTTTTAAAAACCCTTTTTTTTTTTTTTTTTGGGGGGTTTTTTTGGGGGGGGGGGGGAAAAATTTTTAGAAAAAAAGGGAAAAAAAAAAAGGGGGGCCCCCCAAAAAAAACCCCCCCCCAAAAAAAAAAAGGGGGTTTTTTTTTTAAAAATTTTTTTTTTTGGGGGGCCAAAAAAAAAGGGAAAAAACCCAAACCGGGGGGGTTTTTTGGGGGGGGGGGGGGAAAAAAAAATTTTTAATTAAAAAAAAAGGGGGGGCCCCCCCCGGGGGATAAAAATTTTTTTTAAAAAAGGGGGGGGTTAAAAACCCCTGGGGGAAAAAGTTTTTTGGGTTTGGGGGGTTTTTTTAAAACCCAAAGGGAAAAAAAAAATTTTTGGGGGGTTAAAAAAAAATTTCCAAATTTTTTTTTTCCCCCCGGGGGGGGAAAAATTAAAAAAAATTTAAAATTTTTTTGGGGGTTTTGAAAAATTTTTTTTTAAAAGGGGAAATGAAAAAAAAGGAAAAAAAAAATTTTTTTAAAAAAGGGGGAAAATTTTTTTTTGGGGTTTTTAAAATTGGGGGGGGTTTTTTTTTTTTTTTAAAAAAAAAAAATTTTTAAAAAAAAATTTTCCCCGGAAAAAAAAAAAATTTTCCCTTTTTTTTTTAAAAAACCTTTTTTTAAAAAAAGGGGAAAAAAGGGGTTTTTAGGGGCCCCCCCCCCTTTTTCCCCCTTTCCCCAACCCCCCCCTTTTTTTTTGGGGGGGGGGTTTCCCCCCTTTTTTGGGGGTTTTAAAAAAATTTTTAAAGGTTTTTTTTTTTCCTTTTTTTTTTTAAAAGGGGGAAAAAAAAAGGGGGGGTTTTAAAAAAAACCCCCCGGGGGGTTGGGGGGGGGAAAAAAATTTTAAAAAAAAATTTTTGGGGGAAAATTTTTTAAAAAAGGGGGGGCCCCCAAAAAAAAACCCCGAAAAGGGGGGGGGGCCCCAAAAAAAAAAAAAAAATTTTTTTTTTAACAAAAAAAATTTTTTTTTAAAAATTTTGGGAAAAAAAAAAGGAAAGGGGGGGAAAAAAAAAAAAATTTTTTTTTTTCCCAAAAAAAAAATTTTTTTTCCCCCCCCCCCCTTTTTTTAAAAAAGGTTTATTTCCCCCGGGGAAAAAATTTTTTTTTTCCCCCCAAAAAAATTTTTTTTTTTAAAAAAAAAAAAAAATTTTTTTTTTTTTAAAAAAATTTTTTCCCAAAAAAAAAAAATTTAAAAGGGCCCTTTTTAAAAAAATTTGAACCCCCTTAAAATTTTTTTAAAACCCCCAAAAATTTTTTTTTTTTAAAAAAAAAATTTTTTTTTTAAAAACCCCTTTTTAAAAAGGTTTTTAAAAAAAGGGTTAAAAAAAAAATTTTTTCCCCCAAAATTTTTTTTTTCCCCAAACCCAAAATTTAAAAAAAAAAAATTTAGAATTAAGGTTTTTTTAAAAAAAAAAAAAAAAACCCCCCCCTTTTTTTTTTTTCCCAAAAAAAATTTAAAAAAAAATTTTGGGGGGGGGGTTTTTTTTTGGTTTTAAAAACCGAAAAAAACCCCCAAAAAAATTTGGGGGCCATCCCCCCCCAAAAAAAAAGGTAAAATTTTTTTTTTAAAAAAAACCCCCCCCCCGGGCCCCGAAAATTTAAAATTTTTTAGGAAAAAAAACCCCAAAATTTTTTCCCCCCCCCAAAAAAAAATTTTTTTATTTCAAAATAAACCTTGTTTTCCCCAAAAAAAAAATTTTTTTTTTTTCCCCCCTTTTTTAAAAAATTTTTTTTTTTTCCTTTTTAAAAAATTAAAAAAAATTTTTCCTTTTTTCCCCCCCTTTGTTTGGCCCAAAAACCCCCCCCCCAAAAAAATAAAAAAAAACCCCTTTTTTTAACCAAAAAAAAAAAAAAAAAAAAAATTTTTTTAAGGTTTTTTAAAAAAAAAAAAAGGGGGGGGTTCCCCCTTTTTTGGTTTTTTTTTTTTTTTTTGTTTTGGTTTTGGGGGGAAAAAAAAAATTTTTGGTAAAACCCGGGGGGGGGGGTTTTTTTAAAAAAAAAAATTTTTTAAAAATTTTTTTTAAAATTTCCCAAATTTTTTTTCCCCCCAAAATTTTTTTAAAAATTTTTTAAAAAAGTAAAAAAAAAACCAAATTTGGGTTTTTAAAATTAAAAAACCCCCAAACCCCAAAAAAAAAAAAATTTTTTTTTTTTTTGGGGGGGGAAAAAAGGTTTTTTTAAAATTATTTTTTTTCCCCTTTTCCCCAAAATTTTTTGGGGTTTAAACCCGGGGGAAAAAAAAACCCCCCCCCCAAAAAAAACCCCCGGTTTTTTGGGTTTTTTAAACCTTTTCCCCGGGGTTTTTTTTTTGGGGTTTAAGGGTTTTCCCCCCCTTTTTCCCCCCTTTTCCCCCCCCCTTTTTGGGGTTTTTAAAAAAATTTTTTTGGGGGAAATTCCCCAAAAGGGGGGCCAAAAAGGGGTTTTTTTTTTGGGGGAAAAACCCCTTTTTTAAAAAAATTTTTTTTTTTTAAAAAAACCCCTTTAAAGGGCCCAAAAAAGGTTTTTTGGGGCCCCCAAAAAAAACCCCAAAACCCAAAAGGGGGGAAAAAACCTTTTTTTAAAACCCCCCCCCTTTTTTTAAAACCAAAAAATTCCTTTTCCCCAACCCCCAAAAACCCCTTTTCCCCCTTTTGGTTTTAAAAGGGGGCCCCGGGGGGTTTTAAAAATTTCCCTTTTCCCCCCTTTTTTTTTTTTCCCTTTAAAATTTAAAAAAAATTTTTTTTTTTTTTTCCCCCCCCAAAAAAAAATTTTTTAAAAAAAGGGGTTTCCCCCCCCCTTTTTTTTTTTTTTTTTTTTTCCTGTCCCTTTTTTTTTTTTTTTGGGGGGAAAAAAGGGGTTTTTTAAATTTTTTTTTTTAAAATTTTTTCCCCCCTTTTTGGGGTTTTTTTTTGGAAAAAAAAATTAAAATTTTTTTTTTAAAAATTTTTTTTTTAAATTTTTTAAAAAAAATGTTTTTAAAATAAATAAAAAAAAAAAAAAAGGGTAAAAAAAGGGGGGGTTTTTTTTTTAAAAAAAAATTTTTAAAAAAGGGGGGGAAAAAAAAAAAAAAAAATTTTTTTTTGGGGGAAAAAAAAAAAAAAGGGAAAAGAAAAAGGGGTTTTAAAAAAAAAAAAAAATTTCCCCCCGGGTTAAAAAAAAAAAATTTCCTTGATTAATTAAAAAATTTAAAAGGGGAAAAAATTTTTTTGTTTGGCCTTTTTTCCCCCAAAAAAAAAACCCCCAAAAAAAAATTTTTTAAATTTTTTCCCGGGAAAAAAAAACCCCAAAAAGGTTTTAAAAAAAAACCCCAAAAAACAAAAAAAAAAAAAAAAGGGGGGGTTTTTTTTTTTTTTTAAAATTTTTTTTTTCCCCCGGGGGGGGAAAAAAAAAGGGGGGTTTTTTTTAAAAAACTTTTTAAAATTTTAAAAAAAACCCCCCAAGGGGGGGGGAAAAAACCCTTTTGGGGGTTTTTTTAACCCCTTTTTTTTTTAAAAAATTTTTTTTCCCCCCCAAAAAATTTTTTTTTGCCCTTTTAAATTTTTTTTTTTTTTTTTTTTTTGGGGAAAGGGGATTTTTTTTTTTTTAAAAAAAAAGGGGGGGGGGCCCAAATTTTTTTAATAAAAAATTTTTAAAAAAAATTTTTTTAAATTAAATTTTTTATTTTTTTTCCCCCTTTTTAATTTTTTTTTAAAAAAAAAACCCCCAAAAAAAAATTTTTAAATATTTTTAATATAAAAAAAAAAATTTATATTTAAAAACCCTCCCCAAAAGGGGGGGAAAAGGGAAAAAAAAGGGCCCCAAAAAAAAAAACCCCCCTTGGGGTTTTTTAAGGGGGTTTTTTTTTTAAAAAAAAAAAAAAAATTTAAAAAAAATAAAAAATTTTTTTGGGGTAAATTTTTTTAAAAAACCGGAAATTTAAAAAAATTTTAAAAAGGAAAAACCCCTTTTAAAAAAAAAAATTTGGCCTTTTTGGGGTTTTTTTTTAAAAAATTTTTTTTAAAGGGGGGGTTTTTAAATTTTTAAAACAAAAAAAAACCCCCCAAATTTTTTTTTAAAAGGGGGGGTTTTTTTTCTTTTTTGGGATTTTTTTTTTTGGGGGTTTTTCCTTTAAAAATTTTTTTTTTTTTTAAAAAAAAAAACCCCCCCAAAATAAAAAGGTTTAAAAAAAACAAAAAAAAAAAATTTTTTTTTTTAAAAAATGGGGGGTTTTTTTAAAAAAAGGGGGGGTTTTTTGCCCCCCAAAAAATTAAAAAAAAAAAAAAAAAAAAAACCAAAGGTTAAAAAACCTTTTTTTTTTATTTTTTTTTTTGGGGGGGGGTTTTTTTTAAAAAGGGGTTTTTTTAAAATGAATTTAAAAGGGGTTGTTTTTAAAAAAAAAAAAGGGGGGCCTTTTTTTTCCTTTTTGGGGAAAAAAGGTTTTTTTTTTTAAGGGTTTTTAAAAAATTTTGGTCCCAAAAAAAAAAGGGGGAAAAAAACTTTAAAAATTTTTTAAAAAATTTCCCGGGCCCCTTTAAAATTAAAAATTTTTTTTTTTGGGGGGGGTTTTTTTGGTTTAAATTTAAAAATTTTTTTTCGGTTTGGGGGGAAGGGGGTTTTCCCCCTTTTAAAAAATTTTTAAAAAACCAAAAAAAAGGGCCAAAACCCCCAAAAAAAATTTTTCCTTTTTGGGGGGGGGTTTTTGGGGGGGAAAAAAAAAAACCAAAAAAATTTTTTTTTTTTTTTTGGGGCCAAAAAAAAAAAAAGGGGGGAAAAGGGTTTTTTTTTTTCCCCCCTTTTAAATTTTGGGAAAAAAATTTTTTTTTTTTAAAAAAAAATTTTTTAAAAAAATATTTATAAAAAAGGTTGGGTTTTTTTTTTTTTTTAAAATTTTAAAAAAAAACCCTTTTTAAAAAAAAAAGGGGGTTTTTTTTCCCCCCAAAAAAAATTTTTTGGTTTTTAAAAAAAATTTTGGTTTAAAAAAAAAAATTTTTTTTTAAAAACCCTTTTTTTTAAAAAAAAGGGGGTTTTTTGGTAAATCTTTTTTTAAAAAAAATTTTTTTTGGGGGGGGCCAAATTTTTTTTTTTTGGATAAAATTTTAAAATTTTTTTTGGGGTTTTTTTAAAAATTTTTTTTCCTTTTAAAAAATTTTTTTAAATTTAAAATTAAAAATTTTATTTTTTTTTTTTTTTTTTTTTTTAAATTTTTAAAAACTTTTTTTTAAAAAACCAAAAAGGGGTGGGGTTTTTTTCCCCTTTCCCCCAAAAAGGGGGGGGGTTTTTTTTTTAAAAAGGAAACAAAAAAAAAAAGGCCCCGGGAAAAAAAAAAAACCCAAAAAACCCCAAAAAAAAACCCTTCCAAACCTTTTTTAAATTTTGGGGGTTTTTCCCCCCCAAAAAAAAAAGGAAAACCCCCCCCAAAAAATTTTTTTTGGAAAACCCAAAAAAAAAGGGGGGCCCCCCCAAAAAACCCATTTGGGGTTTTTAAAAAAAAAGGGGGGAAAAAAAAAAAAAAAAATTTTGGGGGTTTTTTTTTGGGGGGAAAAAAATTTTTTTGGGGGGGTTTTTTTTTGGCCCGGGATTTTTAAATTTTGTTAAAAAAAAAAAAAATTTTTTAATTTTTTTAAAAAAAAAATATTTTTTTATAAAAAAAAATTAAAATTTTTTTCCCTTTTTTTGGGGGGGTTTTTTAAAAAACCTTTTTTTTTTTTTTTAAAAATTTAAAATTTTTTTGGCCAAAAAAAAAAGGGTTTTTTTTTTTTTAAAAAAAATTTTTTTTTTTTTCCCCCCCTTTGCCGGAAAAAATTTTTCCCATAAAAATTTAAAATTTTTTTTTTTTTTAAAAAAAACCAAACCCCCTTGGGGAAAACCCGGAAAATTTTAACCCAAAAAAAACCCCCCCAAAATTTTTCCCCCCTTTTTTAAAAAAACCCCGGGTTGGGTTTTTTTTTCCTTTTTCCCCCCTTTCCCCTTTTTTTTTTTTTTAAAAATTTTTTTTTTTTTTTTTATAAAATTTTTGGGAACCCAACATTTTAAAAAAAAATTTTTTTTTCCCCCCCAAAACCTGGGGCCCCCGGGAAAAAAAAAAAGGGGGGGTTTTTTTTTTTTTTTTTTAAAAAATTTTTTTTTAAACCTTTTTGGGGGCCCCCCCCCAAAAAAAAAAAATTTTTTGGGGGGGGGGTTTTTTTGGGTTGGGGCCCAAATTTTTTTTTTTTTAAAAAAAAAAAAAAAGGGGGTTTCTTTTTTTAAACCCCCAAAAAAGGGGCCCTTAAAAAACCTTTTTTTTTTCCCCCAAATTTTACCCCCCAAAAAAAAAATTTTTTTTTAACAAAAAAAATTTTAAAAAAAAAAGGGGGTTTTTTTTAAAATTTTTTTTTTTTTTGGGGGGCCCCCCCCCCCTTTTTTTTTTAAAAAACCCCAAATTTTTTCCCCAAATTTTAAAACCCTTTCCCCCAAAAAATTTTTTTTAAAAAAATTTGGGGTTTTTTAAAATTTACTTTTTAAAAGGGCCCCCCAAAAAACCTTCCCCCCACCCCCCCGCCATTTTTTTTGGGGCCCTACCCCTTTTCCCCCTTTTTTTTTAAAAAGGGAAAAAAAAAAAAAATTTTTCCTTTTTTTTTTTTAAAAAAAAACCCCGGGGGGGGGAAAAAAAAATTTTTTTTTTCCCCCCCCCGGGGCCCAAAAACCCCCCCCCGGGCCCGGGCCAAATTTTTTAAATAAAAAAAATTTTTTTTTTTTTTGGGGGGGGCCCCCGGGTTTTAAAAATTTAAAAAAAAAAAAATTTTTTTTATGAAAAAAAATTTTTAAACTTTTTTTTTTTTTAAAAAAAAAAAAAAAAAAAAAAAAAATTTTCTTTTTTTCCCCCCTTTTTTTTTTTTCCCTTTTTTTCCCCCCAAAAAAATTTTTCCCCCCCCCCAAAAAAATTTAAAAAAACCCCCCGGGGGAAAAAATTTTTTAAAAAATTTTTTAAATTTAAAAAATTTTTTTTTGGGAAAAAAAATTAAAAAAGGGGGAAAAATTTAAAACCCAAAAATTAATTCCCCCCCCCCCAAAATTTGCCCCCCCCCAAAAAACCCTTTTTTTTTTTAAAAAAACCCTTTTTTTTTTTTAAAAAAAAAAAAATTTTTTTCCCCACCCCCTTTTCCCTTTTGGGCCCCCCGGGTTAAAAAAAGCCAAAAGGAAATTTGGGGCCCCCAAAACCGGGAAACCCCCAAAAAAAAAAAAAATTTAAATTTTTGGGGTTAAAAAATTTTTAAAAAATTTTAAAAGGGAAAAAAAGGGTTTTTTTTTAAAAAATTTTTTTTTCCCCTTTTTGGGGGGAAATTAAAAATTTTGGGGGAAAAAAAAAGGTTTTAAAATTTCCCGGGGCCCTTTAAAAAAAGGGCCCCGGGGGCCCTTTCCCCCCATTTCCCCCTTTAAAAGGGGGGTTTTTTTGGGTTTTTCCCCCTTTTTTTCCCCCCCCAAAAACCCCCTTTAAACCCCCCCCCCCCGGGGGGGGGGGGTTTTTAAATTTTTTTTTAAAAATTTTTTTTTTTTTCCCCCCCCCCCTTTTTTCCCCCAACCCCTTTTTTTTTTTTTTTTTTTTTGGGGGGGGGGAAAAAATTTTTTTTAAAAAATTTTTGGGGGGAAAAATTTTTTTTTAAAAAAAAAAATTTTTTTCTTTTTTTTTTTTGGGGGGGGGGGGGGAAAAAAAAAAAAATAAAAAAAAATTTTTTAAAAAATTATATTATTTTTTTTTAAAAAAAAAAAAAGGTTTTTTTAAAAAAAAGGGTTAAAAAATTAAATTTTTAAAAAAAAAATTTACTTTTGGGAAACCCCAAAAAATTTTTTTTAAAAATTTTTTAAAAATTTTTTTCCTTTTAAAAAAAAAATTTTTTTTTTTTAAAAAGGAAAAATTTTTAAAAATTTTTTTTTTAAAAAAAAAAAATTTTTTTTTAAATTATTTTTTTTCCCCCCCCCTTTTTTTTTTAAAAAGGGGGTTTAAAAACCCTTTTAAAAAAAATTTTTTAAAAAAAAAAAATTTTTTTTAAAAAAAAATTTTGTTTTTAAAAAAAAAAAAAAAAAAAAATGGGGGGATTTTTTTGGGGGGGCCCAATTTTAAAAAAAAAAAATTTTTAATAATAAATAAAAAAAAACCCCCCTTAAGGGGGCCCCCCCGGGTTCCAAAAAAAGTTTCCCCAAAAAAAAAAAAAAAAAGGGGTTTAAATTTAAAAAAAAAAAACCGGGCCCCTTTTTTAAAAAATTTTAAAAATTTTAAATTAAAAAAAAATTTTTACTTTTTTTTTTTAAAAACCCAAACCCCGGGGAAAAAGGGGGGGTTTTTTTTTTCCCGGAAAAAAGGGGGTTTTTTTTTTTAAACCCCCCCCTTTTTTCCTTTTTTTTTTTAAAATTTGGGGCCCCAAATTTGGGGGGTTAAAAGGGTTTTTTAAAACCATTTTAAAAAAACCCCGGGGGGCTTTTTTTTTTTTTCCCCCAAAACCCCAAAAAATTTTTTATTTTTTTTTTTTAAAAAATTTTTAAAAAAAAAATTTTTTAAAAACCCCCCCTTTTCCCCCCTTTTTTAAACCCCCAAAAATTTAATTTCCCCCCTTTTTTCCCCCCCGGGAAAATTTAAAAAAAAATAATTTTTTTTTGGGAAATGGGAAAACCCCTTTTTTTTGGAAATTTTTTTTTAAAATTTTTCCCCCCCTTTTTTTTAAAAGGGAAAGGGGGGGGAAAAAAAAAAAAAAGGGGCAAAAAATTTTTCCTTTTTTTAAAAAGGGGGTTTTTTTCCCAAAAAAAAACCCCTTTTTTAAAAAATTTTTAAAAAAAAGGCCCCAAAAAAGGGTTTTTTTAAAAAAAAAAATTTTTTTTTTAAAAAAAAAAAAAATTTTTTTAAAAATTGCCCGGGTTAAAAACCCCCCCTTTTTTTAACGGGGGGGGTTTTAAATTTTCCCCAAAAATTTTTTTTTGGATTTTGGAAAAAAAAAAAATTTTTTAAAAACCCCAAAATTTTTAAAAATTTTAAAATTTTTTTTTTAAAAAAGGGGGGGGCAAAAACCAAATAAATTTAAAAAAAGAAAAAAAAACCCCCCCCCTTTTTCCTTTTAAAAAAATTTTTTTCCTTTCCCCCCTTTTTTTTTTAAAGGGGGGGGGGGGTTTGGGGCCCCCAAAACCCGCCCGATTTTTTTTTTTCCCTTTTTTAAAAGGTTTTTTTTTTTTCCCCCCAAAAATTTAAAAAAAGCCCCCCCAAAAATTTTTTTTTTTTAAAAAAGGTTTTAAAAAAGGTTTTAAAAAAGGGGGGGTTTTTTTGGGGGGAAAAAACCCGGAAAAAATTTTAAACCTTTTTTTAAATTTTAAAAAATTTTAAATTAATTTTTTAACCTTTTGGGAAAAATTTTTTTAAAAAAAAAAAAAACTTTTAAGGGGGGAAATTTTTTTTCCCAAAAAAAAAACCCCCCCCAAAAAAGGGAAAATAAATTTAAAATTTTCCCCTTGTTTTTTTTTAAAACCCCCGGGGTTTTAAACCTTTTTTTTTAAAAACTTTTTTTTAAAAATTGGAACCCCCCCCAAAAAAAAAAAAATTTTTTTCCCCAATTTTATTTTTAAAAAAATTTTTTTTTTAAAAAAAACCGGAGGGGGGGGGGTTTTTTAAATAAAATTTTGGGGAAGGGGGGGAAAATAAAAATTTTTAAGTTTTTTAAAATTTTTAAAAAAAAAAAAGGGAAAAGGGGTTTTTTTAAAAAAAAATTTTTTTAAAAATTTTTTTTGGGGAAAAAAATTTTTTCAATTTTTTTTCCCCTTTTTTTCCCCTTTCCCCTTAAAAAAAATTTAAAATTCCCCTTTTTGGGGGGGCCCCTTTCCACTGAATTTAAAAACCTTTAGCGCTTTGCGGCGGGACGGGAAGTTTACCAAAAAAATTTTTTCCCCCAGGGGGAAATTTTTTTTAAAATTTTAAACACTTTATGAACATGATTTTCCCGTTTAGAAAATATGACTTTGGGAAAAAACTTTTTGGGAATTTTTTACTTCCAAAGTTTTGGTCGTACCCCGTAGTTTCCCAAGGGGCCCATCGGCCAAGTTTTCACTACAAAGTTTCTGCATTTTGTGGTTTTTCCAAAAGAAAATGCTTTTTTCTGACACAAGTAACCCTAAACTCGCGCCCTGGCCAAAACAAACCCTTTAAACCCTTACCCCGGGACACTGCCCTTCATGTGGGACTTTTGGGAATGTAGAGAAAATCAGAACAAAAGAAAAAACGGTTCAAAAACAGAGAGCAGTCTGCAAAATGAACCTAACTTTACAACTACAAAATTTATTTTTTTTAAAAGGGCCCTATTTAAAATTTTGTTCAAAAATGAAAAGGGGGGAGGGTCCCCTCCCTTTGGGTTAGGAAAAAAACCCCCTTTTCCCCAATGGACTCGCCCAAAAATACCCCTTGTTTTAGACCAAACAAAAACATTAACTAAAAAAGAAAATTTTTTTAAAACTACAATTATTTTTAAAGCTTTTTTAAAAAGATAAGTTTCATTTTCCTTTTAACCCAAACAAAGGGCTTTTTTAAAAGGGAGGAAGGCCCATCCCGAAAACAAACGTTTTTCTTTTAAAAAAAATTAAAAAACAAATGTAAGGGTAGCTCTCACAAGGCTCCCTGGGATCTCAAATGACTGCCGACAGCTATCAAAAAAAAGGCTTCGTTTTTCGTTTGGGGCTCCCCGGGTTTGAGCATCGAAATTTTTATTTATTAGATTTTCTCAGGGCACCTTTTAGTATAAGTTCCGAGGGTTGCCCCAATCGAACTTCTGGGTTTACCCAAAACCCCCGCCTTTGTACTAAAATGGAATATTCACATCGGGGTATATGAGAATCCTCAATTTTTACCCTTCTCGAGTTTTTTCAAAACAAATTTTTTAGGGGTTTTTTTATCGGAATAGTAAAAAAAAAGAAAAAAACCCCCCTTTTAAACCTTTTAAAAAAAAAATTATAAGGAAAAAACCAATTACTTTAAAAAATCCCCCCCCCTTCCCCCTGCCAAAAATTTTTTGAACTGAAAAAAGAACAATGGGATTTCGACTAAGCACTTAGTTGAAAAACCCCCTTTTCCCTTTTGCAAAAAAAAATTTCCCCCTTTTTTTCTTTGGGGAGGGGTAACTTTTAAAAGGTCAATTTTAAAAATTTCGGGGTTAAAAATAAAATTTCCATTCTTTATTACTTAAAATTTAAAATTTCGTAGAATTTTGGAATGGTCAAAGTCTTTTTGGGAAAAGTTTTTTAAAGGAAACCCCTTTTTTTTTTAAATTTTTCAAAAAAGTGTCTGAATTCCCTAACTGTCAAAAAATGCCGTAGAAAACACTAATTTCCAAAAATTTTTTTGGGGGGGGGAAAAATTTGAAAATTTTAAGGCTTTTTTTTTTTTAAAAAAAAACTTTTTCGGGGTTTCCCCCCCCTTTTTTCCCCAGGGTGTCCTTAAAAACAATTTTAAAACCCTGTAATTTTTTTACCTTCATTATTTTAAACCGGTATCTCTGGAATGAAGGGGTATTTTACAAAAAAGAAGGTCTGTAAATTTTTTTTTAGAAGGAAAAAAAAAAATGGGGGGGGGGGGGTGGGGGGGGGGGGGGGTGGGGGGGGGGGGGGGTGGGGGGGGGGGGGGGTGGGGGGGGGGGGGGGTGGGGGGGGGGGGGGGTGGGGGGGGGGGGGGGTGGGGGGGGGGGGGGGTGGGGGGGGGGGGGGGTGGGGGGGGGGGGGGGTGGGGGGGGGGGGGGGTGGGGGGGGGGGGGGGTGGGGGGGGGGGGGGGTGGGGGGGGGGGGGGGTGGGGGGGGGGGGGGGTGGGGGGGGGGGGGGGTGGGGGGGGGGGGGGGTGGGGGGGGGGGGGGGTGGGGGGGGGGGGGGGTGGGGGGGGGGGGGGGTGGGGGGGGGGGGGGGTGGGGGGGGGGGGGGGTGGGGGGGGGGGGGGGTGGGGGGGGGGGGGGGTGGGGGGGGGGGGGGGTGGGGGGGGGGGGGGGTGGGGGGGGGGGGGGGTGGGGGGGGGGGGGGGTGGGGGGGGGGGGGGGTGGGGGGGGGGGGGGGTGGGGGGGGGGGGGGGTGGGGGGGAAAAAATGGAAAAAAATTAAAAACAATCCTCATAAAAACTTTGGAAAAATTTGGGACTTTTAAGCCCAAAAGGGGGTTTTTTGGGGGGGACTTTTGTGAGTATTTTTGGGAGGGATTCCCCAAATTTTAACCCAAACATTTTTAATAAAAAGGAAATTTTCTAGGTAAAAAGAAAAGGACTTTTCACTATTTTATTTTGGGAGAGGTCAAGATTTAAAAAAAACTATGATTTTTAAATTTAGAATAAAGGATAAATTTCCCCCAAAGTAAAAAGGGAAAAAATAGGAGCAAGTTTCCCAAAGGGTACAGGTAGGATAAAAAGGGAAAGTCTTTAAAAGTTTTTCGAGATGTGACAAAAAAATCCCCCCCCAAAAAGAACATTCCGACTAGGGTTACTTTTTTCACAAGCATGAAAAAAAAACCCGGGCCCAAAATTCATTTGAGAGAAAGGGAAATTTTTAAAAATTTTTGAAAATGGGCCCTTTGCCCACTTTTTAATATGCATGACAGTAGAAAATGAAAACAATAGGAAACCCAAATTCGGGATCATGGCCAACAAATTCCCACTATCCCCCAAATTCCTTTCCCATCTGAGTTTTGCTTTAAAACAATTTTAAAGGGAAATTTCATAATCTTTATGAAAACACACATGCTTTAAAATTATAAAAACCAGTTAGTTTCATTCTATGTTTCCTTTAAAAAAAAAAAAAAAAAAAAAAAACACCCAAAAAAGATTTTACTGGCTTTTTCCTCATTCCCCCTTCAGAATTTCTGTCAAGTGTCCACCCACTCCAAATGCAAAATTTTTTGCTGTCTCTCGGGACATAAATTTTGCCTAAAACACCGTTACTATGTGAAAATTTTAAAAAATATAAAATTTTTAAGATTTGAGTAAAAAAGCCCTTATTACCCAAAATTTTAAAGGGAAAAAACATTTTGTATATGCCACATTTTATCCCCCCCTTTCCCATGTACTTTTTAAAGATGCAAACTTTAAAAATATTTGGGACTTCCCAAGCATACAAAGGGGAATTACAGAAAAGCAAACAAAAACAAAAACCCGGAAAAAAAATAATGTTTAAAGATAAAAACAATGGTAAAGATAAAAAAAAAAAAAAAATAAAGAAAAAAAGACAGTATGGTTTGGGAAGGTCTTTAAATTTACGAAAACTTAAAAATTTAAAAAATGTAGAATAGAGAAAATAAACAAAAAACATGAAAAAACAAAAAAGGGTTTTACTATGTGGTGGGAAAAAACCCTTAAAAAAAAGAAACAAAAAATTATACACCAATTAAAGGGCCTTATAGAAAAAGTAAAAGAATAAATAAAAAACTTTAAAAGTTAGATGAGGAGAATTTATTTCCCAGAGTGAGGTTTTTGAAAAAGAAAGTTTTGCCCAGTTTTTTAATTTTTTGTTCCCAATTTTGTTAGTTCCCAAGGTTGTGGCCCTGGTGGGAAACTTTTTCGCGTTTTAAAGGGGTTTCTTTAACCCAACTTAAATTTCCCAACTTTTTCCCCAAAAATTTTAAAGGGGTTTTTCAAAATCCCGACAAAGGTTCCCAAATTTTTCCCAACTATTTTTTTAAAATTAAAAAAAAAAAAAAAAATTTAAAAAAATAAAAAAAAAACAAAAAACCAAAAAACACAAAACAATAAAAAAAAAGTACTCTCTCTCCCTTGTGGGGAAGTGAGTACTCTGCATCTTTAAAATTTTTTAAAATTTTGATGTAAATTTCAAAGAGCAGTCCCCAAACTGAGAATTTTGATATAAAATACACAAAAATTATTTTGGGGGTGATGAGGGCTGTCTTTAAAAAGAAAAATGCGCTGCCTATTACAGCTTAAAAAACTTTTTGTTCAGATTCCAAGGTTTGCAGCTGTGGTGCATTTTCTGTTGCTTTGTAAGTATTGCAGGGAAAACAATAGGAAAACTCTTTTAAAAGAAATTTCAAGTTTTTAAAAAAAGCTGAAAACTTTTTGTGTGATTTGAAAAGATAAAATTAAAATTTGAAAACACATTTTTTTGGGGAAAACCCCCCCTCCTCCCCCCCCCCCCCCAACCCCTGAAAATTTAAAGTTAATATTCTAGAAAAAATATCCCCCCCAAAAACGGGGTATGTTATAATTGTCAATCCAAAGGGCAACACTGAAATTTACAAAAAGAATGTACCTCTCTCACCACCAGACTTGTTTTTTGCTCTTAAAGCATGGCCCGCGTACTGTTTGAGAAATTACCATCCTCCATAACCCGCCCTTTCAGGGAAAGGGGAAATCTGGGAAGAGGGCATTTCCAAATTTAAAGTAGGGTTCAGTAGACTTTGCACAGTTTAGAATGTTGCACTAATTGAGCTGAAATGAGAAAGGAACACATCTGCATGTTAAATTTTTGTCTACAAATTATACCCCACACATTTTTTGATTAAAAAAAAAATGAAAAAAAGCCTTTTCCAAACAAAAAGCCCCATGTATTGCATAAACCAGTATCAAATGAATATACCTGCTTTGGGCACTGAACATGGAGTTTTGCCCCTTTTTTTGGGGCATACATATTTAAAAATTTAAACAAAAAACCCAATTTTCCCAATTTTTGGGGGGGGAGGGGGGGAAAAATTTTTTCTGGTCCAGGAAAGGGTTTCAATCAAAAACACCAATACTGGGAAAGTTTTGCCCCATGGGTAAAAAAGCAGTCCCAAAAAATTTTTCTGTAATCTACATGAAGTTTTAAAAACCCCTCTCCTGACGCCTGTAAAACCCTTACGGGAAGTACTTTAGGAATTACTTTCCACCCAAAGTTCATCAACCTAAAAAAAAATAAATTTGGGTTTTCCATTTAAATACGGGGCACATTCCTTTTCTGTTTCCCCACATAATCCCTTTTTTATTTTTTTCTATCAAAGCGTAGAAAATTTTTAAGGGTTGAACCCAAAAATTTGATACGATTTTTAACCATGGTCTACAAAAATCATTTTGGGCCCCCAAACCCTCCCCCTTACATTCTCATATTTTAAACTGATTTAAAATTTATTTTCCTTTGCCCTGATGATTTTTTAAAGGGTCCAAATAAAATAAAAGGGGACAAAAAAATAAAACACACACAAAAACAGAAAAATTTTTAAGTGGAGATGATAAAATTTCCCCAAAGGGTTTAACCCTTAACCAAATGAAACAAAACCCTTTATTGCAGCCCCGTGGATGGGGGGGAAATTTGTGGGTAATGTCGGGACCATGAAAAAAAAGGGAAAATTTTTTTTAAACCTTTTCACAAAGAGATTTGAAACATTCATCCCTTTATACCACTATAATGAAACTATTGATGATGGGGAGGGGGAAAAAATTTTTTTTCCCACTTACAGCCCTGTAAAATGATGTTTTTACTAAGTTCCTTGTTTATTAGACTTTTTACTTAAATATTTCTAAGTTTTAAAAACTATGCGATCGTCGGGCCTTTTACTGCAAAAGGTTTAACTGGGGAAAAACAAATTAAAAGGGCCAAAAAACAAGGTATTCTTTGGGGAAAACACCAAAAATTTGTACAAATCCCCCCTTCCAATTTGTTTCCCAAAGGGAAGTTTAAAACCCCTTTTGTATTTTTTCTTTAAGCATCTCTTTCAGGTCTTTCTGATGATCAACTTTTCAGACTAAAAAGTAAAGCATGGAAAAATCTTAAGGAACTCATAAATTCTCACAAAATATTCCCAACTTTTAAAAAAAGTTTCCAACCCCAAAAAATAAGTAAGGGGAAAAGCAATTTAAAAGGGGTTTAAATTAATTGAAAAATTCCCCTTTAAAAAAAAAGACTTGCAACCCCAATTTCCAATGTTCAAAGTCTTTGACTCCAAAATTGGCTATCTAATGTTTTCAAATCGGGAAAAAATTTCAAAAAAAACCTGCTTAGAAATTTCCCCTTTGGGTTTCCCCTAAAAAATTTGATACTTTTAAAGGAAAATTACCCTTGGTGCCCATCCAAACAACAAAAACAAAAAACCCAAAAAACCCAGATAACAAAAAAACCCCTTTTGTGTGGCCTGGTGCCCTATGAGATCCATGGAGTCCCCAAAAAAGCTAATATAAAAGGCCCTTTGGGCCCTTCATGATGTCCTTTTTCCCTCCCCTGAAGTTCCCCCAAATTTTTAAGCATCCCTTACAAGAATTTAAATCAAGTTAAACTTTCAAATTTTTAAAGATACTTTTAACAGTTTTCCCATTTCTTTAAATGAGAAAACTTTTCCTTTTGGGATAAAGTTTTAAAAGCCCAATACCCCTTCATAATGTACACATAAATATGCATAAAACAAAACATAAAAAACTATGTGCCCTTTGAAGAAAGCGGGGTAGAAAATCCCCCCTTCATTATCTTTACAAACTCTTTCACTCAAAAATATTTTTTTAAAAATTTTTTTCCGTAAAAGTGAAAGGGAAATTTAAAAGATAAAAACATCTTTTTGCCAGTTTTTTTTTTTTTTTGTACATGCAATAGGTTTACATGATTTTTTTTGCCCTTTTGTGCCCTTTTTAAAAGGGCAGTCCACTCTGTACACATGTAAGCACCTTTTCCCAAGACAGCCCCAGGCCTGCCAGTATTACCAAAACTAGATGCACTATTCATGCAGCTTTTCCCAAAAAATTTTATTTAAAAGAGGTTAAGAAAAATATCTCTAATGCTTTGTTTCCAGCATAAAGGGTCTTTTTAAATTGACATCAAAGCAAACTTTTCATTTGTGTAATTGGCACATTTTTATTTAAAAATATTCAGGATGTAGGTGCGGGACCACAACCCCAGAAATTAAATGGCCCATGTCGACATTCTCACTGTAACACTGCAGTAGTAAACCAATGAAATTTGTTATTTAGCCTACAAGTATTTAAATGTGAAATCACTGACAAAAAAGGCATGGGAGAATGGTTTATTTAAAGGGCAAGCAAAAAAAAAATTTTAAAAATACCCTTTGACTTTTTCCCAAATTTTACCCGGGAGATGTGAACCAATTTTGCGAAACAGGAAAAACCAAATTAAAAAATACAAAAAGATAACCCTAAAAAGATGTTTCCCCACCTCTGCACAAATCCTCCCACTTCAAAAAAAAACAAATTTAAAAAAAATTAAATTACAGGGGAAAGGAAAAACAAACGAAAGTGTGGGGAAAAAAACAAAGGGTGTCATGGAGGATGGGCAAAAGTTTGCATTTAAAACCCCCCAGTAAACTGTAATTTGGGTTTAAAATTTTCCCCACACAAAATTAAAAAAAATTTTGGGTTTCCCCTTTGTCAATTCAAAAAATTTGCAGAATTTGTTTTTTTTCCCAAATCCCCTTTGTCCATCCCCCATCCTTTTTAATTTGCCTCTTTTTTTTGGGTTTAAATGAAAACTATTTCTTTAATTTTTTTACCTGAATACTATTTTTTTGAAAATTTCATGATTTTCACAGTTTTTTGGGGTAATGTCAAAAAACCCTTTTCTCCTTTTTTTAAAAAATGCAAGTTCCTGAAAATCAGTAAAGAAAACCACATCTCAGTCAATGAAAAAAAAAATTTAAATAAATGCAAGGGAAAAAAATTTTTTGGGATCGCAAAAAATTGGAGAGCAAATCTACGGACATTTGCAGCATTAGTCAATGCAAGTAGCATTTTCCCCCCATTTTCAATATGTCCCATGGGGAGATTGGGCGGGAATTCTAGGCTCAAAAAAAATGAAGGTCCCAAAAAGCCAGGGCCCAAAAAGGCCCTTTCCAATGGCCACGGGCCCTTAAAAAGTTAAACTAAACAAAAACAGCCCCCTTTTCCCAAAATAGCAATTACAAAGATTTATGGGATGAGGGGTTTTACCCTTTAAAAACCCCCTTTAAAATCTTTTTTCCACCCTGATTGTGCCTTATATTGCAAAACCCTTTTACAAAATTTTAACCCCTTTTAAAACCGGTTTTTATTTGAACATTTTTCGCCCTATCCCATTTATTTCCCCACATTAAGCAAAAACCCCTTCCCCCCCCTCACGGGTTGGGTTTAGTTTTATACTGACAGGCCCCACTCATACCCCGTTTAGGAAAAAGTCAAGTTCTAGTTTAAAGGCATTAATTTTTAAACACTAAAACAAACAGAACTGCTACCTGAAAACATCCCCCCAAAACCCTCAAAAACCTTTTAACTTCCTTGCCTTTTTGGGTTTTAAAAACATCATCTTGCACACCTTTGGCTTTTTCCCTTTCCACAACCCTTACAAACATGCCTTTTTCTTCCTGTTTTTTTTAAAAAAGGTCCAAAAAAAAAACTCTCCCCTACAACAAAAAAACAAAACAAAAAAAAATACAACAACAAAAAAAACCTTCCCAGTGGGTAAACAATGTGTATGCACTTTTGAAAATAAGGTGGTTACTGCATAGGTTGTGTGGCCAAAAAAACGGGGATTTTTCGGGTTTACACAATGTCCTGGCAGGAAAAGCTGGTCTTTAAGGTTTAAAAGGGGGTTAAACTTTTCAACTTAGTCAGATATTTCAAAATATAAAACCCCCAAAACCTTTTGAGTTCCATGAAATTTGTTCTTTTCAGCCCTACTATGAATTCAAAGGAATGGATAGCCCTCTCGGGATCCCTTGATTTACGATACATAAAATGCTTTTTAAAAAATTTAATCTACAGATGATCAGTGAAAACACCAGTTCCATGAAGCCACCCGAGCAAAAAAAATTTTAAAAATACAGGGACCAAACCCATGCCGTAAAATTTAAAAAAGCACAAAAAAAGATTTTTTTTAACAAGTGGCTTAAATATACAAAAAGGTAAAAAAAATTTGATATACCCCCTTTTTTTTTTTAAAAAAAAAAAAGGGGGTTTTTTAAGGGAAAAAATTTTTTTTTAAAAAAAAAAATTTTTTGGGGCCTTGGGGGGGGTTTTTTTTTTTCCCCCCCCCCGGGGGGGGAAAAAAATTTTTTTTGGGTTTTAAAAAAAAAAAGGGACTTTTAAAAAGGGGGGGGGGCCCAAAGGGAAAAAGGGGCCCGGGGGGGGGATCCGGAAAAGGAAAAAAAATTTTTTAAAAATTTAAATTTTTAAAAAAATTTTTAAAAAAACCCTTTCCCCCCAAAAAAAAAGGAAAAAGGGGGGGGGGGGCTTTTTTGGGGGGGGGAAAAAGGGGGTTAAAAGGGGGGGTTTTTTAAAGAAAGGGGGGGGAAAAATTTTTTTTTTTGGGGTTTTTTTAAAAACCCCCAAAAAAAGGGGGCAAAAAAAAAATTTTTTTAAATTTTTTTTTTAAAAAAAAATTTTTTTTTTAAAAAAAAAAAGGGGGGCCCTTTTGGGCCCCCCTTTTTTTTTTAAAAACCCCCCCACCTTTTTTTAAACCAAAAAAAATTTTTCCCCTTTTTTTTTTTTTTTCCCCCCCCCCCAAAATAAATTTTAAAAGGGCCCCCCCCCAAACCTTTTTTTTTTTCCCCCCCCCCCCCCCTTTTAAAAAAAAAAATTCTTTTTTTTTAAAAATTTTTTTTTTTGTTTTTTTAATTTTTCCCCCCTCAAAATTTTTTTTTTTTTTTTTTCCCCCCCCCCTTTTTTTTTTTTTTTTTTCCTTTTAATTTTTTTTTTTTTTTTTTACCCTTTTTCCCCCAAAAAACCCCCTTTTTAAAAAAAGGGGGGTTTTTTTCCAAAAAATTTAATTTTTTCTTTAAAATTTTCCTTTTTTTTTTTAAACCCCCAAAAAATTTTTTCCCCCCCCCCCCTTTTTTTTCCTTTTTAAAAAAAGGGGTTTTTTTTTTGGGGGGTTTTAAAAAAAGGGGAAAAAAAACCCCCCCCCGGGGCCCCCCCAAAAAAAAAAAAAAAAACCCCCCAAAAAAACCCCCCCCCTTTTTTTCCCCCCCGGGGCCCCCAAAAAACCCCCCCCCCTTTTTTTAAAAAGGTTAAAAAAACCAAAATTTTTTAAAAAAAATTTTGGAAAACCCCCCCCAAAAAAAAAACCCCCTTTTTGGGGCCCCCCCCCGGAAAAACCCCCCAAAAAAAACCCTTGGGGAAAAAATTTTCCCCCCAAAAAAACGGTAAAACCCCCAAAAAACCCCCAAAAAAAAGGGGTTTTTTTTGGGGGTTTTTTTGGGTTTTTTGGGTTTAAAATTTTGGGGGGGGTTTTTTTTTAAAAAAAAAAAAAATTTTTAAAAGGGGGGAAAGGAAATTTTTAAAACGGGATTAAAAAAAAAATTTTGAAAAAAAATTAAAAAAAAAGAAAAAAAAAAAAAAAAAAAAATTTTTTTTTTTTAAAAAAAAAAAAATTTTTTTTTTTTCCCCGGGAAAATTTGGGAAAATTTTTTTGGCCCAAAAAAAAAACCAAAATTTGGAAATTTTTTTGCCAAATTTCCCCTTTTAAAAATGGGGGGGTGGGGAAAAAAAAGGGGGGGTTTTAAATTTAAACCCCCCAAAAAAGGGGGGGGGGGTTTTTTTTTGGGGGGGGTTTTTTTTAAAAAAAAAAAAAACCCCCAAAAAAATTTTTAAAATTTTTAAAAAAAATTTTTTTCAAAGGAAAAACCCCCTTTAAAAAATTTGGGTTTTTTTTTTCCCCTTTTTTTTTTTTTTCCCAATTTTTAAAATTTTTTTAATTTTTAAAAAAAAAATTTTTTTTGGGGGGGGGTTTTTTTTTACCTTAAAAAAAAAGGGGTTTTTTGGGGTTCCCGGGGAAAAAAAAAATTTTTACTTTTTTTGGGGGCTTAAAAATTTAGAAAATTTTACAATTTTAACAAATTTTTTTTTTTTTTTTTTAAAAAAAAAATTTTTTTTTTAAAAAGGGGGGGAAAAAAAAAAAAAAATTTTTGGGGGAAAATTTTTTTCAAAAAAAAAAAAAAAAAAAAAAAAAAAAAAATTTAAAAAAAGAGGCAAAAATTTTTAAAAAAAAAGGGGGGTATTTTTTTTGGAAAAAAAAAAAAAAAAAAAAAAAATTTGGGGGGTTTTTTGGGGGGAAAAAAAGGGGGGGAAAAAGGGTTAAAAAAATTTTAAAAAAAGTTTTTTTTTTTCCAAAAAAACCCCCCCCCTTTTTTTTTTTTTCCCCCCTTTTTTTTTTTTTTTTTTTTTTTTTAAAAGGTTTTTGGGGAAAAAAAAGGGGGGGGGAAAAAAAAAGGGGGGGCCCCCCAAAAAGGGGGGTTTTTTTTTTTAAAAAATTTTTTTTTGTTTTTTTTTTTTTCCCCTTTTTTTTTTTAAAAATTTTTTTTTGGGGGTTTTTTAAAAAAAAAAAGGGGGAAAAGGGGGTTTTAAATTTTTTTTTTTTTTTTAAAAAAAAATTTTTTTTTTTTTCCAAAAAATTTTTTTTAAAAAAAAAAAAATTTTTTGGGGGGGGGGGTTTTTAAAAAAAGGGGTTTTTTTTTTGGGGTTTTTCCCCCCAAATTTTTTTTAAAATTAAAAAAAAAAATTTTAAAAATTTTAAAAAAAAAAATTTTTTTTTAAATTAAAAAGTAAAACCCCCCCCCTTTTTTTGGGGGTTTTAAAAAACCCCAAAAAAAAGGGAAAAAAAAGGAAGGGGGGAAAAAAACCGGGGGGTTTTTTTTAAAAGGGGGGTGGAAAAAGGGGGGGGACCCAAAAGGGGAAAAAAAAAAAAAAAAAAGGGGGTTGTGAAAAAAAAAAAAAAAAAAAAAAAAAAAAAAAATTTTTTTTAAAAATATTTTTAAAAATTTTTTTTTTTAAAAAATTAAAATTTTAAAAAAAAAAATTTTTTTTAAAAAATTTTTTTCTTCCCCTTTTTTTTTCAAGGGTTTTTTTTGGGTTTTAATTTTTTCCCCCCCCCTTTTTTCAAAATTTTTTTTTTTTAAAATTTTTTTTTTTTGGGGAAAACCCTTTTTCCCTTTTTTTTTTTTTTTTAAAAAGGGGGGGGGGGAAAAGGGGGGGGAAAATTTGGGGGGGGTTTTTTTTTTTAAACCCACCCCATTTTTAAAAAACCCCAAAAAATTTTTTTTCCCGGTTTTTTTTTTTTTGGTTTTTTTTTAAAACCCCCCCTTTTTTTTTTTTTTTTTTTTAAAAAAAATTCCTTTCCAAGGGTTTTTGGGGTTTTTTTTGTTTGAAAATTAAAAAGGGGGGGGGAAAAAAATTTTTAAAAGGGGGGCCCCTTTTTTTTTTAAAACCCCTTTTTTTAAATTTTTTAAAATTTTTTCCCTTAAAATTTTTGGGGGATGGATCTTTTTATAAATTTTTGGCAATTTTTTTGTGAAAAATTTTTTTGGGGGGTTCATGTAAGTTTTTTCCAATGTTTTACTTCGTTGAAATTTTTGTCATCAGAAAGCCCCATAAAAAGGGGATGTTATAAGAGAAATAAAAAAAGTTTAAAACTTTTTGGAAAACCCAAAATTGTGAAGAAGATTTGTACAAGTGTTGGGGGTTTCCTCAAAAAAATATCCGTGTTTTTTTCCCTGTAAATTTTGTTTTCCCTATTTAACCCTTTTTGCGTATGGCGACGAGTTTTCCCCAATTTTGAAAAAAAACTTGGGAAATTTTTAAGTCAAAAAAGTCAAAAAAGCAAAAAACTTAGAAATTAAAAACATCTTTTACAGACTGAAGGGGGAAAAAGTAAATTTTTCATCCCTATGCACAAGTGGGTTACATTAAGGGTAGAAAGGGTTTTTAAATTTTTAAAAATCTACTAAGTGAAAGGAAAGTTTTTTTTAGCCCGGTCTGAAATTCCCCAAAAATTTTCCCTCCATCCAGGGGGACTGAAATAAAGGTTATGTTTCTTTTGGTAAAAGGGGGGAATCTTATGGAATGTTTTTTCTTTCCCCCAGCAAACATTATGCTGTTTCTTGTGGGGTTCATTTTGGTCTTTTTGATTGTATTAGGCCCTTTAAAAGACAGCGGGACAAGGAAAATTTAAGTCATTTAAACTATGAGAGGGAAAGGGGTTTTGGGGTTTTGGGTTTGCCAAAGGGGTTTTTTTAGCCCCAAGGGTTAAAAGGTCGTATAAATTTTTGTGGGTTTTGCATTTAAAAAAATTTTCTACGTTATGAAAAGAAACAAAAAAAATATCCCTTAGGGGAAAAAGCAAAAAATGGAATTTTTGGGCCAAAAGAAATTAAGGGAAAACCCAAAACTTTATTTTTTATGGGTTTATAATAAAACGGGGGGGAAAATTTTAATTCATAAATTTACCATTTAATTTTTCCCACAGGCTTTTAAGTGAAAAGGGGGTTTTGAAAAACTATCATGTAGATTACAAAAAATTTTTCCCTGGGGCCCTGCTTTTTACCGGGGGTCAAATTTTCCCAAAGTTGGGTTTCAGATTGAATCTTTTCCCTTTTACCGGGTTTAAATTTTTGCCCCCCCCCCCCCCCCCAAAAATTTTTTTTAATTGGTTTTGGGGAAATTTTTTTACATGTTGCACAAAACGGGGGGGCAATACCCCTGTTCATGGGGCAAAGCAGGTATATCTTTTTGTTTTAATGGCAGGCAATAATGGGATTTTTTGTTAGGAAGGCTTAGCATTTTTTTAAACAAAATTGGTGGGTGAAAATTTTGTAGCCCCAAAAAATTAAAACTGGTGGTTTACTTTTTTCTTTTTCCCTAAAATTGAGTGCAACTTTTAGCTGAAAGGGTCTATAAAACAAAACTTAAATGGAGGTCCCCCTTTTCCCGGGGTGTTTTCCCCTTTTGGGGTGGGGTTTTTGGAGGTGATGGAAACCGTTGCTCAAAAAGTACGGGGGGGCCAGCTAAAGAGCAAACAATCAGAGTCCGGGTTTGGTGGGAGGGGAAACATTTTTTGTAAAATTTCCATGTTGCTTAGGATTTTTCCAATTATAAAAAATCCCTTTTTTGGTTAATTTTTAAATAGAATTTTAAACTTCAGCTTTTGGGGGGCCCCGGGGGGTTGGGGGGGGGGGGGGGGAAGGGGTGGGTTAAAAAAAGGGTTTGTGTTGAAAATTAGTAATTTTATCTTCCCACATCACCAAAAATTGCAGGTTTTTTTTAAAAAATTACGGGAATTGGGTTTTTTTAAAAGGTTCCCAATGGGTCCCATGCAATATTTAAAACCCAGCAAAAAAAATGACCACAGCGAAAAACCTTTGAGAATCTGAACAAAAAGTTTGAAGTGAAATTTAGGCAGGGGCCAACCCTTCTTTTTAAAGCCCAAAACAGCTTTCACCCCAAAGTATATTTTTAGTGTATGTATATAAAAATTCCAGTTGGGCCCCTTGCTCTTTGTTTGGGGGCCCCTTTTTTCAAAAAGTTTAAAAAATTTTGAAAAAATGCAGAGAAAAGGCCACTTTTCCACACCCAGGGCAAGAGAGGGGGGGTACTTTTTTTTACATTTTTCCTTTTATGCTCCCCAAGGACAGGCCCTTTTTTAAAAGCAAAAAAAACGGGGTTTATTCTTGCACAAGGAAGAAAAAATCATTAAGTTATGGGAGGGGGGGGTAGAAGACCCATAGTTGGGAGAAATTGGAACTGCTGGGATCAAAAAATTTCCCCTTTTAAAAAATTTTTGCCTTTTAAAAAAGAGTTGCCCAAATTTAGTGTTCCATGCATACTCTAAAGCGGGCAGAAGCGGCACCACGTAAAACCCTTTGGGAAATCTAGAAAAAATTGGAACACTTTAAAAGGGGACCCGGGAAAATTTTCTTTTTGAAAATACTCTCACTTGAGAAATAAATTTCCTAATCATAATTTTTAATGTTTTCATTTATTCTCTATTTGGGACTATAATTTCTTAAATTTGGGTGTTAAATTTTATTTTTCTGTTTTTTTATAGGTTTTTCCCTCCCACATAGAAACCCCTTATTGTACTTTTTCATGTTTTTGGGTTATTTTCTCTATTCTACATTTTTTATTGTTTAAGTTTTCGGGTAACTTTATGACATGTCAACCTTTTTAATGTTTCCCTTTTTTGTTCTTTATTTTGTTTTTATTTTTTACCATTGTTTTTATTTTTTTTAAACATTATTTTTTTCGTTTTGGGTTTTTTGTAGCGTTACTGTAGTTTCCCAATTTGGGGTGCTTTTTAATTTCAAAGGGTTTTTTAAAAGTTTGAAATTTTAAATGTACTTTGGGGGGGGGTTTTTGTATAAAATGGGGGAATATATACAAAATTTATTACCCCTAATATGTAGTAATTGGTATTTTTTTTTTTTTTAACTCACTCTTAATTTAATTATTTGAAAAAATTTTACATATTTAAATGGTGTTGGGAGCAAAAAATTTTATGTCCCAGAGGGGAAGCAGTTTTTAGATTTGGAGTGGATGGACATCTTGACAGAATTTCTAAAGGAAATGAAAAAAGGAAAAAATTGCCAAAGGAAAAGGGTTTTATTTTGGCTTTTTTTTTTTTTTTTTTTTTTTTGTAGGGAATCTAGAATGAAATAACGGGTTTTCCTAAAATTTTTAAAATCCTGTGTGTGGCAAATGATATATGACCCTTGAAAAAATTTTTGGAAAGCAAGCTAAGAGGGTAAGTAATTTGGTGATAGTGTGAAGTTGTTGGCCATGATCGGAATTTGTTACCTATTGTTTTCATTTGCTTACTGTCATGCATTTTAAAAAAATGGGGCCGGCCCTATTTTAAAAAATTTTAAAATTTCCATTTCTCTCAAAGGTTTGGTTCTGGTTTTTTTTTAAGCTTGGGGACAAAGGGAAAACCAAAGTCAGGAATTTTGGTTTTTGGGCATTGTTGTCAGAACCCCCGAAAAATTTTTAAGAACCCCATTTATCCTCCCTGCCCTTTTGGGGAAATGGGGGCCCCTTTTCTTCCACTTTTTATTTGGGAAATTCATCCTTTTATTCTATTTTTAAAAATAAAAGTTTTTTTTACTCTTTACCCCCTCAAAGTAAAATCAGTGAAATGTCTTACTTTTTTCCTTTGAAAAAATTTCCCTATTTTTTTTTAAAAGAGGGGTTTTAAAATTGGGATACCCCCAAAAAACTCAAAAAGTTTAGCAAAAACCCCAATTTTGGGTTTTTTAAAAAATCCCCAATTTTTTCCCTGTTTTCATGAGGATTTGTTTAAAATTTTTTTCCATTTTGCATCCCCGGGTCCCTTTGAAAGCCGGATATTTTAGCAAATATGAAAAAAATTTCTGGGGAAAAAGGAAAGGGCAGCATTCCCCCAAGTTTTCATAAGGTTTTACACTGTAATCGGTTTGCTTCCCCAGCACCTCTCAATTTTCCTACGTAATTCTCCGTTTTTACCTGCAAGTTTCCATCTGGCAAAAATTTTTTAAATTTTTACTGGGGTGGCGCCCTTCCCCACTTTGAGGGCAGTGTAGTAGAAAACCCCTTCTTTTCTTCATTTTTCTACTTTGAGCAAGAATTTTTTATCCCATTTTCTGGCAGAAAAGGGGGCATTTTCATGTTTTTTAATGTGTTGTGAATAGGGGGTGAATGTCAGAGGGTGGGGGAGGGTTTTAATGGTTTATTATTTTATCAAGTCAAAGTATTCATCAAATTTTTTTAGCTGTTTTTGCCAGAGAAACATATTTAGGGGTTAGAATTTTTTGGGTTTATTTAAACAAATTAAAATGTTGGGTTTAAAAATTTTTGGTAAGATGTTTAAGGGGTTTAGGGCTTTCATCTTTTGAGTTTTTCAAGATTTTAAAGTTAATTTAAAGGGAACCCAAAAGGGGTTTTTTGCAAAGGGGGCCCTTTTTTTGGGGTTTATTTTTTGCCCGAAAATGTTTAATCCATTTGTTTACTTTGGATGTTTGATTTCCAAAGTAAAAAAATACTTTCAGGGAATCAAAAAACCAAAAAAATAAAGGGTTTAAAAAATTTTCAAAAAACTACACCTCACTCAAAAAAAAAGGAAAAAAAAATATTGCTTTCATAATACTATGAGGGTTGCTCCCTGTGGTTTTTAAATCCAAAGGGTTACATGTTCCCAAAAACCCTAGGGGAAATTGTTTTTTTTGATTTATTAGTTCCCACTGTACCCTTTAAATTTTTAATTGGAAATTTTAAACCCGATAGGTTTCCCGACCTTTGGCAGGGAAAATTGGGGTGAAAGGGGCACCCCCCTGGAAGAGGCCTTTTTTTCTCACTTTTCTGAAACTTCTTTTAAGTGCAGGGTGTAGGTAGGTGAGGGTTACAAGGTAAAAAAGGGGGGGTAGGGAAGGTGGGGCTTGAAGATTCCCCAAAAAAATTATTTTTGGGATTTAGAAAAATTAAAAATTTTTGGGGTTTGGAAAATGATATTTTGAAATTTTTGTTCCAAAATGTTGAGCTCAGTATGTCATTAGGGTTTTACCATTTGGGTGGCACACAGTACTCCCGGGAAAATTGGTCTGGCTACACATTTTCTGGGGCTTTCCACTTATTGGAGTTTTAAAGTTCTTTTTGGGAAAATTCCGAGAGGTGGTGGGGCCAGGTGTGAACATAAACTTTGGGGCCCTACTTCCCGTGTCCCGGGACCAAAGAAATTTGAGATAGTCCAAAAAAAGCTAACTATACAAAGGGTGGTGGAGATGACATGGAGACATTTGTCATTATCATGCAGTAAACAGAATTCCAGGATTTTTCAGCTGAAGGTGGACATATACAGGTAAAGGGTGGCTCTGTGTTTTGAGACGCGGGGTGGGGGTTGTGGGGATTAGTGTTTGAGGGGGGATAGGGCCTTTTGTGTTTGGGGAGTGTGGGGACATTTTAGGGTTTCCAGGGCTTTTGTCCCATTCCCTCCCGGGGCCCCCCCTCCTTCTCAAACCCCAGACAATTTCCCTTTAAAGAAAAAATTGGGTTTAAATTTCCCCCCCCAACAGTTCCAAATTTTTGGTGGAGGAAGTTGTTTGGGGTAGTTGTCATGGGGAAAAATGGTTGGGGAGTATTTTCCCGGGGGGGAAAAATTTTCCTGGGGAGGTGTAGGGGAAGGGGGGGGAGGGGAGGGGGTGGTGTCCAGTCCCTGTCATGGTGTGGTAGTTTAGGGGTGGGGGGGTGGGGGGGGAGAAATAGTGGTTAATAAGTGGATTGGGGAAGGGGGGACATGGAGAGTATTTTATTGGGTGCAGGTATATTGGTTTTTTGTGCTGTGGTTGGGGGGGGATGAGGAATGGTGGGGGAATTTATGTCTCCTTTTTCGAAAAGTGGACATTTTTCGAAAGATCCCGGGGGAACATGGTTTTAGAAGGGGGGGATTTGGGGGTTTTTCAAATTCTCTTTTGTGATATTGGGGAAAAGAGAATTAAAAAGGTTTTTTGTAGGGATAGTTTAATGATATTAATGCCATTCATTATCCCTTTACAGTTTAGTTGTAAAGGGGGGATAGAAAAGGGAAAATGTTAAAAATAGGGGTAGTAGCTTTGATAATCTAGAGATGAGACAGTTAAAAATTGGGTTTTGATGTGTTTATATTGGGCATAGTCATGATAAGTGATAGTGGGAAATGATAGGGATAGAGATAGTGGGAAAATTTTAATGTAGTGATATTTGAGTGATAGAATGACCAAAAATAATTAAAATATTTATGTTTGGGAATGAAAAATAAAGTAGATTTTCAAAGTACTTTCCCGAAAGCAAAAGGGAAATTACTTTCCCCGCCAAAAAGTTTTACTGAAAAGTTTACGTCAAAATTAAAAAAATCAAAAGAAAAGGGAGAAGAAAAGGGGGGGTCTTTAGGGAATGGTAAAGTTGCAATTTTGGCAAATTCGTTAAAAAAAGTTGAGGCAAACTTTTCATTCCGAACTGTGCAAAGGAAAAAGGTGAACTAAAATTTTGGGGTTTCCCGTAGCTTTTGGGAAAGTAATCGGGGGGTTAAGATCGCAGTATTAATTGCGCAACCAAATCTTGTGAAAATTTTTTTTTTCCCCCCAAAACCCCGGGGGGGAATTGCAAAGGGGGTTTCCTTTTGCAACCACAGATCACGCCAGTATTCGTTTAAGCAAAAGGGCTTTTTTTCAGTACTCTCTGTCTTAATAGGAATGGAGGGTGCCCCCTGTGAAACCCCCCAAAAGATAGTTTGGAAAACATGGGAAAAAAATTTTTTTCTACAAAGAAAAATTTTTCATGAAAAACCCTTAAATTGGAAGGAATTCATAAGTGATTTTACCCTTTTCCCCTAGATTTTTCCCTTTCCAAAAAAGTTTAAGGAAAAAAAGGAATGAAAATAAAGCCCCTTTTTTGTTGAAAAAGTTTTTTTTTCAAGTGACTTAAAAGCCAAAATATTTTTGGAATTTTGGGGTTAAATTTAAAAACCCCTTTTTTGGGGCCCCGGATTGAATGTAAAAATTTTGAAAAATAAAAGGGAAAATAGAAATTTGTGTTTTTCCAAATTACCCAAAAAAAATTTAACCCTCAAGTTATCCCATTTCATAAAAATTTATTGAATTGAACCCAATTTTAAAAACACATTTTCAAAAAATTGGCATTTTTTGTGTTAATTTTTTTTTACTCCCGGGGAAAGGGAATTTAAAATTTCAACTTTTTGGGAATTTAGAAAACAGCTATTTGGGTGTCCCATCGCAAGAGCCCGCAAACACCCAAAATTTTTTCCTCAGAGGTAAGGGGACAGTACCTTCAAAACTTTCCCCCGGTTTCCCTATTGTATTTCAGCCTTTTGGGTTTGTTTAAGGGGGGAAGTTACAAAGACAATCATTTTGGGGCACCCAAAACGTGGCATATTTGGGAAAAAATGAAATTTTGGTTTGAATTTAAAACCCGTTGGGGAAAAAGGGGAAAATTGTGTGTTTTAAATTTGGGAGTAAGTTCTTTTTCCCCTGTAGGTGTGGGTGGCTCTTAAGTTTTCTGGAATCAGGGGCTATATTAGTTTTCAAGCTTCAAAACCCCTTTTTTCCCCTGATTTTTTTTTTCTTCTCTCAAAATTTAAAAAATGAAAAAATTTCGAGACCTACAAAATTTTTGGGGGGGCTTTGGGAGATGGGTGTGTTATGCAAAGGGCCCTTGCCCGGGGAGTTTTAAAGCGGGAGTGATGACCTATCGGGCCCGATTTCTTACCTTTTTTCAATAAATTTGAAATTTAGGAGTGAGTATTATTAAAAGCAAAAAGTATGTTTTTGTTACTTTCCTTTTATGTTTTTTCAATAAAACCTTTTTTGATTTTTGGGGGATGGGGTGGGGGGGGGGGGGGGTGGGGGGTGGGCGGGGGGGGGGTGGGGGGGTGGGGGGGTGGGTGTGTGGGGGAGGTGGGGGGGGGGGTGCGGGGGGGGGGGGGGTTGGGGGGGGGGGGGGGGGGGGTGGGGTGGGGGTGGGGGGGGGTGGGGGGTGGGGGGGGGGGTGGGGGGGGGGGGGGGTGGGGGGGGGGGGGGTTGGTTTGGGGGCGGGGGGGGCGGGGGGGGGGGGGGGCGGGGGGGGGGAGACCAGGGTGCGGGGGGGGCGGGGTGGGGGGGGGGGGGGGGGGGGGGGGGGGGGGGCGGGGGGGGGGGGGGGTGGGCGGGGGGGGGGGTGGGCCGGGGGGGTGGTGGGGGGGGGGGGGGGGTGGGGCGGGGGGGGGGGGGGGGGGGGGGGGGGGGGGGGGGGGGGGGTGGGCGGGGGGGGGGGTGGGGGGGGGGGGGGGTGGGGGGGGGGGGGGGTGGGGGGGGGGGGGGGTGGGGGGGGGGGGGGGTGGGGGGGGGGGGGGGGAATAAAATTACCAAGGGTGCTGCATCTTTCCATAATACATATTCCCAGCATCCCTTTTATAAACCTACAATATTTAGACAGAAACAAAAAAGAAGCATCTACATTTCACATTTTCTCTTATACACTAAAATGTGTACATTTTGATTTTAAAAACTAATTTCCACTAACTGCACTTGTGTTAGTTTTGGATGCATTCTTGTAAAAGCCAAGGTAAGGAAGCTGCAGGCCCCTGGACTTGGCTGAAACTTATTTCACAGACAGAAAACTAGGAAATTTTGGCCAATTTAGTCTCACAACTGAAAGGACACAATTCGGGTTTTTTTCTTGAGCAAGGACTATTCACCCCCCTACCCAAAAACTGCAGAAAGGCCTGTGCTTGTATTTGTCATCCTTTTTTGGTTCCCCAAAGTAATGACCTTGAGATTCAATCAAAAATTATTTTGCAAAAGTATGAGTAGCATCAAATCTAAAGTGTTGGTAATAAACTATGGTACAGCTCTAATTCCAAGTAAAAGCAAATAGTTTTTTTTATCCACAGACACTAGGCATGGGAGTCCCAAATGAAATTTCCATTGCTTGTGCTTTTTCTTTACATTTAGCAGACATAGCTACGCAAAGCCATTCCAAAGTCTTTTAATGTGACTATTTTATGAAGGTCTGGGGACAGATCTCTAGCCTCTCATGGGAAAAAATAGGAAAACCCCCTAAGTTATTTCTCAATGACTTCAACAAGTGCACAAAACTCATTTATGACAAATGCAACATAGGTTTGGGGCCCTTAATGAAAACAAAACTTTTTTCTTCCCTTTCTTTTAGCTAAAAAGTGAGGCAGCAAGAGTATCCAATCACCCTTGTTGCCATGGCCATGTACTAGCCTACAGAACCTGATCTATTAAAAACTTTTATACAGTATGGTGGAATTCCTTTTCCAACTTTCCACGAGTATAAACAACGTTCATTCATCTGATATAACCTGAGATTTTTTAAAGGAACTTTCAGTACAGTATGTACAAAAGGTTTGATTCACGCTGTTTAAATAGCCTCTAAGGCCAGAGGAGAAAGAGTTTTCAACTTTTCATCATCAGTCCCCACTACAAACCCCTAAACATCTTTTATGGATTTTCACCTGCATGCAATAATGACAAATTTTGGAAGTTGAGTTGGTTACCAAGGCCGGTGATCGTTTTTCTTTGGATACAACTGTGGTAAACAAAAATAGTGCATAAAAACATAACATATGAAATTGCTGAAATATATACAATCCATTCACAAGTGGACGGGCTGCTCGGTATAAATATATACATTGTATCAATAAATTGTTAAGCTGCATGAATCGGTATGGCAAGTTTTTTGAAAGAATAATAATGCAATGATGTAATTTCATTAATATGGAAAACTTGTACCTCTTTGGGATATTTTGTCCATTTTACACTGGTATTCTAAAAAACATCCATGCCCATGTCAAATCACTCCTGTGTAACCTGTACTGACCACATTTGCTAAGAGGAAACAATATAAATCTTTATTTCATTACTTTAAAAAAATTTGGGTATATTTTTCAAATGGAAAGAGACCACTGAACAGTTTACTGAAAAAAAAGTTATACTTTAATTACTAATCACTAGGAAGTCAATACTTTCTGCATAATATTGCTAAATTGGCACATTTTAAATTTTTAACTCTTTTAAAATATATTACATTGCCACTTCTAAGCAATTTAAAAAAAGGGTTTAAGCTTGATATGGAGTATTGTATCTAAGCATTGAAAACAAAATCACATTCAACTCCTCAAGACATTATAAGCAGGTGAAATTACCACATTTAATGCCAAAATGAACTTGAAGCAAGCACGCATGGATCATGATATCATACAGAATAACACTTTCTTTTAAAAAAATCACAACCAATAAGCCTTTTCAAAATTATGATTGCTGCACGGGAGATAAACAAACCACAATCGCCATAAAACAGTATCGAAATACAAAGTAACTTGAGACAGATTATGAAACAATTTTTAAGGCCCAAAAAGAGGATGTTCATGCTTATATTCAAGACACAAAACCACAAGTAAGGACAAATTCTTACACCACTGGCTGATCTAAAAAGGGATGATTTTAATATCTTCTAAATAAATGCAATTCTTGTCGCATACTGTAAGTATGGGAGTGTGTTTTTTCTCCCTTTTCAAGATGTGTGCATGCTCAGTTGAAATTGTCAAAGGCTTAATTCTCGCTCCATAATTCATTAATTTCATACTGGGGCTCCGCGATAGATATATGAATGTTACTGAATTCACATTCCCCTTGGTAAACTCATATCTGTACCTATTTTAAGGTCAAAACATAGACTTGGACAAAGAACACACGAAGCATGCTCATCAATATGAGGGGGATGACATCACTCCTGTTCGCTTCAAGTTCACTTTACGTAGGTTACAATTAGGATTAGGCAGATAACCAAACTCCCCCTTCAGAATTGGGGACTCCTAGCGGGGAGTCGAGTAATGACTCCACAAATGTAGGAATCGTGACCCCTGGGGAATTTTTTCAGTACTGCCCTAATATGCCCAAAAATTTATATTCGGGAAAAAAAATTTGTTTTACAGGGAAAAATTTCAATGAAGATATAAACACAACTGGCTCTTTTGGTTGATTTTTTTAAACTCTGTCACAACTTTTCTCTAATGTTGGCCATTATGATTCTCCAACACTGGCGGGTTTTGGCACCTTGGGCATAGAAGAGCAGTTGTGTTAGCCTGTCTGTGTATTAACACACATGTTAACTAGTAATCCACATATTGGTGTTGCTGTGGTATACATTCCTATGGCAGTTATGATGCCACTGCAGGAATCATGACCCCTTTTCAGAGTTGTAAGTAATAGGGCCACTGTAATCTTTGACCCCATTCAGATTTTGTAAGTAATAGGCCATTTGGTATCATGCCCCCATTCAAGTTGTAAGAAATAGGGCCCTGGTACGGTGGTACCCGACTCAAAAAAGTTGGATTCGCCCAAAGGGCCTATTACCAATTTAGTAACTTCATCTGCTTATAATTTGACAACACATCAGAACTAAATGAAAATTTCATCAAATGCTTACATTTAGTTTCTTTTTTTCAGAAATCAAATTAAATTTTTTGCTTTCTACCTTCCTTTGCTATTTTCATCCAAATATCAAACATCGAAAAGCTAATTAACAGATATTATACTTTGGTGGCGCTCTGTAGTTGCTGTATATTCTGTGAAATTCTACACATATGTACACTCATTCCTGGGTCACTGTGATCCACAGATTTGGAACATCCAGGGTATCAGGGGTTCTTCACCCTGCATGGCCATTCTCTACGGAGGGGTTTTGGGGATTTTGGGGGATTGGCTTGAATTCATTGTAGGATGGTGGGTGGTCACTTGAATATTTCACACTTGAACTGATAATGCAAATGTTCTGGGCTAGTCCTCAGAGATGAGGGGGTGGAAGGGCTTCGGATGTTTTTTGATGATGAGTGTTTCTCTTGGAAACCAAACTAAGGCAGCAATCATCACCACTATCAAAAGACTGGAAAGGGCAACTGAGACAAAGATCCAAACACCCCTTGCATCAGCTGTGGAAGAACCATATTTTTCCCTTTTAAAATAATTTACACACTACAAAAAGCCGAATAAGAAATTTCATGAAGGGGAAACTTAAAATCAAGGGCCCGACATTTTAAAAAAACATTCTTAAACAAGGCTAACAACCATATCAAAACCCCTCCCAATGAATCAAGAATCAAAAAATGGGAAAATTACCCCCCACAAATATACTGTCTCCCCCCTTCCCCCCTTTCCCCCCCCTTTCTTTAAACCCACTCATACCATCTTTTAAAACCCCAATTTTTTTCCTTCCCCTTCAACCCCCCCCCAACATTTTAAAAAAAGGGAATTTTAAATTTTATTTATAATGAGGGAAAAAAACCCAAACTAAAATTCTTTGGGAATATTTTCACTTTTTTTTCAAGGGAAGATACCCAAAAAAGTCTGGACTGAAGTCCCTTAGATTTTTTACCAAAAATTAATTTCCTCGATGGGGAAACTATGATATCTTGTACGGTGTCATCACTGTTTAAACCCTCTTTGGGAAGCCTATGGAATATGTGCAGTTTTCTCCAAAGGGGTTTCTTACCTTGGGACTGAGTTTTTGTTAGGCTATGTTTTTCCCTTTTTTGTCATAAATTGGGCTCCCTTCAAAATCAACTAAAACCCTTCCCCAAAAACCCTCACCCAATGCGCACGTCCCACTTCCCCGCTATCCTTTTGTTTGAAGCCAATGGAATATTGTTAGCTCCCTGGTAGCCTAACCCTTTTAAATGAAAATTTTTGTTTAAGCCCATGTTTACTCTTTTAAACCCAGCCCGTAGAAAGTCCCCTTCCCTTTTTAAACCCTTCAAAAAAACCCTCCACCATTTTTCACCATGTCCCACTGCAAAAATTAGGTGAGCCAAGGGGAAAATTTTGTATCCCCCGTGGTTTTCCTACCTTTTAAATGAATTTATGTTAGGCTAAAGTTTAGCCTTAGCCAGCCCCTAGAATATTTTCCTTCAACTGGACTTAAACCCAAAAAAAAACCCTCTTTTTTTTAAATGAACAAAACAACTCCCCGAAAAAACTGTAAAATTGTAATTTTTGTAAAACCCAAAGCGTTGGGTGATTGTTACTTAAACCAAATTGGATTTTCTTCCCAAAAATTTTTGCATTTCCCCAAAATTTCAATTAAACACTGGGGTTTTCTGTGTAAATTTTTTCGTTGGAACCCCCTTTTAGTTAAATTTAAAAACCCGTGGCATATCAAAGACCATTTGATGTTAAATGACACTTTTTGGGGGCCATTATCCCAAATCCGTGTCTACAAAATGCGTAAAACTTTTGGCCCCTACTAAAAATTTGATTTGAACAGCAACAGGTGAAACCCGGGAAAGTTAATGGGTTTAACACTTTCACATCAAACTTCTGGAAGTTTTTAAATGGAAAAAAAAATAGAAACCCTTTAAATTTTAAAAAATGGGCAAATTTAAATATTAAATTTTTTTTTTAAATGTCAGATAACTTGACCTCAAAAACCCTCAAATTTTTAAATTTTTCACACACCACAAAATTTCCTAAACAGGGGAAATATTTTTTATTTTCCTGCAGAAAATTTTAAACCTTTTAAAAACCATGGGCTTCCCGATGATTATAAAATATATATAAAATAGGCCCCTTCAAAAAAAAGGTCTTGGTTAACCCCAAATTTTTTAAGAATTCTCTCAGAGGAATTCCTGTGTCCCTTTGGGTAATACTTTTTTACCCCAACTTTCTGATTTTCAAAAGAAAGAAACATTGTACTTTTTGAAAGTGTAAAATTTTGGGGAAAAAGGGGCTACTGCTAGAGCTTATTTTTTTGGGGGAACCCGAATTTGGGGAAAAAAGTTTTTTTTTTTTTCACTTTTTTAAATAAAAAAAAAGAGTTTTTTTTCACTTAGACCTTAAAAAAAGGGAAAAGTTTAATTTTTCCCGGGGGGCTTTAAAAGGGGAGTGTTTTTTTTTTACTTTACAAGGGGTTTTTTGCCAAAAAAGCCCGGGATTCCCCCCCTCGCCCTTTTTGGGGGGAAATTTTCCCAATTTTAAAACCCCTGTGGTTTAAACCAAAAAAATTTTTTAAACCCCCCTTGCCGATTTTTGGCCCACCCCAAAACCCAAAAAAATCGGTTTTAAATTTTTTTTACAAGTACAGGCCCTTTCCCCGACATCCCCCCCAAAAAATGGGTTTTTTTTTTACTTTTTAACTTTAATTTTTTTAAAAACCTTAAACCTTTTTTTTAAAATTTTAATTCCCAAACCTAAAAACTGGGGCTATAAAAAAGAATCCCTTTTTAAAAAAAAAGTTTTTTTTTTTTTTAATTTTAAAAAATTTCCCCAAAAGGGCTGGTTTAATTTTTCCCCCTTTTTCCCTTTCCTTTTGGCCCAAAATTTAAACCCCCCCCCTGAAACCCCAAATTTTTTTTTCAATTTTTACTTTACAACCCCAAAGTCCCCCAAAATTCCAATTTTCAACTTTTGGGGAGTGCCTTACTGGCCTTTTTTATTTTTTCCATTCCCAAAAAAAAAAAAAATGTTTTCCCCAAAAGTGCACAACCCTTTTTTAAACCCCCGTTAAGTAAAAAAAATTTTTTTGCGATCCCCTTTTAAACCCTTTTTTTTTTTTTTTTTTCACCCCAAATTTTTTCAAATCCCCAAAAATTTTAAAAAGTTCCCCCTTTTTGCCAAAAAATTTCCCCCTTAAAAGTTTCGTTTTTTTTTATGGGCCCCCGAGAAATTTTTTTCTTAAAAAAAAACTTTATAAACCTTTTTTTTCCCCTTTTCCCCTGTTTTGTTTTTTTACAAACATTTTTAAAAAATGAAAAAAGCCCCCCTTTAAAATTTCATAAAATCAAAATGGCATTTTAGGTTTGTAATTTGGGATGCCCAATTCCCCCCAATTCCAAATTTGGCCCCCAGGCCAAACCTTTCCCCCCTGTTTTGGGAAAAAATTTAAATTTTTAAACCACAAGGAAAAAATTAAAAACCCTGTTTAAAAACCAAAGGGGCCTACAGTTTTTTTTTTTAAAACCCTGGCCTTTTTTTTTTTTTTTAAAAATTTTTTCCCGTTTTTAACCCCCCCACCCGTTTTTTCCCATAGTAAAAAAAAAAGGGGGGGTTGGGGTTAAAACATTAAAAAAAAACAATTTTTTTTTTTAATTTTTGGGGGTGATATCAAGGGGGTTTTCCCTTTTTTTTTTTCCCCAATTACAAAACCCTTTGGGGCCCCAAAAGAGGTTTTTTTTTGGGCAAGGAAAAAATTGACACACTCCCATTTTTTTTTAATTTAAAAGTTTTCCCCATATTTGGAATTTTTTCCGCACAGCTTTTGGCCCTTTAAAAAAAGATTAATTTTTTTTTTTCTAAAAAAAATTGGAAATTTTTGTTTCCAAAGCATTTAAAATTTCTTTTTTTTGTTAAAGGAAAAAATTAAAACCCCGTGGGGGCCTTCAACCTTTTTTCCCCTTTTTGTTTTTAGGTTTTAATTTTCCGGTTAAAAAGGAAATTGGGGGGAAAAAAACCCCCAAATAAAAAAATCTGCAAAAAAGAAAAAAATTTAAGGGGGAAACCAAAAATATTTCCCTTTTTTTTTTAAAACCCTTCATTTTTTTGGGGGAAAAAAGACTTTTTGGGCCCCACGATTTTTTGAAAACTAAAAGGGAAAAACGGGGAAAAATGTGCCCTCATTTTTTTTTCAAAACCCTATTTTTTTTGTAGTTAAAAAACCAATTTTTTTTGGGGTACTGCCCCACAAACCGGGTTTTTTCAGGGATTTTGGTTTTTTTTTTTTTGTTTTTTGGGGGGGGAAAAAGGGAGGCGAAATCACGGGTTTTTTATGCCCAAAGAAAAGGAAAAAAAAAAAAAGCCCCCCCAAAATTTTCGATAAATTTTTTTTTTTTTTTTCCCCCGCCTCAATTTTTTGGGTTTTTTAAAATGCAAAAAAAAAACATTTTTTTTCATGGAAAAAAATATCCAAAAACAAAAAAAAAACGGGAAAAAGAAAAAATGCTAAAACCTTTTTCCCCCCCTACCGGGGAAAAAACCCCTTTTTTAAACGTTTTTGGTTTTTAAATTTTTTGGCCAACCTTTTGAAAAAAAGGTTCCCCCCCATTTCCCCTTTTTTTTTAAAAGGTTTTTTTTTTTTAAATTTTTTTAAAAAAAATTTTTTTCCAAACAAAAAATTTGGGGAAATGTTTATAAAATGAAATCCCCTATGCATTTTTTTTTAAAATGATTTTGGTTCTTTTTTTTTCCCAAAAAAAAATTCAGCCTTTTGGGAACATTTTTAATAGCACTTTTTTTTTCTATGCAAAAAGAAAAAAACTTTTAAGGGGGGAAACCCCGGGGTTTACCCGGAAAAACCCGAAAAAGGGAAAAAGTTTTTTTTTTTCACTTAGAACCCCAAAAGGGGAGAGTTTTTTACTGAGGGGTTTTAATGGCCAAAAAGTTTTTTTTTTAAATGGAAAAAAAATGAAAAGGCAGAAATTTTTTAAATTGGGGGCCCCGAAAAAGGCCCAAATTTTTTTTTAAAAAATGGGGGTTTTTTTAAATTGGGGAGAAAAATTTTTTTATTTTTCTGAACTTTAATGGGAAGGGCCTTTTTTTTTCTGGGCAAAAAAGGGAGAAATTTTTTAAAAAAAATTAAATGAAGGCCCCCGAAAAGGCCCGAGTAAAAATTTGTTTTAGGGGTGAAAAAGGGGAGAGTTTTTTTTTTTTAAATGGGCCAAAAGAAAGGCAAGTTAAAATTTAAAATGAGGTTTGGAAAAGGGGAGATGTTTTTTTTACTTTTGACCCCCGAAAGGCAGACCTTTAAATTTCTGGGGTTTTTAAAAAGGCAGACTTTTTTTTTTTACCCGAAAGGGCCCGAAAGGCAAAATTGGGTTTTTTTTTTTTCCCGAGGCCCCGGGGCAGGCCGAGGTTTTTTTTAAATGAGGCCCCGGGAAAGGCCCAAAATTTTTACACTGAAAGGGTTTAAAAAAACCCGAGTTTTTTTTTCAAAATTTTTGGGCTGAAAAAACCAAAATTTTTTTTTTTAAATAAAGGGCTAATGGCGACTTTTTTTTTAAAATGAGGGGGGAAAAAAGGGGAGAGGTTTTTTTTACTGAGGTTTTAATGGGGGAGAAATTTTTTTTTAAATTTAAAATAAGGCCCCCCGAAAAAGGTTTGACCTTTTTTTACTGGGAAACTAAAAAGGCCCGAGTTTTTTTTTAAAATAAAGGCCTTTAAAAGGGGTGTTTTTTTTTTTTTTTACTGAAAGGGTTTAAAAAGGCCCGAGTTTTTTTTTTTTTTACTGAGGCCCCCCCCGAAATGGCAACTTAATTTACCCGGGGGGCTGAAAAAGGGCCCCCGACTTTTTTTACGGGGGCCCCCGAAAGGGGGAATGCCTTTTTTTTACTGGAAAGGGTGAAAGGGGAGAAATTTTTTTCACTTTAGGTTTTAATTTTCAAAAAGTTTGAATGGTAAAAAAACTTTTTTTAACCCGGGCTGGAAAAAAAACCCAAAGGTTCCCCATTTAAATGAAAAACTGAAATTTCCCGAAGTTTATTAAAATTGGGGACCCGGGATGGCCCAAAAAAAATTTTTTACTTTAAGGGGCCCGAATGCTAAAAGGAAAAAAACCAAAAAAGCCCCAAAAAGGGGTTAGGGGGGATTCCCCCGACAATGAAAAATTTTAAAAAAAAAACAATCTTTCCCCAAGCACTAATTTGGGGAAGGATTTTTTAATAAAAAAAGGAAAAAACTATTTTTAAAAAATATTTTTTTTTTTGCCCTTTTTTCCCCCAAAAGACCCCTTTTCTCCCTAAAAATCAAAGTTTTTTTAAAAGGTTTTTCCCCTTTTTTTAAGAAAAGGCCTTTTTTTAAGGTTTTTGGGGGCCAAAAACACAAAAACACTAAAATACACAAAATATGGGGGATCACCCCCTCCCCCCCAAAAATATTTCCCCTACAGGGGGGCCCAACCCCCAAAGGGGCCCCCCCCCGGGGAATTTAAAAATTGGGCTCGATTTTTTTTTAAAAATTTTCACATAGTTAAGGGGCCCAAACCCCCCATTCCCCCCATTTTCTTGGAAAAAAATTTTTTTAAGCCCGTAAACCCCCAAAAAATTTTTCAAAGCAAACCCGGAAAAATTTTTTATTTTAAAAGGTAAATTTTCCAAATTTTTTTTTTTTAAATTTCTGGTTAAAAATGATTAAAAGTTTTCCACCCATCCCCTAAAGGGAAAATGGAAAAATATCGCTTGGGGAAAAACCCTACCCCCCAAAGTTCTTTAAAAATTTGGGGGGAAAAAATTTTTTTTTTTTTAAAAAAAACAAATGAATTTAAATATTAAAATGGAAAAAATAAAATTTCCAAAAAATCCATTTTGGGTAACCCCCCCCCTTGGGGTTTTTTTTTTTTTATTAAAAAATTTTTAAACATTAAAAAGTTTTTTATCATTTTTTTTACTTTTACTTTTTACCAAAAACAACCAAAATTTTTTTTTACCTCAGAAATTTTTAATTTTTAATTTTTTTTTTATTTTCCCCCAACCCTGTGCCTTTTTGGGGGTACCCCTTTTTGGGGTCCCGTGCGGGGAAAAAATTTTTTTTTTTCCTGGGGGGAAACAAATGTTTTTTCCCCAAGCTCTTTTGATGCCCATTTTTTTTATGCCTTTTAAATAAAATCCCGATGCCAAAATTTATTTTTTTTGGGGAAAAAAAAAAAAAAAAATAAGGGTTTTTTAATTTTTTTTTTCCCAAAATTTTTAATTTCCCTGGGTAAAACCCATGGGGGAAAAAGGAAATTTTCCCCCAGTGAGTTTCCCCCCAAATTTTTTTCCCATATTGGGTTTTTTAAATTGGGGCCCAATGGGAAATTTTTTTTTTTCCCCTTAAAAGGGGAAAAACTGCCCCCGGGGGGGGAGTAAAAAATTTTCCCCCCCCAGTTTTTTTTTACAATAAATTCCTTTTTTTTATAAAAAAAGGAAAAAAAAGTTCCCCCCCCCTCCCAAATTTTTTTTTCCCCAAAAAATTTTCCCCCTCTAAAAAAGCAAAATTTTAAAAAAAAAAAAGGGAAAAAAGGGGCCCCCCCCCGCTTTTTTTTTTCCAAAAACCAAAGCTTGTGTTTTGTTTTTTTTTAAAATTGAAAGGGAAAAAAAGGGGTTTGGGAAAAACAGCTTTTTTTGCTGATTTTTTTGACTCCAAACTTAAAAATTTAAAAAATTTTTATAGAAAAAATTAAAATTATTTAACCCCTAAAGGAAATTTTTCAAAAAATTTTTGAAAAAAATTTTTTAAAATTGGGAAAAAACCCTTAAAAAGCCCTTTTTTTCAAAATGAAACTTTTTCAGCATAAAAGGTTTTTTTTTTATAAAATAAAGGGCCCCCCACACCCTTAAATTTTGCCATAGGTTTTTACGGGGGGGGGCCAAAATTAAATTTTTAAACCCAAATACTGGGGAAAACAGCACGAAGTGACTGCTTTTTTCCCCGAAGTGCAACCCGAAAGCAAAAATTAAAAACAAAGGGGGAAAAAAAAATTTTGGCCCCAAACCCCCAATTTTAAACAATATCAAAAGGCAAAAAACCCCTTTTAAAAAGGGAAAAAAGTTTTTGGGGCCCCTAAACCCTTCTAACCCCTTTTTCAAACCCTTTTGGACCCTTTCCCGGCCAAAATCCCCCGGGGGGAACCCTTAATTGGGGGGGGAAACCCCCCCCTCCCCCCTGAATTTTTGCCCAAATTTAAGGGGTTCCCCCCCCCCCCCCCCCCGGAAAAACCCTTAACTGAAAATCCATGTAAACCAAAAAATTCCCCTTTTTTTAATAGTAAAAAAATTTGTCCCCCCCGGGGGGGGGGAAGCCAACATTTTTGGGAGAATGGCGCGACAAATAATTCTTAAACCCAAAAAAATGCCCCCCCACGTCCCTTTTTTTTTTTTTCTTATTACGAGTTTAAAAAGGGTTTTTTCCCTTTTCCTTTTTAAAATCAAGAGGGAAAAAAAATTTTCTGGTCCCCCATCCCTAAACCAAAATCCCCCCCCGTAATCGGGAAAACCAAAATCCTTTCCCCCCCAAAAGAAAAAGAACTAGAAAAAGGAAAAAATTTTTTTAAGCCTAACCCTACTGGGGCCCCTTCCAAAATTTTTTGGGGTTTTTTTCCAAAAACCCCTCTTTAACCCCTGTATTTTCATAAACACAGGGTGTAGGCTTTTAAAAACTTTTTTTTTTTTAAATGGGGTTAAAAGTTAAATTTATATAGACGGTTTAATAAAAAGCAAAGCCAAAAGCAACCTTTTATTACTTTCATAAAAAAAATCTTTTTTTTCGGGTTTTTTTTTTTTTTTGCAAAATTTCCCTTTTTGGGCCTGAAAAAATACCTCCTTTCAAGTCCCCAATTAAAATTTCCCCAAATTTGGGCCCTTTCTGTCCCCCATGGGGAATTTTGGCCCGCAAAAAAAGTTTCCCCCCTGAAAAAAAATTGCCTTTTCCAAAAAAAAGTTTTTTTTTCAAACAAATTTAAAGGTTTTGGGGAAAAACCCCCACCCGCCCAAAATTTAAAAAAAAGCGGGGATATATTTTTTTTTTTGTTTTTTTTCCTGAAAAACCTTTTGGCCCCCCGGACCCCGCGTAGCTAAAAAAAACCCTTGGTTTTTAAATCCCTTTAAAAACAAAATTTATAAGGCTTAAGCTTTTAAAAACAAACCCTTTTTTTTCAGGTTTTTTTTTTCCCCCCTTTTTTGTTAAAAAATTTTTGGGGTTTTTTTTTTCTTTAAAGGGGGCCCCGTAACCCTTTCGGTAGGCCCTTTTAAAAAGGACCGGTTTTTTGGGGGGGGGTTAAAAATGGAAAACCCAAAATTGGCCCCCCCCACCAAAAATTTTCCCAAAACAGTAAACCCAAAAGAAACAATTAAAAAGGGGGCTAAAAAGGCCCCCTGCCCCCAAATTCCCAAAAAAACCCCTGTTCCCAGAGAGAAAAAAACCCCGGAACCCCTACCCGTCCCCTTAATTTTTTTTGGGTTTTTTCTGCAGACATAGGCCTTTTTGGCCTAGGCCAAAAATTGGGGTAAAAATTTTTGGGTTAGGATTTCGCCCCCCCAGGCCCCCAGGGCCCAAAAAATTAAAAGGTTTTTTTTTTTTTACCCCTTTTGGCCCAAACCCCCTTTGGGCCCCAAATTTCCCAAACCCCAAAAACACCCGTAAAAGGGGCCCAGGCTTTAAGCCTATGTTCCCCCCGGGGAGGGAAAACCAGGTTAAAATCACCAATTTGGGGGGCCCCGGAAATTTTTTTCCCCTTTTTTTAAAAACCATGTTTTTAACAAAGTTTCAAATTTTTCCCGTTCCCCTAAAAGTTTGGGGAAAAAGGGGGTGGGAAAAAAATTTTTTGGGGCCCAATGGAACCCAGACAACCACCTAAGTATTTGGCCCCCTTTCCCGCAAGTTTAAAATGCCAACATTAAAAAAAAAAAAAAAAGGTCCCTTTTTTAACCCAAAAATTTTCCTACCTGAAAAATGTTTTTTTTTTTTGATTTTTCGCTCCTTTTGGTTTTAAAAAAAATTTTAAAAGGGGGCCCAACCAGGGTTTTTTTTTTTTTTTTTTTTTTTTTTTTTTACCTTTATTTCCCTTTCCCCGGCCCGGTTTTCCCCGTGGGGAAACCCCAAACCAAAAAAAAGGAAATAAAAGGTAAAACAACCGGGTTTTGGCCTTTTAACCAAACCCCAATTTTTTATTTCCCCCATTTTCCCATAAGGGTTTTTTTTCCCTACGTTGTTTTTTTTTCCCAAGGGAATTTACAGGACAATTTAAAGGGGGCCCCACCCAAATTTCGATTTTCTTAAAGATTTAAAAGTAATTTTTTCCCAATTTTCGCCCCGCAAAATTTTTTGGCCAAAAAAACAGTTTATTTTTTTTTAAAAAAAAATGCCCTCCAATTTGCCATATTAACTTTACCGCCCCCAAAATTCCTAAAACATTTTCCCAAAAGGGGTTAGGAGGGCCCCCCCAAACCCCGTTTTTTAATTGGGAAAAATTTTAATGGGGGGGGTAAACGATTTTTTGTGGTAAAATTTTAACCAAAAAATAAGTTTTTGGGGATTGGCCCAGAAAAACTTGTAAAGGCCTTTTCAAAAAAATTTTCCCTTTTTAAATTTTGGTTTTTCTTGGGGAAGGGGGAATTTTTGGGTTGGTTTTTACCGAAAATTTGGGGCCCGGGAAAAATGTTTGGCCTTTGGGAATTGGACCAAAACAAAAAAAATTTTTTTTTTTTTTTCCTCTTTGGTTTAAGTAAAAGGAAAGGGGTTTGGAAACCTTTGGCCCGGGAATAAAAAACAAAATTGCCCCTAAAAAGGTTTTGGTTTCAATTTAAATTTTTTTCCCCCTGCCCAATTTTTTTTGACTGGGGTTTTTTTGGGCCCTTTCGGCCGGATAATGGGGAACCTTATTTTAAAAAAAGGAATTTTGGGGGTTTAAAAAGGGATGTTCCCTTTAAGGTTTTTTTTTTCCCCTTGGGGACCCCTTTGGGTTTGCAAACATTTAAATTTGGAAAAAAACCTTTCCCCCAAAAAAAAAGTTTTCCCTTTTTTTCTTTTGGGTGAAAAACTTTTGGGTTCCCACAGGGTGGACCCCCAAAATTTTTTTAAAGAAAGGGAAAATTAACAAAAACTCTTTTTTCCCCCAAGTTTTTGGTGCCATTTGAAAAAAATTGGGTTGGGGTTTTTTTTTGGAAATTGGGAACATATGAAATTTTCCTTTTACCCTTTTGGGACTTCCCGGAGTCCCCACCCGTTCCCCCGGCTTGGTGAAAATTTTCCAAAGTTTTGGTTTAAAATTTTTGGGGTTTTAAGCACCAAATTTTCCCCAATGCCATATAAATGGGGTTTTTTTTCAAAACCCCTATTTCTTTGATGAAAAACCCCTTTTGGCCCTTTGGGGAAACCTTTTTTTTTGGACAAAACTGTAAAATGTGTAAACCATATTTTAATTTTTTGTTTTTCCCAAATTAAATTTTTTTTTTTTCCAAAAAATTTTTTTCCTTTTTTTTGGTTAAAAAAATAAAAAATTTTCTATAAAAGTTTTTTAAAAATTTTTGATTTTAGTTCCCCAAAAACAAACAAAAAGCTTTTTTTTTTTTTTTTTGCCCAAATTTTTTTTTTCCCCCTTTTAAAATTAAAAACCCAACCCTCACAACATTTGGGGGGAAAAAACTTGGGAAAGGGCCCCCCCTTCCCCCGGGGAAATTTTTTTTCAAATTTTTTTGAATGAAAATTTTTTGGGACTGGGGGGACCCTTTTTTTTTTTTTATACATTAAAAAAATTTGGGTTTAAAAAAAACTTGAGGGGGAAAATTTTAAATCCCTTCCCCCCCCGTTGGTTTTTTCCCCTAAAAAATTTTCCATTTGGGGCCCAAAATACCCAAATTAATTTAAAACATTTGAAAAATTCCCCCTAGGAATTTTTTTTTTTAAGGCCAAAGCCCTCTAAAACCCTTTCATCAACTTTTTTTGGAAAAAAAAATGAAAAAAAAATTTTTTTATTTTTTTGCCCTAAAATCAAAAACTCAGATCTGTTTATTTTCCAAAACCAAAAAAAGCATCATAGCCCCTTTTGCCCGAAAAAAACTTGGGGGGTTTTCCCCCGGGAAAAAAAACATTTTTTTTTTCCCCCGCACTGGGGTCACAAAGGTAAAATCCCCCCTTTGCAAAAGTAAAAATAACATTTTTAAAAATTAACATTTTCCCGAGGTGAAAAAAATTTTGTTGTTTGGGGGGGGGGGGGGGAAAAATTTTTAGTTTTAAAAAAGATTTTAACCCCCTTTTTATTTTTTTTTTAATTTTTAATATAAAAAAAAATCAAGGCTTTTTTTTCCAAAAGGGTAAAGGTCTTTTTTTTATTTTTTTTATTTTTAATTTTTTCCCTTCACTTTTTAATTTTTTTTAAAAAAAAATTTTTTTCCCCCAAATACCGTTGGGGTTTGGTTTTTTTTTTTTTCACGAAAATTTTCCCCTTTTCCCTTTTTTTTGGGTGTTTAACCCCTATCCCTCCCCGTAAATTTCCAAAAAACCCGGGGGAAAACCGTTAAAAAAAAAAAAGTCCTGTTTTCATTTAAAAAAATTTTTTTGGGGTTACAGCATAAAAAAACCTTTTTTAGCAAAAGGGAAAGGGGGTTAAAGGCCCCCCCTATGTTTAAATTTTTTAGAAAAAATCCCAGACCATTTTTTTTTTTAAAATTTCCCGCGTAGTTTTTTCCCCCCCCGTAGAAAGGAAAACTTTCGACGGTGGAAAAGCCATAAAGTTTCCCGGGATGTAAAGTGTGTGTGTTAAAATTTTAACAAAATTTTTGAAACTTTAATTCCCCTTTAAAAAGGGGAACCTCAAAAAAAATTATTTTTTTGGGAGAGAACCCCTTTATCGGGAAAAAAGCCCAAAAAAATGTTTTTTTAAAATAGTCCCTCTTTATCATATCCTTGCAATTAGTGCTTCGAAGATTGCTTTTTAAAATTTCATTTGTCAAGGAATCACAAAGCCTTTTGGTTTTTCTGGTTACTTTAGCATTCAGTCTCAGTAATAATTTTTCTGCCATTCACCCTCATAAAAAACTTAAATTTCAGTCTCGTAATAACATTGCCTTTTAGCCTCGTAAAAATCTCCATTCAACTCTGCCATTCACCTCGGGGAAAAAACTCTGCCTTTCCCCAGCTTCATAAAAAGCATTGCCTTTTTTCACCTCAGTAATAAAGTTTTGCCATTCACCTCATAATTGTCTGTTTTCCCTCATAAAAAACTCGGGCCTTTCACCTCAGTAATAAACACTCTTTTCAGCCTCAGTATAAACTCTCCCCTTTTACTTCAGAAAAATAAAGTCTACCATTCAGCCCTTAGTGATAAAAAACTCTGCCATTCAACCTCGTAATAAACTCTCCTTTCAGCCTATAGTAAAGTCTCCCTTTTCGTCTTATAATAAACTCTGGTTTTTTCACCCCAAAGTGATAAACTCTTTGCCTTTTAGCCTCATAGTAAACTGCCATTCCCCTCATAATAAACTCTGCCTGTCACCTAGTAATAAAACACTGCCTTTTTCACCCCTCATAAAAAAGTCCCCTTCACCTCAAGAAATAAATCTCCCTTTTTCCCCATCTAATTTTTGTAACTTTCCATTAAACCTCACTTTTTAAACTTGCCATTCATTGTCATAATAACTCTGCCATTCAGCCCCCCACTAATACTCTGCCTTTCACCTCATAAAACTCTCCCTTTTTTTAGCCTCTAAAAAAGTCTGCCATTCAGCTTCAGTAAATAAAAAACTCTGCCATTCAACCTCAATAAACTCTCCCCTTTACCTCAATAAAAAACCTGCCATTCATTCTCAGAATAAACGGGTGCCATTCGCCTCGAAATAAACTCTGCCTTTTTTTGCCCCCTAATAAATAACTCTGCCTTTTTTCCCAGCTCAGAATCAGGGTCCCCTTAAATTTTTTCGTTTCCCTAAAAAAAGTGCTATTAAATTTTTGCATACTGATTTTTTGTTGGCAAAAATAACCCATTCATTTAAAAAAAAAAAATGCATATTGATTTCAGTTAAACAATTCTCCTAATTTGAGAAACCTTTTTGAACTTTTAAAAAACTTTTTTTTACAACCCCGATCGACCCGGTTTACACAGTGCCAATTAACCAAACGTTTTTAAATGGTTTCCCCCGCTACGAGGTAAGGTTAGCATTTTTTTTCTTCCCCCCTTTTTTTGCTTTGATATCGTTTCATAAAAAAGATGTTTATTTGCCAGTTTAAAAACCAAAATGAGGCTTTGAAAATAAACTATCTAATTTTTGGGGGGCTCTTCTTCATAGCATACAAACCCGGATTCTCCCCCTGCTTATTCCCCCCCAAAAAAAACACCATGCCGTATATCCCTTTGGAGCAGTAGCCCAAAACTGCTTATTACTACATAATGGGGGGCTTAAAAATTGATGCACATTTTTTCCCTCATATACTCTTTAATCATAATCGTACCCCAAAGTCTCTCCGAATGAAGGGAAAAAAAGAAAATATTTTAAATGCCCCCCCCCTTTTTTCAATGCAAAAATCTTTTACTTGGTTTTTTTTCCACCATCCACCGTGTTTACTATACAAAAGCAGAATGAAGGCCCACGCGTGTAGTTTCATAAAACGAAAACTTAATGCATGCACACACTTCATATTTCTAGTAAAATACCCTGTTTTATCCCCAGCTGTGCCAAATAAATAGAGAAAACGTTTGAATAAAAAATCGAGTGGTGTCAATCTTTCTTGCACAACCATGGGGCCCCCACTTTTGAATTGCGTAAAAAAAGGACCCCCCCTTGATATCACAAAAATTAACATGTTTTTTTTTTTACATGATAGCCCCCTCCCTTTTTCAGGGGCAAACTGTAGGTTTAAACAAAGGGGAAATTTTTAAAAAAAGCGGGTTTTTAAAAATACTGTGGGCTCCCTGTACTAGTCAATTTTTTCCTTGTGTAAAAGTCAATTTCAACAGAGCGGGGGGCCACCTAATGTATGGGTGATTGCATACAATTACGACCTACACATCACTGACTTTATTTAAATTTTTCAAGGGGCGTTTCATTTTGAATGTTTGTACAAAACACGGACATGGCAAAAGGTTCATTTTTTACGTACATCTACCCCTTACCAAACGTATTTTTTTAATGACTGCGTTCACATTCATTTTTTTGTGCTTTTTGAAAATTTTTTTTGGGTGAAAAAATAAAAAATTGGTGAAATATCGCTAAATCTTTACAACGTTTTGAAAAAATTGTGCCATTGTGAAAATTATTGTGCATGGGGAAAAAAAGAGCCGTAATGCCTACACAGTTGATACTGAATGTGGGGGCATTGTTGTCAGTGAATAAAATTTTTTTTTTCAGGCCGTTTAATGCTAGGAGATTAAAAAGGAAAAAATTGACAGCCCGAATTTTTGAATTATTAAAAAAAAATCATACAGGTGATTCATTTTTTTAGTACAGTATTTTTTGGGGTTGGAATTGAAAAGAAAATTTAGGTGTGAAACTAAGTCAAGGGGCCAAAAACTTGTGTGGATGTTTAGAAAGCCTTTCTTGTACAAATAAATTCAAACGATTTGTAGGTTGTTCGCCCAAACGGGGAAAAGGCGTTTTAAACTTTTTTTTTTCACCCATGCTTCAATTGCATCACAAAATCGATGTGATACCGGCTATTGCTAACCCTGTCAGTAATAAACACTGCCATTTTTGCCTCAGTAAAAAAAACTCCCCGCCCTTTTTTTGTCTAATGATAAAAATCCCTTTTTTCCCTTTTTGTCTAAGTGATAACCTGCCATTCAGTTCTCACAAATAAGCTCTGCTAAACCCTTTCCCCAAAAAAAATTTTTTTCACTTTTCAAAAAGGTTATCAATGTTTTTTTATCATTTGAAAATAAAAAAATTTTTGGGGGGGAAAATTTAGCCATGACACGCAAATTTTCCTCTGGACATTTCTTAAAAAATTTTGGGACCCAAAATACCTTATTTGAAGTGCCTATCATTATATAATAATTTAAAAAAAATCTCTGTAAGTCATGGTTTTTAAAAGGTTTTTTTAAAAATTTTTTTTCATGGAAAATACAATACTTCCCTGTTTAGGGAAATTTTTTTTGGGGTTGTGTGAAAAATTTTTTTAAATTTTTGTTTTTTGAGGTCAAAATTTATCGACATTTTTTTAAAGAAATTTAAATATTTGAATTTTCCAGTTTTCACTTTAAGTGATCTATTTTTCCTTTTTTTAAAAAACTTCCCCAAATTTGACTTGAAAGTATTACCATCTAACTTCCTGGGGTTTTTACCTGTTCTGTCAAAAACAAATTTTTTAGTATGGGCACAGTTTTTTTGTTTTTTTTTCTTTTAGACAAAGACTTATGGGTAAAAAGAACAAAAAAATGGTTTACTAACACAATGGGGCTTGATATGCCCCAGGTTTAAACTTAACTCAATGGTTCCTAGCAAATTACACGCAAAAAAATATAATTTACATTTTGGGAAAAGCAGAAAATTTTAAGAAAATCAAGTGTTTAGTAACAATCAGCACGCATTGGGGATTACAAATTACAAAATACATATTTTCTGGGGGTTGTATGTTCACTTAAAAAGATGGTATTTTTGGTTAGTCCATTTTTGAAGGAGACTATTCTATGGCTAGCTAAGGCTAAACATAGCCTAACATAAATTAAATACAAGGTTAGGCATACCACGGAGCTACTACAACATTATTCCATTGGCTTCACCTAGATGTCTTGCAGTGGTGACAGGGGTGTGACAATGGGGGGATGGTTTTTTTTTGAAGGGGTTATTCAAATTGAAGGGAACTCCTTTCTACGCTAGGTAAGATTTAAACCTAGCTTAAACATAAAAATTCAGTACAAGGTAGGCATACCATGGAGTTACTACACATATTCCCATTGGCTTCAATACATAGATAGCTGGAAGTGGTGACGTGTCGCTTGGTGGGGAGGGTTTTTTTTTTTGAATGGTTTTAAGTTGAGTTGAAGGAGACAATTCTATGACCTAAAAAGGCTAAACATAGCCTAACATAAACCAGTAAAGTAACAAACCATGGAGCTACTGCACATATTCCATAGGCTACCAAGATGGCTGACATGATGACACCCTTAATCATGAAAATAAGCTTCCCATCGAAACTTCACTTTTGGTACAAAAACTAATGACTTCAGTCCCAGATCTAGTATCTTGTATCTTCCCCCTACAAAAAATGAAAATATTAACCAAAATATGGTTGAGTTTCTCATTATCATATCAAAAAATTTTCTTTTTTTTTTTTAAATTTTTTGGTTTTTGGGGGTTTAAAAATGAAGGAAATACTTTTGGTTTTTTTAAAGATGGTTGAGTGGGTTCAAAAAGGGGGGGGGGTGCAGGGGGGGGAAGTCAGTTAGTGTGGGGGGTAATTTTCCATTTTTTTTATTCTTTGATCTCATTGGTATGGATGATAGGGGTTTGTTAGCCTTGTTTAAGAATTTTTTTTTTTAATGTCAGCTGTTTTAAAGTTTGCCTTCACCTTTTTTTCTTATTCGGCCTTTTTTTTTTTGTTGTGTGATAAATTATTTTTTAAAAGGGAAAATATGGTTTTTATTTTTCCCGCTGATGCAAGGGGGTGTTTGGTCTTTGCCCCTCATTCCCCTTTTTTCCAGTCTTTTGAAGTGGATGTTTTGCGGGCCTTTGGTTTTGGGTTCCCCCCAAAGAACACTCTCATCCAAAAATCCGAAGCCCTTCCCCCCCCCCCATCTCTGAGGTAGCCCAGAAAACTTTTTTTTGCATTATCAATTAAGTGTGAAATTTCCCCAAGTGACCCACCACCACCTAAAAATAATTTCCCACCCAATCCACAAAACTCCCCAAATACCCCCGTAGAAAAAGGGCCATGCACTGGCTGAAGAACCCCCTCAATCCTGGATTTTTTTAAATCGTGGATCCAGTGACCCAGAGAATGAGTGTACATATTGTAAAAATTTTTTCACAAAAAAATATACAGAAAACTACAGAGCCCCCACCAAAGTAAAATATCTGTTAATTAGCTATTCAATGTTTATATTTGGAAAAAAAATAGCAAAGGGAAAGGGTTAAAAGAAAATTTTTTTTAATTTTGATTTCTGAAAAAAAAAACTAAATGTAGCATTCTGATAAAAATTTTCATTAGTTCCTGATGTGTTGTCAAATTATAACAGATAAGTTCAAAATTTTTGTAATAGGCTTGGGCGACCCCCCAACTTTTTTGAAGGTCGGGTCCCAACCGTACCATTGGCCCTATTTTTTACCAAACTCAAAAAGGGGGCCCCCATGATCCCAGGGGCCCTATTACTTACAACTCTAATGGGTCATGATTCCAGTGGCCCTTTATTTAAAAACTCTGAGGGGGGTCATGTTTTCCTGCATGGCTCATAACTGCCAAAATGGGAATGTATCCCAGAAAACACCATTGGGGATTTTACTATTTTAACAGTTGTTTTTTAATACACAAAACGGCTAAACAACTGGCTCTTTTTCCTATGCCCAAAGGGGCCCACCCCATGTTGGAAAAATCATAAGGGGCCAACATTAAGAAAATTTTTTGAAACAGGAAAAAAGGGAAAATAACCAAAAGAGCCATTTTTGTGTTTATTTTCTTCATTAATTTTCCATGTAAAACAATTTTTTTTTATTCCGAAAAATTTTTTTTTTTGGGGGCATATTTATGACAGTACTAAAAAATTTCCCCCCAGGGTCAAACGTTCCTACAGTATTTTGGAGTCATTACCCCCCGACTCCACTGGGAGCCCCCACAATTTTTCTGAAGGAGATTTTTTTGGTTATCTGCCCCAAATCCAAATTTGTAACCTACTGAAAAAGTAAAACTTGAACAACAAAAAGGGATTCATCTCCTCATTTATGAGCTTCCCCTTTGTGTTTTTTTGCTCCAATTTCAAAATTTGTTTTGACCAAAAAATAGGTACAAAATTGAGTTTACCAAGGGGGGAATGTAAAAATTCAGTAACTTCTATATCTATCGCGGAGCCCCCCAGTATAAAAATTAATGAATTAGAGAGAATTAACCTTTTGACAATTTCAACTGACCTGCACACATTTTTTAAAAACCTGGAGATAAACACACTCCCCCATACTTACGTATGCGACCAAGAAATTGTTTTTTTTTTAAAAAAGATATTAAAATCACCCCCCTTTTTAGATCCCAGGGGTGTAAGAATTGCCCCCTTACTTGGGGTTTTTTTGTGGGTCTTAAATATACAGCATGAACCCCTCCTCTCTTGGGGCCTTAAAAAAATTTTTTTTCATAATTGTCTCAAGTTACTGTATTTCGCATACTTTTTGTATGGCGATTGTGGTTTTTTTTTTTTATCTCCCGTGCAGCAACATAATTTTAAAAACCCCTTATTGGTTGTGTTTTTTTTTTAAAAGAAAGTTTTTTTATTCTGTATGTTCATGTTCCAGCGTGCTTGCTTCAAGTTCATTTTGGGGCATTAAATGTGGAAAATTTTTTTCACCTGCTTAAAAATGCCCTTGAGGAGTTGAATGGGGAAATTTTGTTAAAAATGCTTAGTTTAACAATTCCCCATATAAAAGCTTAAAAATTTTTTTTTTAAATTTGTTTTATGAAGTGTGAAATGAAATATTTTTTTTTAAAAGTTTAAAAATTTAAGATGTGTTTAAATTTTAGCAATATTATGCAGAAAGTATTGCTTCCTAGTGTTTTTTAGTAAATTTAAAGTATAATTTTTTTTTTTCAGTAAAAACTTTTTTTTCAGTGGTCTCTTTTTTTTATTTGAAAAAATAAAACCAATTTTTTTTTTAAAATAAAAAAAATGATTTATATTGTTTTTCCCCTTAGCAAATGTGGCAGTACAGGTTTTTTCAAGGATGATTTTTTTTACATGGGCATGGGTGTTTTTTAAAAACCAGTTAAAATGGACAAAAAAATTTTCCCCAAAAGGAGTACAAGTTTTTTTACCATTTAAAAGAAATTACTCATTGCATTATTATTCTTTTTTAAAAACTTTCCATAAACCCCATTCATCCTTTTAACCTTTTTTTTTGATCAATGTATATATTTATACCCGCAGCCCGCCCGTCCCTTGTAAAAGGATTGGATATATTTCAGCAATTTCTATGTTATTTTTTTTTTTTTGCACTTTTTTTTTTTTTTACCCCCCAGTTTTTTATCCAAAGAAAAAGTATCACCGGCCCCCTTGGTAAAACCAAAATCAACTTCACAAATTTTTCTTATTTGGCTGGGAGGTGAAAAAAACCTAAAAGATAGTTTTTTTTTTGGGTTGTATGAGACTGATGATGAAAATTTTTTTTAAAACTCTTTCTCCTCTGGCTCTTAAGGGAAAATTTAAACAGCCGTAATCAAACCTTTTGTACTCTGTACTGAAAATTCCCCTTTAAAAAAAAACTCAGGGTTTAAACGATTAAAAACGTTTTTTTTTTATACTCGCTGGAAATTTTTGGGAAAAATAAATTCCCCAACCAACTGTAAAAATGTTTTATAAAAAGATTCATGGTTCTGTAGGCCCCAGCTACATGGGGCCATGGGGGGAAAAAGGTGATTTTATGACTCTTTGCCGCCCCTCACTTTTTTTTCTAAAAGAAAGGGAAGAAAAAAAGTTTCTGTTTTCTTAAAAAGGCCCAACCTATGTCGCATTTTTTTTCATATAATGAGTTTTTTTTTTTTTGCACTTTGTTTTTAATCTTGAGAAATAACTTTAGGGAGTTTGCCTATTGTTTTTTATGAGAGGGTGAAGATCTTCCCCAAACCTTCATAAAAATTTACATTAAAAAAACTTTGGGGGGCTTTTTTTGGGGTAGCTATGCTGCTATAATGTAAGAAAGCCAAGCAATGGAAAATTTTTTATTTGGACCTCCCAGCCCGTGTCTTTGGATAAACAAACTATTTCGTATTTTTTCGATTAAGCTGTTTTTTTCCCATATTTTTTTTTTTACAAATTTAATCTTATGCTACTCATCTTATGCAAAAAAAATTTTTTTATTGAATCTCGGTCATTACTTTGGGGAAACCAAAAAAAGGATGACAATACAAAGCCCCAGGCCTACTGCCCTGTTTTTTTTTTTGGGTAAAGGGGGGGCTGATATCCTTGCTCAAAAAAAACCTAATTGTTGTCCTTTTTTTTTGGAGACTAAATTGCCCAAAAAAATTTCCCCAGTTTTTCTGTCTGGAAATAAGTTTTTTAGCACAAGTCCAAAGGGCCTGCAGCTCTCCTTTAAACCCCCCTTGGCTTTTACAAAATGCCCTTTCCAAAACCCACAAAAGTGCAGTTTTTGTGGAAAATTTTTTTAATATCAAAATGTACACATTTTTTAGTGCTCATAAGAGAAAAAATGGGGGGGGGGTGTAATTCTTCTTGTTTGTTACTGTCTAAATTTGTAGGTTTTTTAAAATTTGCTGTAGGAAAAAATTTTTTTTAGGAAAAAAAGCACACCCCCCTTTGGTCCCAAAAATTTGGGGAAAACCCAAAAAAAAAACCGATGACATTTTTTTTTTTTGCCCCCCGGAGTAAAATTCAAATTTTTGTTTTTTGGTTTCGATGATAAGGAAACCTATGCATTCAGATGGCGTGTGTGCGTATGTATTCGTGCGGGTGTGTGTTGTGGGTTGTGTATGGGGTGGGGGTGTGGTATTGTGTGCGTTTGTGCACTTTGCTCTTAAAAAGATATCCCAAAAAAGGGAAAAAACTCAGACTTTTTCCCCCAAATTTGGGTACCTAGATGCCCCCTATAAAGGGGCAGAACCCCCCTATTTTTTTTTTGGGGGGGGTTGGGGTTCACCGGGGTCAAACTCCCGAAAAACCTTGTTAACACAAAAATATCTTGAGGTAGGAAGCTTGGGATGAATTTCATATTTTTTTGAAAATGGAGGTTATGGTATGAGGAAAAAACCCTCTTTTTTTTTTGGTGGGGTAAAAGGCCCCCATCTGGGGGTTTCCCCCCCCCCCGGGGGGGGTAAAAAACCCTAAAAACTTGTTAACCATCTCTGGGGGGAAACTCTGACATTTTTTCTAAATCTTGGTACATAGATCCCCCCATATTGGAGGAAGAACCCTATTTTTTTTTTTTGGTGGGGTCAAAGGTCGCCTGGGTCCAGGGGGGGCAAACTGAAAACCTTTTTTTTTAACACAATATCTCGAGGTAGGAAGCTTTTGGATGAATTTCATACTTTGAAAATGTAGTTTTGGGTTATGTTGAGGAAAAAAGCCTATCATTTTTGGTGGGGGCAAAAGTCATCGGGGGGGTCACCTGGGTCAAACCCTGAAAACTTTCGTTAACACGATATCTCAAAAAAAAAGCGCTGACTTTTTTTCTAAAAACTTGGTACATGATACCCCATATTAAGGAAAACCCTATTGTTTTTGGTGGGGCCCCCCCAAAGGCCCCGGGGGGGGCCCCCCGGGGGTCAAACTTTGAAAACCTTTTTTAAAAACACATATCCGAGGTGGGGAAAAGACCGGGGATAATTTTTTCATACTTTGTATGTAAATGTTTTTTAGGGAATGAGGAAACTCAAAATCATTTTTGGGGGAGGTGAAGGGGTCATCTGGGGTCCCGGGGGCAAAACCCTGAAAATCTTGTTAACACAAAAAATCTCGAGGGGGAAAACCCTGGATGAATTTCAACTTTTTTATGAATGCTTATGTATGAGGGAGAACTCTATCATTTTTGGTGGAGGTGAAAAAGGGCATTTTTTTGGGTCCCTTGGGGCTACCCTGAAAACCTTGTTAAAACCCCCAAAATCTCCAGTGGAAGTTTGGTAAATTACTACTTGTATGTTTTTGATTCTTTAATTTAGAGAAAGAAAAACCCATAATTTTTTTTTTGGGGGGGGTTTCAAAAATCCCCTCTGGGGGGCCCCACCGGGGTTGAAAAAAACCCCGAAAAAACCGGTTTAACAAAAGATATCTCAAGGTAGGAACTTGAAATATGGGGGGGGGGGGGGGTGGGGGGGGGGGGGGGTGGGGGGGGGGGGGGGTGGGGGGGGGGGGGGGTGGGGGGGGGGGGGGGTGGGGGGGGGGGGGGGTGGGGGGGGGGGGGGGTGGGGGGGGGGGGGGGTGGGGGGGGGGGGGGGTGGGGGGGGGGGGGGGTGGGGGGGGGGGGGGGTGGGGGGGGGGGGGGGTGGGGGGGGGGGGGGGTGGGGGGGGGGGGGGGTGGGGGGGGGGGGGGGTGGGGGGGGGGGGGGGTGGGGGGGGGGGGGGGTGGGGGGGGGGGGGGGTGGGGGGGGGGGGGGGTGGGGGGGGGGGGGGGTGGGGGGGGGGGGGGGTGGGGGGGGGGGGGGGTGGGGGGGGGGGGGGGTGGGGGGGGGGGGGGGTGGGGGGGGGGGGGGGTGGGGGGGGGGGGGGGTGGGGGGGGGGGGGGGTGGGGGGGGGGGGGGGTGGGGGGGGGGGGGGGTGGGGGGGGGGGGGGGTGGGGGGGGGGGGGGGTGGGGTATACTGCCTTGTACTTTCATTAATACTCGCTTGAGAACTTTTTTTTCTGCCCAACCATTGGGAGGTAAAACGTCCCTTAGGGGCGTACTGCGCTGCCCATCAGAAAATGGCGCGGCCTGAATGTATATGAGGCGATAGTATAAAAAATAATAAATTTTTTATGAGTGCGATAGTATAAAAATAATAAATGTTTATGAGTGCGGTAGTATAAAATTATTTCTTTGAGTTGAAAGTTTGAACGTTTTATTAAAACGAGGCGAACCCGGGAGTTGAATAGAACTTTAAAAAGCTTTCAACGAATGAAATTATTTTTACATCGAACGAATGAAAAAAAATTCATTTTTTGTTTTATATAACCCCCTTTTAATTTTTCTAGTTTGTTTGGGTTTAAAATTTGTTTTTGGCGGTCATAAGGATTTTGTGTTTGTCCTTGTACTAGCTCCCTGGGTTTTTCGTTTTTAAAATGCGCGTTTATGTAGGGGGTGCCTGTATAGAGGGGGTTCTTTTTGCGCAAACGCGTTGGATTTTCAGGCACTGAAAGGGAAAACACACTACGCAGTAAGGTATTTTTCAGCACACGCGCCCCGGCATTTCCCTAGATATTCTGTGGGCACAATGGACGCTTGTCCTTCAAAACCAAAAAGACGCCCCGATCACTTTACGTTGGGTGAAACAATTTACGACCCCCGTGCGCAGTGTTTATTGAGACGCGGGCCCCAAACTTTTTACCCTAGCGCCCCTCAATTTCATCGCTGATCATTTCCGTGGGTAGATACAGATAATGAATGTTTTTGAGTGGGATAGTATACAAAAATGAAGTTTGAGTGCGATAGTATAATTATATTTAAAGGGTTTTAAAGATTTAACCCTTTATTCCCCCCCCCAGGCGAAAACCGAGTTGAATAGAAAAGTTAAATCTTTCCCAACCCAATGAAATATAATTTTATTTCTAAACGCACGTGTTTGCCTGTAGCGCAGTCCAGGGTTTTGTCGTTTGCCGAACGCTTTTTACGTGCCTATTACGTACGATAGCAATGTACGGTCCCCAATTGGTCGGGGCATAGCGTCCCGAAATGCAATGATCGGGGGACTCATTGCCTTTGGTTAGTATATACAACCCCAACGACCGGGGGGTTAGTTTTATACTAACAACGGTCGAGCACCACAATTTTGATGTAGTGCCAAACCCCCAATGGCATGTGACCCCCAAAGGCCCCCAAATTTCCATATGAGAGAAATTAATAAGGGTTATATAATATGAATTTTTTCTTTGGGTTAAAAGTTTAAACCGTTCTTTTCAAGGGCCAAAAGCCGAGTGAATAGAACGAAAAAATCTTTCAACGAATGAAATATTATACTATCGAAAGAATAAAAAACTTTATTATTTTTTTTATATAAAAAACCTTATAACTTTTCTAACGTTACCTTTATCTAGTTTTGGGGTTTAAAATTGTGTTTTGGCGTTTGCCGGGTAGTATCTCCAGGGTTTTTTTTCTTTTTTGCTAGCATGCATCCCAATGTGCGATCCCCAAAGCTGCTTTGTTTTGGGGGAGTTGCGGAAGTTGTACGTAGGGCGTAGTAAATTGTGACGTCCCCAGCCGTGTGTTATACTGGACTTTTGCACGACCGGGGTTTTTATACTAGGACTATTGCCAGGGACCGTGTGTTTCCTAGACTTTTGAAGGGAAACCGTGGTTATATGATTTTGAACGATGGATAAAACCCCGACCGATGATGGGCCCGAATCGCCCATGGCATGTGACCACCAATCCTCCAATCGAATGTAGAGCAATTAATAAGGTGTTATATAATATATACTAACCAACGACCAACGATATGGATGGCTCCGCTTTCTTCCGAAGCCTCAAAATGAAAAACTACGAGAGCAATTTTTACCATTTTTGCACAATGTAGTCTTCAAACTAAGCTCCGTCTACACCATGCATTACACAAAGGATCCACTCTTCTTTTAGATTAGGGTGTAAATCAACCAAAAAAAATTTTGGGCCCTTATGAAGGGGGGTTCCCCTTTTGGCCCCAAATTGAAAATTTTTCCTTAATGGGGGAGGGGGCCACCTAAAGGGGAAATTTAGATTTGAGATTTTCCCAACCCTGACATGGAAAAGGGCACGAAATTCAGCGTCCCAAAAGTAAAGTTTCGTAAACGAGGGGTGAAAGAGTTTTGGGGAAGGGTGGGGGGGGCCCGGGGAAAGGTCGAGAGAAAATTTTTAAAATTTTTAAAAAATTGGGCCCACGCATCAATTTTGCCCATTTGCTGCCATTTCGGGAAACCCTTTGCGTAAACCACGCGCGAACCGGAACAAACACTGCCAAAGGGTTTGGTGTAAATTTGCGTTTTAAAATGCTTTGCCATGAGAATCCACACACGCCATCCCACGCATGTTAAAAAAAATGCCCCACGTTGTAAGCGCAGGTTCACGCTTGGGGCGTGTCGCGGGGGCGTGAGGCCCCGACAGGGTTTTGTACGGTTTTTTACGGGATCATGTCACGCCCAGTTCGGCATAGCGCCCACGTCACGAACCATTCGGCAGGGCACGAATTTCCAAAACAACGTTCATGCTTTGTTACGCAAAGTTCACGCCCCCAAAAAACCGACGATGGCGGTCGCGTAAAGTGGTTTTCAAAGATATTATAAGCATAGTTTCCCAAAACTCCAATCCCTTTACATTTTTTGAACTCAGGATTTCCTCATGGGGACGATACATCGGGGGGGGAAGTGTGAATTTGACATGCGCGCCGTTCTATTTCCCGATCTGCGTACAAAAATAAAAATGCGTCACAAAAAATTTTAATTTTTAAAAAAGGTTAGCCTGCGTCATTTTCACAAGCGTTCTAAAAGCTTAGAATAATTTTGGGGGTTTTATTATCCGGAGAACTTGACCCCCAAATTTCTGCGCGCTCGGGGAAACAAAGCGCTAGTTGTTTTCCCGTTATGAGCGCGTAGAATTTGAGGCACATATAAAAGTGCGTCATTTGAAGATACAAAAAAAATGCCCAATGAATGTCCATGAACTTGAAAAACCCAGTCATTGTGCGTTATGTTCAAGTGAAAAGTAGGGTGGAATGTGCCTTGAAGAAAAAAGTTATTTTTTTTTCAAGGGAAAATTTATTTGGGGCGTAGATTTTTCTTCAGTCAAAAAATTTTCCGAAATAAAAAAGGTTTTAAAAATTTTGAAAAGACTTTTCTTTTGCCTGTTTTTTTTAAAAAACGGTGTGCAGTGATCAGCACCCGCCCCGATTTTTTGGCCCCAGAGGAGTCAACGCCCCTTTTTAATTTGGGGAATCTATGTTGTAATATCTTTGGTGCGTATACAAGGGGGCCCTTTGGCGAGTCCTGGCCAAACCCCAAATCCCCAGCGAACAGAAAAACCATGCCTACCTAAAAGGGAATCCCAGGGGAAAAGGGGGTCGCCAGTGCAGAAACACAGGAAGAGGACGAGAGAGAGAAAAAGAGACAAGATGAGATTACAGACGGGAGGAGAGAATTTTCCTTCCCCTTTCCCCTCCTTAGTGTGTAGATGATGTTCCGGAAAACACAACCCAAAAGTCATTATTTCGAGATCAATTGCCAAACCCTTGCAAAGGGCAAAAACAGTGGGTCAACCCAGGGCCAAAAAACCATTTGGGTCCCCAAAGCGGGCAGCCGGGCAGTCCCCACAGCGCAACACACCCTCAAAACATGGCAAAAACCCATTTCCCTCCGGGCAGTTATAAACAGGCCCTCAAAATATTCACAGGCCTCACAGCCCCAGAGCCCACCCTGGCCTCAGGGGAAAAGGTACTTTTTGGGGGGCCCAGGGGGAAAAGCTGCCCCTTCTTTTCCACCCCGCCCCAGTCCCCAAGCCCTTCAGGACAGTCTGTCCCAGAAGTTCCGGTCAGCCAATCTCCCCCTTTTCAAGACCCCAGTAAAAAAAAATTTGTTTAAAACCCCCGGTTCAGGGGGGGAAGCTCCCCTTTGTTGAGCCTCCACGAACATGGACACCCCACCAACCCCGGTTTGGGTCTTCTTCCCCGTGGTGGTGCCAGCAGCAGAAAGGACATGAAAGGTTTTTTAAACCCCTAGGATGGTGATTTTTTAAACTGAGATTGTTTTTAAAAGAAGGACTTTTTTGGGGGGACGGGAAATTGTGTTTTTTTTGATTCGGGAGGACCGTTAAGTCGGATTTGAAAATTTGGTTTTTTGGGTTTTGGCGGGGGTTTTTTAAACCCTTTGGGGTTAGCTTTCCCCGGGGGTTTAACTGGCTGTTTTATTTTTGCGAAAGAATTTTTGTCTTTTTTTCCCAAAGGGGTACGCATCATGGGTCTTATACACTCCAGGGGTGGCCGGTAAAAAAAGGTTTGAAAAAAACAAGGTTTTTGAGTAAAAGATATGTTTTTAAACTTTTTTTAAATAAACTTGTTAATGTTAATAAACTTTTTTTTAATTTTTTTCACAAAAAAAAGTTTTTCAATAAAAAAAATCAAGGAAAAGAAAAAAAAAAAATTTGAAATAAGAATGAAGAAATAAAAAAACCCAAAACATCCCCCCCAAAAAAAGGGGAAAAAAAAAAGGAAATAAATATGATAAAAAGGGGCCACCACCAAAAAGGGTCTGGGGGAAAAAACATAAAAGAGAAAAAAAAATTAAAAAAACTGTGATGGAGTTTCCCTTCAAAAAGTTTTTTTTTTTTTTTTTTGGCTTGAGGGTTTTAAAAACCTACGCTTTTTTTAAAAAAGCGTCCCAAAAAAGGGGGGGGGGGGGGGTTAAAAAAAGCGTGCCCAAAAACATCCCCTAAACAAATTAAACTGTCCCACAAAACCCAAAATTTGGAAAAGCGCACTGGAGGGCATTTGCCGGGGGAATTTTAATGAGGTTTAATTTACTAGTCTTATAAACCCACAGAGTGTTGCGAAAACCGACTATGTATATTATTGAATGAGGCGCGTGTTTAAAGGGAGCGTTCATGAAAAAAAACCCCAGCTCAGGGGAAGGGACCGGTATTTGCCCGGGCAAACCAAAAAGTCAATTTTCGGGTTTAAAACTAGTGCGAATTGTCACAATTCGCCCCGAAAACTTGTATTATGATTTTGAGACAGTTTCGGCCGTTTAAGTCATAATGACCCCTGGATTGGGTTTCCGGGGAACTGTAATAAGAAAAATTTTTTTAAGAAAATCAAAGGCTGTCGGTCCCGGGTGTATTTGTTTTAGTTAGGGGAAGGCATTTCCCTTGCAGTTTTCCGGGGGTGTTGGGTATAAACTCGGGTCAAAAGGGAAAATGTACGACAAAAAAATACTTAAAGCCCATTAGCGTTATAATGAACAGGCCAAATTTAGTTTCGGTTTCAAAATGTTAAAAAAAGGATGAGGTGGGGGCTTTGCTTTAATTTAGGGGAAAAAGGGCCCACTCGCCGACATTTGCACTATCGAAGCTAATTAAAACCAAAATTTTTTTCCACTTTCCAAAGGGAAAATCCCTATAAAGGGGGGGGGGGGGGAAATCGAAAAAATTCCTGGGGACAAAAAACATATCCTTCCTTGTAAATTAAGAAATTTTAAAACCCCACTAACCAGTTTTTTAAGGGGTTTTTTTGGAAAAAAAATAATTTTCCATCCGGGTTTCATAGGGGCCCAAAAGCCCCCCCCCCCCCGTTCTTTTACCCCACATTTTGAATTGGCTAGTTAGTTATTATTTTTTTATTTAATTTAGTTGTTATTTAGTTAGTTAGTTGGGTTAGTTAGTTAGTTAGTTGGGTTATTTAAATTTAGTTGGGTTAGTTATTTAGTTATTTAGTTAGTAGTTATTTAATTAGTTAGTGGGTTATGTTGGGTAGTTATTTAGTTGAGGGTTTAACGCCCATTTCCCCAACCTTTGGTTTTTAAATTTGGGGAAAAAACCAGTTTTCATCTTATTGAAAAGATACAGAACATCCCTCAAACCGTAACACAGTTTTGTAAAGCTGAGTCCTGTTTTTAAATCAGTTTTTCCCGGGAACCTTTCCCAAAGGGTTCTTATAGGCCTTTTTAAGTTTTCCAAATGAAGGAAATTTTCCCCCAAGTAATGGGGGCCATTTGTGCGCGGGCCTACCTCATGGGATGTACCGTAAGAAACCCTCGTTAGTGGGTTAATGTGATGATAAACCCCCCCTTTCGCCCTTTCCATCCTCACCATTTTAAGGTATAGTAACAAAAAAAAAAATTTTGCTGTATCGTCTCGGGCCGTTTTGTGAACAAATTTTTGGGCCGCGTACTTCTATGATATGCTTCAGGAAAGTAAAGTGGGAAAAGTTAGCAGAGAAAAACGTTTTTAAAATCCCAAATTTGCTCTATTTTGGGTTTGTCAGGCTTGACCGGCATTCATTTGCAAAAGCATCCACAACGTTCCCACGTACGCCAAGGAAAAACAACGCTCCGTACGCATACGCAAAATGTGGGTGAATAAAAATACTACAGCTCCCATACAACTACATCCCCGCTGCACGTGACCCTCCAGCAGCGCACGGTTTAATGCGCGTCTTTGCATTGACACGCTCCATCCAGCTAAAGCTTAGGATTTCTCTGGTCCAAATTTGCAGTGTCTAGGCCAACCAGTCGTTTCTTCCTTGCTTGTACTTTCTCTAACACTGCTATTTATAGTTCTTGCCGGGCGTATTGGTGCCACCCGGGGAAAGGGGCACTTTTTAAAGAAAAGGGAAACCCTGGTTCATTCAGGGCCTCGATGGTCAATGTTATAAATATTTCTTTAAATTTTAAAAATTTAATTAAAACGGGAAGAAAAAAAAATTGCCCAAAAACCCATTAAAAACCCATAAAAACCCCAATTTTTCCCGAGATCCTCCGAATTGCCCGAAGGGGGGAAATACGAAGCGTTTAAAAACTTCCAAAATTTTTTTGTGACGTCAAAAAGGGGAGTAATCACTGAGCATAAACTGGGGGAGGCAAGCAATGGGGGAATACGGAAAAAAATGAACCCCGACCTGGAGGGTCACGTGATGTAGGAAGTTTACTCAAGTCGTTTCCATTCCCCTAAAAAACGCGCAGCTACAAGTAAAAATTTAATGAACGCAGAATCATTGATGTACACGTTTAAAACAATTTTTTGTTATTTATTACTTTCGCTAGTGCTTTTGTTGTAATTACTTATTTAGGACATTTAAAATATGTTTCATGATTGTTTTGATCAAAAGTCACAAATTTTTTACAAACTTTTTTGTTTTTGGGAGTGGTCCTGCCTATTTAAAGGGACAGCGCGTGTGACCGCATTTGTAGGTGCGTCGAGAGCGATGATGCGAAACCTTTTCGCGATACCCACCGTCATAAAACCAGTACCCCGAGTAGGCGCGCTTGAAAAATGACTGTTCAAAACCGTCCCAAGATAATGGGTAAAAACGCTTTCAAAACGGGTCCTTTGGACAAAAAGGCGCAAAAGGGGAAAGAAAACCCCGGCGCGCAAAAATCCCACGCGTTTTATTTTGGCCAATGAGTGCCTCAAAGCTTCCTAAAGGAAAGCTTTTGGTGCTCGGGATATTATACGGCTACTGTGGTATCCCTTTTGGGAAAGGGTTGCTAAGGAAACCTTTCCCTGGGCGCAATGGTGTGCATCCAACCCGCTTGTTAGCTGGAAAATGAGCGCCCAAGAGGTAAAGAGACGCAATTGGGCCCGACTCCCCGGCGCGTTAGCATTTTACTTTAAATTCCTAAACTTTTCACTTCTAGGTACGGGTTTCGGCTTTGGCGACTTGATTTAAACCCAACCTAAATCACGGGGACCCCATGATGGTTTACAAAACCTTATTGGGGAATGACCCTTTCCCTAGCTATATTTCAGGGGGAAATGGGGAATTACTGTGTGAATAGCTCACTAGACAAACAAAATTTACGTTAATTTTTGAGTGCGAAATTTTTATTAGGACGTAAAAAAGCGCGACTTTTTGTTAGACACGCACTATTTCTTTTGGGTCGAGGGCTCGCCCGCCCCCCCGTTTCTTTTCCAATGTGCGCGATAAAAATTATTAAGGACTTCTAACAGCAGAGGCTGACGGACACTTTAAAAATTGGGGGGTGAAAAAAGGGCAGAAAAAAAAGTCCTTTTATAGTAGTGGCGGGGACGCAAACCAGTAATTAAAACGCTTGGTCCGGGGACGTCACGCAAAGCAGATTGCCATGCAGGGGAAGGGAAAGCACACACCCCGTATTGCATATTTAAAACCACCCCCGTACCGCATCCCAAATTTTTTAAAAACACTATAAGTTCATTGCGCCCTTTTTATACAAAGACGCTTCCCCTTCAAAACAAAAGAGGCGGAAAGCCCAGTGATTTCGTTAAAGTGGGCATGACCCGGCCAAAATAATTTTTGTGTATTGAAAAATTGGGAAAAAAAAAAAAAAAAAACCGGGGTTTGGCCAAAAAAATTTAAAAAAACCCAAAATTTTTCCCCCCCCCCTATTTTTTTAAAAAAAAAAATTAAACCCCGGGGGTTTTTTTAAAAAAAAATTTTCCTTTTTGGGGTTTTTTTTTTTTTCCCCCAAAATTTTTTTTGGGGCCTTTTTGGGGTTTGGGGTTTTAAAAAAATTTTTTTTTTTAAAAATTCCAAAAAAAGGGGTTTTTTTTTTGGGGGGGAAAAAAAATTTTTTTTTTCCCAAAAATTTTTTTTAAAAAAAAAATTTTTTTTAAAAAATTTAAAAAGGGGGGGGGGTTTTTTTTGAAGGGGGCCCCCCGGGGGTTTTTTTGGGGCTTTTGGGGGGGGTATAATTTAAAAGGGGGTTTTTTTTTAAAAAAAATTTTTTTTTTTCCCCCCCCCGGTGGCAACCGGGGGGGGGGCCCCGGCCCCTTTTTTTTAAAAAGGGGGAAAAAAAGGTTTTTTTTTTTTTTTTCCCCCTTTTTTTTTTTTTTTTTTTAGAAATTTTTTTTTTAAAAAAAAAAGGGGGGGGGGGTGGGGGGGAAAACCCCCCCTTGGAAAAAAATTTGGCGGTTTTCCCCCCCCAATTTTAAAAAAAAAAACCTTTTAAAAAAATTTTTTGGTTTTTTCCCAATAATTCCCAAATTTTTGGGGAAATTAAAAAACCCAAAAATTTTTAAAAGGGGGAAAGGTTTTTTTTTCCCCCCCCCCGGGTTTAAAAAAAGGGGGGTTTTTTTTAAAAAACCCCCCCGTTTTTTTTTTCCTTTCCCCCCCGGGGTATTTCCGCCCCCCTGGGGGCCCCCCAAAAATTTTTAAAATTTTTTAAAAAAAAACCCCCTTTTTTTTCCCCCCCTTTTTTTTTTTTGGGGCAAACCCCCCAAAAAACCCCCGGGGGGGAAAAAAAAAACCCCTTGGGGTTTTTTAAAGGAAAAAGGGGGCCCCAAAAAAAGCCCTTTTTTTTTTCCCCCGGGGCCAAAAATTTTTTTTTTGGGGGGTTTTTGGCCCCCGGGGGGGGTTTTGGGGAAAAAATTTTTTTTGGGAAAAAACCCCCCCCCCCAAAAATTTTTAAAAATTTTGGGGTTTTGGCAACCCATTTAAAAGTGGCGTTTAAAAATTTTTTTAAAAAAAAACCCCCCCAAAAAAAGGTTCCTTTGGGGGGAAAAGGGGGGGTTTTTTTTTCCCTTTTTTTTTTGGGTTTTAAAATTTTTAAAAACCCCAACCGGGCCCCGGCCTTGGTTTTTTTTTTTCCCCATTTACTTTTCCCCCAAAAAAAAAAACCCCTTTGGGGCCCCTTTGGGTTTTTGGGTTTTTTTTGGGGCCCCCGGGGGAAATTTTTTAAAAAAAAAAAATTTTTTTTTTTGGGGGAAAAAAAACCCAAAAAAAATTTTTAAAAAATTTTTTCCCCCCCCCCCGGGGGGGGGGGAATTTTCCAAAAAATTTTCCTTTTAAAAAGGTTTCCGGGTTTAAAAACCCCCCCCGGGGGAAAAACCCAAAAAATTTTAAAAAAAGGGGGGGGGTTTTTTTTCCCCCCAAAAGGGAAAAAAATTTTTAAAAAAGGGGGGGGGGGGGGAAATTTTAAAACCCTTTTGGGGGGGGGCCCCCCCAAAATTTTTTTGGGGGGGGGTTTTTTTTAAAAAAACTACGGGCGTTTTTTTGGGGGTTTAAAAGGGGGAAACCTTTTTTTTTTCGGCAAAAAGGGGGAGAAAAAAGGTTTTTTTTTAAAAAAATTTTCCCCAATTAATTTTTTCCAAAAAAGGAAATTTGGGGGAAAAATTTTTAAAAAAAAGGGGGAAAAAAAAAAAATTTTTTTTAAAAATTTTTTAAAGGGGTCGAAAAAGGGGGGGGGGAAAAAAAATTCCCCAAAAAGGGTTTTTAAAAAAAGGGCCCCCGAAACCCAAAAAGGGCCCCGGGGAAAACCCCCTTTTAAAATTTAAAAAAAGGGGGGAAAAAATTTTCCAAAAAGGGAAAAAAAAAAACGGGTTTCCCCAAAATTTTTTTTTTTAAAGGTTTTTTTAAAAAAAAACCCTTTTCCCTTCCCGGTTTTTTTGGGCCTTTTTTTCCCCTTTAAAAAAAAAAAATTTTTTTTTAAAAAAAAACCCCCAAAAATAAAAAAAAAAATAATAAAACCCCTTTTAAAAAAAACCCCAAAAAAAAACCTTTTTTTAAAAAAACCCAAAAAACTAAAAAAATTTTTTTAAATTTTGGGGGGGGGGCCCCTTTTTTTTTTTCTTGGGTTTTTTTTTTAAAAAAAATTTTTTTTTTTTTTGGGAAAAAAATTTCCAAAAAAAAAAATTTTTAAAAAAAACCCCTTTCCCCCCCGGTTTATTTTTGGGGGAAAAAAAAACCCCCCTTTTTTTTTAAAACCGGGCTTTCGGTTTTAAAATTTTTTTTTTTTAAAAATTTTTTTAAATTTTTTGGGAAATTTTGGGAGGTTTTTTTTTTAATGAAATTTTTAAAAAAATTTTTTTTTTTTTCCCATTAAAAACCCCCCCCCCCGGGTTTTCCCCTTTTTAAAATTACAAAACCCCTTTTTTGTTTTTTAAAAATTTTTTTTTGGGGAAAAGGGGTTTTTTTTCCAAAAACCCCTTTTTGGGGGGAAAAAACCCCCCGGGGAAAGGGGTTTTGGGATTTTAAAAATTTTTTTTCCCCATTTTTTTAAAGGGGGGGTTTTTTTGGGGGGAAAAAAAAAAAATTGGAAAAAAAAGGGGGGGAAACCCCGGGGGAAAAAATATTTAAAAAAAAATTCCCGCCCCAAAAAAGGGGTTTTTTTTGGGGGGAAAAAAGGGGTTTTTTTTTTCCCCCCCCCCCCCCTTTTAAAAAGGTTTTCCCCAAAAAAAAAAAAAAAAATTTAAGGAAATTTTTGGGGGGGTTTTTTTTTTTTGGGCCAAAGGAAAAATTTTTTTTTTTTTTTTAACCCTTTTTTCCCCTTTTTGGGGGGATTTTTGGGGGTTTTTTTTTTTTCCCCCCCTTTTTTTCGCTTGGGGTTTTTTTTTTTTTAAAAAAAAAAAACAAAAAAAAAAAAAACCCCCAAAAAAAAAAAAACCTTTTTTTTTTTCCCCCCCCCCCCCTTTCCCCCCTTTTTTTTTTGGGGCCCCCTTTGAAAAAAAGGGACCCAAAAGGGGAAACCCCCCCCCCCCCTTTTTTTTAAAAAAATCCTTTTTAAAAAAAAAGGGGGAAAAAAAAAACCCCCAACCCCCAAAAAAAAAATTTAAAACCCAAAAAATTTAAAAAAGGGGGTTTTAAAAAAAAAAAAATTTTTTTTTTTCCCCCCAAAAAAAACCCCCAAAAAAAATTTGGCCAAAAAAAAAGGGGGGGAAAATTTTAAAAATTTTTTTTCTGGGGTTTTTTTGGGGGGGCCCCACCCAAAAAAAAAACCCCCAAAGGGGGGGGGGGGGGAAGGGAACCCCCCCCAGAAAAAACCCCAAATTCCCTTTTTTTTTGGGGTTTTTTTTTTTTTAAACCGGGGGGAGGTTTTGGGAAATTTTTTTTGGTTTTTTGGGTTTTTTTTCTTTTGGGGGGAAAAAAAAAAAACCCCCAAAGGAAAGGGGAAAAAATTTTTTCTTTTTTTCCCCCCCCCCCAAAAGGGGGGAAAAAAATTTCCCCCAAAAAAAAGGGTTTTTTCCCCCCTTTTTTTTTTTTTTTAAAAATTTTTTTTTTGGCAATTCCCAAAAAAAAACCCGGGGGGGGGGGGCCGGGGGAAAGGGGGGTTTTTTTAAAAAAAAAAATTTCCAAAAAATTTTTTTTTTTTTAAGGGGAAAATTTTTTGGGGGGGGGGTTAACCCGGCCCCAAAAAAAAAAAAAAAAAAAACTTTTTTAAAACCCTTTTTTTTTGGGGGAAAAAAAAAAACCCCCAAAAAATTTTTTTTAAAAAAAAAAAAAAAGGGTTTTTTTAAAATTTTTAAATTTTAAAAAAAAGGGGGGGGGAAAAAAATTTTTGGGGTTTTTTTTTTTTTCCCTGGGGGCCCCCAAAAAAGTTTTTTGGGGAAAAAAAAAAACCCCCTTTTTTTAAAAAAAAAAAGGGCCCTTAAAAAACAAGGGGAAAAAAAAAAAGGGGGGAAAAATTTTAAAAAAAAAAAGGGTTTCCTTTTTTTTAAAAAAAAAAAAGGGGGTTTTTTTTTCCCCCCTTTTAAAAAAAAAAAAACCCCAAAAACTTAAAAAAACCACTTCCCCCCCCCCCAAAAAAAAACAAAATTTAAAAAAAAAAAAAAAAATTAAAATATTTTTTAAAAGGAAAAAAGGGGGGGAAACCCCGGGGGGGGAAGGGGCCCCCCTTTTTTTTTTTTATAAAGTTTTTGGGGGGGGGTTTTTGGGAAATTTTTTAAAAAAGGGGGTTTTTTTCCCAAACCCCCCAAACCCCCCCCAAAAATTTGTTTCCCCGGGGGAAAAAAACCCCTTTTTTTGGGGCCAACCCCAAATTTGGGAAACCCCTTTTTTTTGGGGTTTTTAAAAAAGGGGGTTTTTTTGGGGGGTTTTTTGGGCCCTTTAAAAATTTTAAAATTTGGGGGTTTTTTTTTTCCCTTTTTCCCCCCCCCAAAAAAAAAAGGGGGGGGCCCTTTCCCCAAAAAAAAAAACCCCCGGGTTTTTTTTAAAAAAAAAAAAATTTTGGAAAACCCAAAACCCCCCCCCCTTTAAAAAACCCTTTAAAAAAAACCCCCCCCGGGGGGCCCCCCCCAGGGTTTCCCAAATTTTTTCCCCCCCCCGGGGGCCCCCCGGGGAAAAATTTTTTTTTGGGAAAGGAAAAAAAACCTTTAAAAATTTTTTAAAATTTTTTTTTAAAAAAAAAAATCCTTTTCAATTCCCGGGAAGGGGCCCCCAAATTTCCCCCTTTTTTTTAAAAAAAAAAAATTTTTTTTTTTTTTTGGGGGTTTTTAAAAAAGGGGGAAAAAAAAAAACATTTTTTTAAAAAAAAAAAAAAAATTTTTTTTTTTTTTGGGAAAGGGCCCTTTTTGGGGGGGCCCCTTTTTTTTTTTTTTTCCCCCCTTTAAAGGGGGGTTTTATTTCTTTTTTTTAAAATTTTTTTTTTTTTTTAAAAAAAAAAAAAAAAAAAAAAAAAAAATTTTTTGGAAAAAAAATTTTAAAAACCCCCCTTTTTAAAAAAAGGGTTTTTGGGGAAAACCCCCAAAAAACAAAAACACAACCAACCCCCAAAAAAAAAAAAAACAAAAAACCCAAAAAAATAACCCCAAAAAACAAAATTTTTAAAAAAAAAAAAAATTTTTTTTTAAAAAAAAAAAAAAAAAATTGTTTTAAAAAAATTTTTTCCCCCCCCCCTTTAAAAAAAAAATTTTTTAAAAAAAAAACCCTTTAAAAAACCCAAAAATTTTTTTTTTTGGGGGGGGGAAAAAAAGGGGGGGTTTTAAAAATTTTTTGTTTGGGCTTTGGGGGGAAAAAACCCCAATTTTTTTGGGGGTTTTTTTTTGGGGGGGTGGGGAAAAGGGGCCCCCCCGGCCCCCAAAAAAAGGGCCCCGGGGTTTTTTTGGGGGGGGGGGCCGGTTGGGGTTTGGGAAAAAATTTTGGGGGAAAAACCCCGGGGGGCCCCCGGGTTTTCCAAAAAAACCCCCCCCGGGGGGGGGGGGGTTTTTTTTTTAAAAAAAAAAAAATTTTTTTTCCCCCAAAAATTTGGTTTTTTGAAAATTTTTTTTTTTCCCCGGGCTTTTCCCCCCCCGAAAAAAGGGAAAAATTTTTTCCCCCAAAAAAATTTTTTGTTTTTTTTTTTTTTTTTTCCCCCCCTTCCCTTTTTTTTCCCCCCGGGAAAAGGTTCCGGGGGGAGGGCCGGGGAAAACCCCGGGGGTTTAAAAAACGGCCCCAAAAAACCAAATTTTCCAAAATTAAAAACCCCCCCCCCGGGGGGGGGGCCCATTTTTTCCCTTTTTTTTAAAAAAAAAATTTTAAAAAAAATTTTTTTTTAAAAAATTTTTTTAAAGGGAAAAAAAGGGCCCTGAAAAAAAAAGGGGGAAAAAAAAAAAAAAAAAAAAAACCAAATTTCCCCCTTAAAAAAAAAAATTTAATAAAAAAAAAAAAATGGGTTGTTTTAAAAGGAAAAATTAACCCTTTTTTTGGGTTTTTAAAAAGTTTTTTTTTAAATTTTTTTAAAATTTTAAACCCCTAAATTTTAAAATTTTTTTTTACCAAAACCCCAAAACCCCCTCATTAACCCCCCGGGGGGGGGGGGGGGGAGTTTAGGAAAGGGTTTTTATTTTCCCCCAAAATTTTCCTTAAACAGAAACCTTTTTTTTCTGTTTGGAAAAATAACACGTGCCCCCGGGGGGCCGGGGGGGGTTTTTGGGTTTTTTATCCTTAAAACCCCGGGTTTTTTTTAAAACCCGGGGTTTTTCCCGTTTAAAAAACCCCGTTATCTGAAGTTTTGGGGGTTTTTTAAAAAACCCGGGGGTTTGGGGGGTTTAGGGGGAAAAAAAGCGTTCCCGGGGGGGGGAAAGGGCAAAAATTCCAATTTTTTTAAACAATTTCTTTAACCCGAAACCCCCCCCCTTTTGTTTTTTTGGCTTAATTTTTGGGGGGGGGGGTTTAAAAAAAACCGGGGGTTTTCCCCCCAGGAAAAAAAAAAAAAATACTTCTTAAAAAAATTAACAAATTTAAAGGGGGGGGTTAAGAAATTCAATTTTTGGGGGGGGGGGGTGGGGGGGGGGGGGGGTGGGGGGGGGGGGGGGTGGGGGGGGGGGGGGGTGGGGGGGGGGGGGGGTGGGGGGGGGGGGGGGTGGGGGGGGGGGGGGGTGGGGGGGGGGGGGGGTGGGGGGGGGGGGGGGTGGGGGGGGGGGGGGGTGGGGGGGGGGGGGGGTGGGGGGGGGGGGGGGTGGGGGGGGGGGGGGGTGGGGGGGGGGGGGGGTGGGGGGGGGGGGGGGTGGGGGGGGGGGGGGGTGGGGGGGGGGGGGGGTGGGGGGGGGGGGGGGTGGGGGGGGGGGGGGGTGGGGGGGGGGGGGGGTGGGGGGGGGGGGGGGTGGGGGGGGGGGGGGGTGGGGGGGGGGGGGGGTGGGGGGGGGGGGGGGTGGGGGGGGGGGGGGGTGGGGGGGGGGGGGGGTGGGGGGGGGGGGGGGTGGGGGGGGGGGGGGGTGGGGGGGGGGGGGGGTGGGGGGGGGGGGGGGTGGGGGGGGGGGGGGGTGGGGGGGTTTTTTTTTTTAGAAAACAAAAAAAACCACTAATTTTGGTTTGCATTTTAAAAAATTTGGGTTTTAAATCTTTAAACCCCTTTTTTTTTTTTTAACCCTTTTAGTATCAATTTTTGGGGCCATTTTAAAAAAAAAAACAAACAAAAATTAAATTTTAAATTGAATACCTTTTAACAAATTGCCTGGGATGTTTAAAAATTAAAATGGGCCCCCCTTTTTTTTTTTAGAGGGAAAATTTGGGTTTCCCCCTTTAATCTTACACCCTTTCCCATTTATTCAGGTGGGTGGGGGGGGAAGTTTTTTTTTTCTAACCCGGGAATAACTTTTTTTGCCCCTTAAATTTTTAAGCCTTATTTTCTTTCCCAAAATGAAAAAAATTTTTGAATAACAAAGACGAACAAGGGACTTTAAAAAGGGCAAGGAAATTCCAAAGTGGGGGGGGGTCTCACCCCCCCAGGGGGAGGGAAAATTTGTTTTCCGTCCACCCATTTCCCAAACCCCCCCAAAAAAAATTTTTCAAAATTTTTCCATTTTTTACAAATTAAAAAAAAAAAAAAATAAAAATAATCAAAAAAAAAAAAATAAAAAAAGACTAAATTTTTGTTTGGGGGGGGGGGGGGGGAAAAAAAATTGGGAAAAAGTTTTAAAAAAAAAAGGGTTGGGGGGGGGGTTTTTTTTTTTTTTTTTTTTAAAATTTTTAAAAAAAGGGGGGCCCCCAAAAAGTGGGCCCCAGGTTCTCAACCCCAATCACCAACCGAAATTTGGTCCAATCCGGAAATGGGCAACTGGCGCCCCCTATCATTAATTATTGGTAGACACTGAAATTATTAAATTTTTCTACATCCAAATAACCCTTCAAAAATTTTTGAATGGGTTAAAGATTGTGACGAAAAGAAAGAATTTAACAACCTTTACAATTTTAAACTGAATTTTTGGCGCCAAGACTGAAGCCCCGGATTGGGGTGAAATATGGGGTTGGTGGGTGGGGTTTTGGCCCTAGATTAGGGGATTTTAATTTCAAAATTTGAAACCCCGGAAACAAATTGGGTTTAAAATTTTTTAAAACAACGTTAAACTAAAAGGGAACGGGAAAAATTTTTTTTGGGGGTTTCAAAAAATTGAACATTAAGGAAAATTTTTGGCAAAAATTGGAAAAATTTTTTTCAAATCCTTTTCTTTCCATAATCCCCCTTTTCCCCGGGGTCCCCCCCCCAAAAAAACCCCAGGCTTCTGGTCATCTTGATTTTTTCAAAAATTTTTTTTCAGCCCCGGGGGACAAGCCCTTAAACCACCGGGAAGGGCGTTCATAAATATATTAAAAAGGGTACAAATTCTGGGTCCTCGATTTTCCCGGCTTTAGAACGGGAAAAACGGTCATCCCCACCCAAACCCACCGGTAATAAAACCCGGGGAAGGGCGGTGCAGATGATTCCAGGGGGTGGGACCCCCAAAATCAATCTTCCCTTTGCCAAAGTACCAAATTAAAAAAAGATCGGCAGGCTGGCGCAACGATTATTAATTGTTTTAAACCCAGTTGCCAGGCAAGGTTCTTAGTAATAAAAAAGGTAGGGAAATTTGGGCATAAAAATCTCTAACCCGTTTTTTAGTTTTTATAATTTTCCCTTGTTTAAAATGGGTTTTTACACAAAAGGGACTACTGACAAACTGGGGGTAATAAACACACTAGGGGGTTGAAAACATGATTAGATATTTGCCTTATTTTTTAAGGGAAAAAGACAATGGGTTTAAGGAAAGGGGGGGGTTTGGGGGCTATTTGCTTTTGCAGAAAAAAATACAAGGCACCAAATAGATCATTTTTTAAAAAAGGGGTTTTTGAGAAAAAATACTCTTATGTCAAACCTTTCATTATTTTTTTCTTAAAAACCCTTTGTATAGCCAAAAAATTGTTTCCTTTAAAAGGATTTTTTTTTGTCAGTGGTTTGTATGTACACTGACTTTTATCGCTCTTTAAGTTTTTCAAACGGGGATTTTTTTTGTTAAGGAACATATTAACGACATTTATTACAGTCAGGAAAAAAATTGAATCCGTTACAAAAGGAAGGGTCCAAACAAAGGGTTAATTTGTTTTTTCCCAGGTTTATATTTAAATATATGTAAGGGGAAAAAATGAAAAAGACAAAACATGTGTTTAGTGTGAGTTTTACCCCCGGGATAAAGGGCACCCAACCAAAATTTTTTCCTTTCCCCCCTTTTTTGAGTATCGTGGATTTTTTTGGTCTGAAATCAAAAATTTCCTCAGTAAAACCCCCAAAAAATACAGTCATAAATTTTGTTTGAAGAGTGTAATTTTCTTAAAATTTTTGGGGGGGTTTCTTTGGGGTTTGAAAATTTTGCCAAACTTGCCCTCAAGGGCAAGAGCACCCCCAAAAAAGCTTCAGCGACTTATTTAAAAGGCAAAATTTGGGTTTTTGGGAGGGGGATGTAAAGCCATCTCCCAAATTTTTTCCCGTAAAACCGGAAAATATCTTTGATGGATAAAGACAAACCGTGAAAAAACTTGGCTTTTTTGATTTGTAACTCCTGAAAATTTTAAGGGAAGTTTTGGTTTCCCCAAAGTTCACCCATACTGGCCCCCCATCAGTAGACCCTAAAACTGTAGCCACAAATGTTTTTTTAAAAATGAAAATTTTAAGAGATCAAGAGGTGACAAATTGTCTCTGAAGTCGGGCCCTTTTCCTTTGATGGGGGCAAAATCCCGACTGTCCTGTACAGTTCCCCTTTTTTTAAGAATTTCCCTCTTTGATTTTTGGGAAATCCACCCCCACGGGGGGGGGGGGGAAAAGAAAAAATATGAGAGCCTTTTTGGGCTGCTATAGACAGATGGGAAATGCACTTTAAAAATTCTTTTTGTACTGCCGGATGACCCAAAGAATTCAAAAGCTGATGTGCACGATTGGTGCGTGCGATAAGCCCCCTTGGGACAAAAACGAATCACCGGGGCCCCCAAATCAAGGGCCCTCCGGCCGTCTTTGAACTTTGTCAGGGCCCTTTTCGCTACAATAACGTAGTTTGTCCTTTAATGCCCCCCTCTTTTTAAGGGGAGTCGTTGGGGCAGCCACAAAAATGTGCTAACTCAGTCATTTACTTCAAATGTAACACCCTATGAGGTGAAAAAAAAACCTCCCAAAAAAGCAAACCCGGGGTCAAAGTTATTTTTATTTTAATTATTTAATTAGCAAGAGCTTCCAGGACCTCACCTCCGAGACCAAAACCCAAGGAAAAAAATCCAAACCCCTTTTTTTGCCCGGAAAGGGCAAAACCAACCCTTTTTGGCTTTTAAACCCCAAATCCTAATTTTTTTAAAAGGTTTTAAAAAAGGGGGGGTTTGGGGCTCCCCCCCCTTTTAAGTGGGGTTTTTTGAATGACGGTAGAATTACTTGTTGTTTTAGGGTGAATCGATGAGAAAGACCCCGAAAGGGAAAAAAAATTTTCGTCAAACGTCTGCATGTCCACAAGAAATTGAAATGCAGCTTCTCCAACCACAGAAAAACATGTTTTGGGGTGCCCCATAAAACCCCTTTTACCCTCAGGCGCCCGGGTTTTAAGGTTTTTTTGATAGCACAAACTGCGTCAGGAGGATATGTTTCGTTCGTATGTAGAGATCGTCACCAAAAAAGGGTCGAAGGGTCAAAAGACCCCCCTTTTTTAATAGAGAGCCCCCCTCGGGTCAAAAATTTATATCTATTTTTTTTAAAAATTTTGTTTAAGCATCTGATCATCCCCTGACTATCCCAAACGTTTCGGGTTGGGGGACCTTCCCTGAAAAAACCTCCCCACCGGAGGGGTTTCCCCCCTTTGATTAATGTATTCAAATGTTAAAAATTTTCCCAGTACCTCGATTTTCCCGGGCGTTCGAACAGAAAAGCTACCCCCCAAGTCAAAAAAATTTAGAAAAAGGGCTGTTTTAGGGATTTCAGGGGGGTAGACCCCCCAAATAAAACTCGTTCCCCTTTTTACCCCGCCACAAAAAAAGTTTACGGGGCTGGGGGTTAACGTTGTATATTTTTCACATAGTTGCCACAGAAAACTTTTAATCGAAGTTGGCGTTTCAAAAATTTACCCCAATTGGATCGCATTTTTAATCTTTTATTAATTTTAATAATTTTTCTTCCCTTCGGGGGGATTTTGCATGGGGGGAAAAAAAAGGGGAAGGGGGGCTTTTTTTTGGGGGCACGTGATTATAATAAAATATTGACATATTTGGTTTTAACTTGTTTTATGCCCATTTGCTACATATCTTTTTAAAGGGAATAAAACAATGGGGTCTTCGGGAAAGGAGAGGGTTGAATGGCGCTTTTTACTTTTGCAGGGGAGAAAAAACCCAAAAATAAAAAAAAACAGTTTCAGTTTTACGACTTGATGTATACGCAAAAAATTTTTTTAAGAAGAAAAATTTTTCCCTTTTTAAACGCCTTTTATTAACCTTTTTTTTAAACAAATAGCCTTTTTACAAAAACTTAATATAGCCTAAAAGGGTTTTTGAAAGCATTCATTTTTTTTCGGGAAGATTAAGGTAAGTAAATTTTAAATCACCCCAAAAAAAAAAATTTTTTAAAAAGCTTATTTTTTTTGGGAAAGGAACATTTTGGACGAAAAAAATTACATTAAAGGAAAAATTGCTGCTGTGACGAAGGGAAATTTAAAAATATCTGACTGTCTTTCCTACTTAAATTAATAAAACGAGGGAGTAAAAAAAAAGGAGGGAAAAAAGGAAAACAAAATTCAAGGTTAGGTATTTTTTAAAGAATTTAATCTTTAGGAGTATGAAATTTAGGCTATGAAGTGGGGGTTGGGGTGGGGGCCCTTAGGATTAAAAAAACTTACCCAAATTTTTGGGGAAAACAAAAAAGTATGTTTTTGCATCCCCTTTTTCAAGAACAAAAAACCCTTTATTAATTCCCTTTGGGGAAATTGTTTAAGTTTCTTGATAAATATAAATCTGTCCCAGAAATTTGAAAATTTTTCAAAAACTATTTTTAAAATTTCAATTTTAACTTTTAAAGGGTTAAAAGTGCGAATCCGGGTTTCCACGGGGACCCAATGGGAGGTGGCTCCACCCCCCTTTCTTTGGGGGGGTTTTAAACCCCTTTTCTTGGGGATAAAGGGAAAAATTCGTTAGGAGATGACCTTTTACCATAAAATAAACATAAATGTTAAAACAAACAAATTTATCAATTACCAAGAAAACCAGAGTGAATGGCCCCAAAGATAAGAAAAACTTTGCCCATAACCATTTTAAAAAATTTAAATTTTCTTTCAAAAAATCAAAAATTTTTGGAATGAAAAAAAGTTAGGAAACCAGTTTATTAATGACCTTAAAAAATTTCAATTCTGTGTTACGAGAGTAACCTTTAAAAATTAATTCCCTCAGGGTATAAGCTTACGACCTAAAAGTACAATTTAATTTACATGTACATTTAACGTACATCCCAAAAATTGGATGCTAGATGGGAAATTTAAAATTTCCCTCGCTACAAGCAAATTAAAAACCAAAGGAAAAGAAAAGGGGGTTTGGGGTGGAAAGCTGCCCACCCCAAATTACAAAGTTTCCCCCCCAAGATGCCCCACTTGAAAACCAAAAGTGAAAATTTAAATACAGATTTCCTTATTTTTAACCCTATGAAATGGGGACCCCGGGAAAAACCCACCCCCCCCCCCTTCCCCCTTTTCCCATTCCCCCCTCTCCGAATAAAAAAGTTTCTAATTTCGTTTCTGAAATAAAAACCCGAGTGCTAAAATGATATAAAAAATGAATCAAATCAAATCACTTTTAAACCCAAACTTTGAAAACCCTTTTTGCCCTTTTACAGGGGAAAATTCTCGGGGTTTTCCCAAAAGGGAAACCCTAGGGAACGTCTAATTTCCAGTTTATGTGGGCCATCGCTTTGGTAGAATCTCACGACCCCCTCACGCCCCCCCCCAAAAAAAAAAAAAAAAAAAACAGAAAAAGGGAATTTTCCCCACGAAAACCGGAAATAAACACCTATCTGAGCTACCGCAAATTTTAGTTTATCCTTAAAAAAACTGGTTTTGGGGGCAGGGCCCTCCCCCAAAAACCCCGGTGCTCTCTTCACTTTTTGGGAACTTTTATTTAAAAAAAAAAAGGGGACGGGATTGCCATTTTTTACCCATATGTGAACTTGAAAGGGCATAAACCCTTTCCCATAATTTACTCGTGATTAAAAAATATACATTTTTTCAGCTGGTATGTCACCCGTGCCCCTTTTTAAAACAATTTCTTTCTTTGAGTTTTTTTGAAGAAAATAAATAACGATGATGTTCACCATTCGATTGGTAGGCTTTCACGGGATCAACCAGACGTTTTTTGAAGAAAATTTTAAAAGGCCCAAAAAAATTCTAGCTACGTTTGAAAGAAGAAATCCCCCCAAACCGCCCCTTGTAGGATACAAAAAACAGAAGGTCAGAAAAGTTGTTGGTTTTTATTTGTCCCCCATAAATTAATGTATTGGTCATTTTTTGAAAATTTTACTTTTAAGTTTTAAAGATCCGTTTTTTCCCCCATTAAGCCAAAAACTGGAAGGGGGCTAAAAACATGAAAAAAATAGGTTTTCCTCGCCAGTATCGAAAGGGAGAAATTCAAGGGACCTTATTTATCAAGAGTTTTGTTAACAATTTAGAAATATTATACTGATCTTTTTTGCCCATAATTTGAAAAAGGGAAACCTTGAAAGCCACTTTTCCCCAACTTTTTAGCAAAACAGTCCGTTAGAAAAATGTTTGATTCCCGGTATGTAAGTCAAGGGCGAATGAAAAAAGGTGGGGCATGCCAACTAGGTCGCCAAGGTGGGGAAACATGAAAAAACTTTTTTTTCCCGGGGGGCCCCCCACTTTGTAAAAGAAAGGCTTATGGTTGTAGTAAAAAAAAAGAAAAAATTCAAATCTTATTTCGTTGGGAATTTTCCCTGTTAATATTACAACTAGTAATTTAACCCTTTAAAAAACCCCACAAGGCATCCCTTAAAGCGCCGCTAATAGTAATGAAAAAAAAATCTAGATTTATCTAAAATCGAGGTACACAAATAAAATGTTGGTTTTTAATACTAAAATGGGGGGAAGGGGGGGGGGGAGGGTGTTTTTTTTACTTTTGGCGGGGTTTTTATAGGTCTGTAAAGTAATTTTTTGCTATTTTTTGAGTTGAGACTACTTTGCCGATACTTTGCAAGAAATTTACCCCTTGGGGAATCTTTTTGCGTACCACAGGGGAAATTTCAAGCATACCCCTCGAATAGGTATGGGCCTTTATTTGTTTATTGGGTGCGGCGAAAATGTTGGTGGGGGTTCAGCCGCATAGCAAGGGTGTTCTCAAATAAGGCCCTTTTAAGGGTTTTAAATGCCCCTTAATGGGCCAAAAGGTCCCATTATGTGCCGGGAAACGACCCTTTTCCAAGATGTGAACTGTCCGCCTAGGACTCCTGTTGGGGACAATGGCCTTGGCGGGGGTGGGAAAGGGGGGGAATTTAAAAGGAATTTATTAAAAAAAAAAACAAAGGTCTAAATGGTACCCAAAAACGCCCCAACGACCCTAAAAAATTTCAAAAATGATCCGTTTTTTTTTCCAAGGAGGAAGGTATCTATCCCAAACATGCTGACGGGTTTTAGGGTGGGGGTGTGGCGTGTATGTTAATTTTGTTTAAAAAAGAAAATCCCCAAATTTGCAATGTGGTACTTTTTTATACTGGTATAAAAAAATCATATTAAAAAGAAAAATCCCAAAATTTTTTTTTGGTGGGGGGGGCAGAGGGGCATGTGTGGTCGCCAGAGGTTTTAAAAGCCCAAAGCTTAGAAAAAGAAGATACTCATGGAGAAAGGGAGGGATATTTTATGTGGAAGCATTTTGGTCAAGAGGTAAGACCGGGAAAAAAATTTTTTACACGCCATTCCAAAATAGGAAAATAGACTGTTCTTTTAAAAAGGGGAGAAAGTCCCCATTGGCTTTTGGGGGAGGGCGAGGTTTTCTAAGGTACCAGGCCGGGGCAACGACGAAACCCGTAACCTGCTGTAAAAAAAGGTTTTAAAAAAGGGGGTTTTTTGGGCGTTTTGCCCCGGGGGGAATTTTTGGGGAACCTTAAATTTGGAAAACCTTTTTTGCAAACCTTTTCACCAAAGGCCAATTTTTTTGGAAAAAAAATTTCTTCTTTTAAAAGGGGGGAAAAGTCTCTTTCCCATTTTAAATGGGGGTAAAACAAATTTTCGGGTTTCCTCTGTGGACCAAAAATGGAATTTTTTTAACCCAGAGGGAAAAAAGTTATCCCGGGTTTCTAAAAACCCCTTGAGATATGTCGGGTTTTTAACTTTTGGCTTTTTTGGAAAAACCTTTTTTTCGAAAACAAAGAACCTTTTTTGAAACCCCACCCAAAAACCCTTTTTTTGGGGGTGGTTTTTTTTAATATGATTTTTATTTTTATTTCCAAAAAAGGTTTTTAGAAAGTAAAACCAAATTTTTGCTTTTTTTTGAAAAAAATCCCCTTTTTTTAAGCTAAATTAACATTTAAACGCAAAACACCCACCCCCTTTTTTCCAAAAACCCCGGGTTCAGCCCAAAAAGAATTTTACAAAAAACCTTTCATCCTTGGTAAAAGGAAAAAAAAAAAATGATTTTTCCCCAAGGGGGGGGGTTTGTAAAATTTTTATTTGGGCCGGGTTTGGGGCCCGGCCTTTGGTTTACCCATTTAGAACCTTGTATTTTTATTTTTAAATTTTCCCCCTTAGGTTCTACAAAAATTTCCCCAAAGGGCCCCTGGGCCCAACAGGAGTCCTATTTTTGGCGGGGAATTAAAATTCTTGGGAAAGGGTTTTTTGGTTTTTTCCGGGGAAAAAATTTTTTGGGGATTTTTTTGGGGCTATTTAAAGGGCAAAATTTGAACCTTTTAAAGGTTTTCCCTTTTTGGGGGAAACCCTTGGGCTTGGGCTGGGCCCCAAAAAATTTGGGGGGGTCGCCCCCCCGAAAACAAGTTTAAGGGAACCCATACCTTTTTTTCCTGTAAAAGCTTTATTGAAAGGGGGGTACCCCAAAACGATTAAGAAGATTAACCTTTTTTTGCCCAAAAAGGCCAAAAATCGTTCCTTCCATTTCTTTGAAAAAAACAAAAGTAAATTTTTAAAAGGACCTAAATTTTAATTTCCCCAGCCCCAAAAAAACAAAAGGGGTAAAAAAAACAAAAAACCCCCAAAAAAACCCCTTCCCCCATTCAGTAAAAATACAAAATTGATTTTTTGTAACCTAGGAAAAAAAACAAAATCTAAGGGATTTTGGTTTCAACTATAAGGCGGGGGCGCCCTTTAAAGGAAAGCAAAGGGTTGGGGGGTTTTTAAAAAGGGCTAAATTACTAAAATTAGGGAATTTAAATTAAACAAGGGAAAAAAATTTCCTGAAACGGAAAAAATTTAAAGGGGGGGTGTGGGTTTTTTAAACCCCTTTTGGTTTAACTAAACCCAAAAACTTCAAATTTTTTAAGCCTTCCAAAATTCACCAAAAAAGGTTTTTTGGGGGGCCAAAACTGGGAAAAAAGATTTGGCAATGTTCACCTTTCTTTTTGGGAGGTACCCCTAGTGGCCAAAAATTTGCCCTTTTTTCCTTTGCATTCCGGGCCTAAAAATTAAAAACCGGGGAAATCAAGGAAATTTTTTTCTTAAAGGACCTGTTTTGCCCCTTTTTAAAATGTTTGGGGCCCCAAAGGTTTAAACCCTTTAAAAAAGGTTCCCTTTGAAACCGTTTTTTAAAAGGCCCCCAAAGAAGACTTTAAAAAATTTAAAAAAATATTTCTTTTTTTCCCAAAATTGGTTGACAAAAACCCTTCCCGAAATTTTAAATAAGGAAACCGTTGGGAATTTTTCCCCCTTACCGAAAGTAAACCTGGGCGAAAAAAAACCCCATTTTGGGGTTCATTTTTTTTACCGGCCCAAAATTCCCAAAAAATTTTACGCTTTTTTTAAATTTTAAGGAAAAGAATAAAAAAAAGGGGAAATTTTTCCCTTAAAAATTTTTTTAAAAGGAAAAAAAAAAAAATTGCATAATGAACCCCAAAAAAACAGTTTTAATTTTTTTTTCCCGGTTTTTTGGCAAAAATAATTTAAAAAAACCCAAAACAACCCCTTTTCTGAACCTTTTCTTGGGAATTTCCGGAAATCCTTACAAAAGGGAACGGGTTTGGTTTGGAATTTTGGTTCTTTCCCCCCAAATGGCCCCGTAAAAAATTAAGAAAGTACTTTTTTGGCCGTTGGCCAGAAAATTTTTTTCAAATTAAATGGGCTTTTGAAAACAAAAAATTTTGGTGAAACCAAAAAAAAAAACCCCCCACCCAATTCCCCTAATTTAACATTTTTTCCCCCCGTTTGGAAAAAAGTTTTTTTCTTTTTTAAAACAAAACCTTTTTATTGAAAAAAGGGAAAATTTTTTTGGTTTTTTTTTTTAAAAATTAAAGTAACCAAAGGGGTTGGGACCCTACCCAGGCCCTTTTTTGGGAAAAAAAAAATTTTTAAATTTTTTGGAAACCAAACGAAAGGTTAAAAAATTTATTTAAAGTTTAAAAAACCCTTTTTTTGAATTTTTGGCCAGGTTTTTTTCAAAAAATTCAACCCCTATGGGGGTTTTAAGAAAATTGGCCAAAATCCCCCGTTTCCCCATTTTTTTTTTCAAATAAATTTTTTTTCAACCCGAGGGGGAAGGGGGAAAACCCCCAAGGGTTTTGGATGAAAAAAAGGAACGTTGGGCCCCAACCACCAAAAATTATTAAAACGGAAAATTAAAACTTTTTAAATTTCAGCCCAAAAAAGGGGGAAGCCCTTTTTTTTAAAAAAAATAAAAAGGGGATTTTAAACGGTAAAAAGTTTTGGGAAAAATAAAAAGCCCGGGGGTTTTTTGGGTTTTGTTTTTGCCTTTTTTTTTTTTTTTTTTTGGGGGGGGGGGGTCGTGGGAGGGGCGTGAGATTCTACAAAGCGATGGCCCACATAAATGGGAAATTAGACGTTCCAGTAGGTTCCTTTTTGGGAAAAAAACCCCGAGAAATTTCCCCTTTGTCAAGGTCAAAGGCCTTTTTTAAGGGGGTTTTTAAAAGTGATTTTTGATGTGATGGGGATTTTTTAATATTTATTTTGCACTCGGTTTTTTATTTTTAGAAAAAGAAATTAGAAAATTTTTTTTTCGGAGAGGGGGTTTGGGAAAGGAATGAGGGAAGGGGGAGAGGTGGTTCCTGGGGGTCCACCCCTTTTTATAGGGTTTAAAATTTAAAGGGAAACGGGATTAAGTTTTCACTTTTGGATTTTTTAAGTAAGGAGCATTTTGAGGGAAAGGGGAAAATTTTTAAGGGGAGTGGGCAGTTAATACCCAAAACCCAAATTTGCTTTTTCCCTTTTGGTTTTAATTTGCATTGTACGATGAATTTAATTTACCCCATTAGCAGTCCAAAATTTGGTTTTTAAGGTTAAAAGACCGTACTTAAATTGTACTTGTAACGAAGCTTTTTAACCCGAGGTAATTTAAAGTTTAAAAGTTTCTTTCTAAACACGAGAAAATTGGGGGTTTTTTAAGGGGCATTAATATAAAATGGTGCCCACACTTTTTTCATTCCAAAATTTTCGATTTTTTGAAAGAATTTAAAAAGGTTTTTAAAATGGGTTTTATGGGGCAAAGGTTTTGTTTATCTTTGGGGCCATTCACTTTTTTTGCCTTTGGGGGAAATTGAGTAAGTTAGTTTAGGGCTAACATTTATGTTTATTTTAAGGGGAAGGGGCATCTCCTCCCAAAGAAATTTTTTTTTATCCCAAAGAAAAGGGGTAAAATCCCCAAAAAAAGGAGGGTGGAGGGCCCCCCCCATTTCCCCCGCTGTGAAAAAAAAGGGGTTCCCCACTTGACCCTTTTGAAAATTAAAAATTTAAATTTTATAGTTTTTTAAAATTTGCAATTTCGGCAAAGATTTTTTATATTATCAAGAAACCCTTTTTTGCAATTTTAAAAAGGGGTTTAAAAATGGGTTTTCGTTCTTTAAAAAGGGGAGGAAAAGCAACCCTTTTGTTCCCAAACTTTGGGGTAAGTTGTTAAAACCCAGGCCCCCACCCCCAACCCCCCCTTTAGCCTAAATTTCATAAAAACCCAAAGATTTAAATTTTTAGGAAAAATTTCCTAACCCCAAATTTAAATTTTTTATTCACATTGTTTTTTCTTTTTTTTACTCCCTCGTTTATTAATTTAAGGGAGAATTTCACAGTCAGATATTTTTACAAAATTTTTTTTGTTCAGCCAGCAGCAATTTTTTCCTGAAGGGAATTTTTTTCGTCAAATATGTTCCTTTACAAAACAAAATAAAGCTTTTTAAAATTTGAGGAGTGATTAAAAATCACTGTACCTGTAATCTTCCCGAAAAGAAAGAATTTTTTTTCCCCCCCCCCAAAACCCCTTTAGGTAAAATTAAGTTTTGTATAAAAGGCATTTTAAGTTTAGAAAAATGTTTAAAAAAAAAAAGGGGGTAACAAGAAAAATTTTTTTTTTAAAAAAAATTATTTCGTAGTAATCCCGTCGTAAAAAAATGATTGTTTTGTTTTTTTGGGATTTGGTCTCCATGCAAAAGTAAATAGGCATTCACCATCCCTTCCCCGAAGGGCCCCTTTTTCTATTTTAAAACGAATTTTAGCAAATGTTATAAAAACCCAAATTAAAACCAAAAAATATGTCAAAATTATATTTTACTAGCGGTAATAGCCATCTTTTTATGGCAAGACCACCCGAAGAAAGGGAAAAATTATTAAAATTAATAAAAAAGATTAAAAATGCGTGCAATTTTAGTAGTTTTTGAAACGCCAACTTCCCCAATTAAAATTGCTGTGGCAACTATGTGAAAAAAATACAACCCTTAACCCCCAGCCCGTAGAGTTTTTTTTTGGGCGGGGTAAAAGGGTTTTTTTTTAGCGAGTTTGAAATTGGGGGTCTTCCCTCCCTTTAAATCATCTAAAAAAAAGCCCTTAACGAAATTGTCTGACTTTGGGGGGTAGCTTTTTCGTTCGAAAAAGCGGGAAGTCGAGGTACTGAAATTTTTAAACATTTTAATACCTTAATCAATGTGGAAGGGCCCCTGGGGGGTGAGGTGTTTTTCCGGGAAGGGCACCCAAAATGGGGAAAAGTTTGCAAGTCAGGCTTGATCAGAGGGTTAAAACAAAATTTAAAATACTTTGAATAAAAGGGTTTTTCCTGAGGGGGAATCCTATTAAAAAAAAGGGGGGGTCGTCGACCCTCGAAACCTATTTGGTGGGCAGATCATAAAATACGACTACGAAGATATCTCTTTCCCGACTGCAGTTTGCTATCAAAAAAAACCTTTAAACGGTCGCCCTGAGGGAAAAAGGGGTTTTATGGCGCACCCCAAAATACATTCTTTTGTGGTTTGGGGGAAACTGCTTTGCAATTTCTTGGGGCACATGCAGACGTTTTACGAAAATTTTCCCTTTCGGCGTTTGTCCCATCGATTCCCCAACCCATACAACAATGTAATGTCTACACGTTTTTATTAAAAAAACCCCCGGAAACTTTTGAAAAGGGGTAAACCCCAAAAAAATTCCTCAAAAAAATTTGAATTTTAAAAATTTTAAAAAGGGGCTGTTCACGCAGGTTTTTTGGGTCGGCAGGATGGATTTTTTTTTGGTTCGGGGGGATGAGGTCCCTGGAAGCTCTTTCTATATTAAAAATTTTAAAAGAAACTAACTTTGGGGCCCCCGTTTTGTCTTTTTGGGAGAGTTTTTTACACCTCAGATGATGTTAAAATTTGAAGTAAAAGGGGGAGGTTTGCACAATTTATTTTGGCTTTCCCCAAAACGTACTCCTTTAAAAGAGGGGGGCATTTAAGGACAGAAAAATACCCCTTTTATTTTAGCGAAAAGGCCATGACAAAGTTCAAAAACGGCCGGAGACATTGAAAGGAGGCGCGGGTGATTGTTTTGTCAATGGGGCGTTTTTTTGCACCCCACCAATGTGCGACATCAGCTTTTTAATGCTGGGTTTAAACCAGTGCAGTACAAAAAGAATTTTAAAGGTTTCAGTCCTATCTGTCTATAGCAGCGGAAAAAGGTCATCATATTTTTTCATTTCCCTCAACCCCGTGGTGGATCCAAAAAATTTAAAAAAAGGGAAATTTTTTAAAAAAGGGGAGCTGTACAGGGCAGTCGGCATTGCCACATCATGGATGGGTGACTTAGGAGACAAAAATTTTTCACCCCTTGATCTCCTTTTAAAATTTTCATTTTTTAAAAACCCAACCCTTTGTGGGGTACAGTTCAAAGGGTTTTAGAGGAATGAGGGCCCCGTTTTGGTGAACTTTGGTATCCAAAAAATCCTTATATTGCAGGAGATTAAACTCAATAAAACCAAGTTTTTCAAGGTAGGGCTTATCAATTTAACGATAGTTGCCGGTTTTTGCGGAAAAAAAAAAATTTTTGATGGGTTGACATCACACTCTAAAAAACCCAAAATTTTGCCTTTAAAAAAAGCGTTTAAGCCTTTTTTTGCCCTCTTGCACCTTGAGGCGCAAGTTTGGGAAATGGATTTCAATGGGAAAACCCCCCCAAAAATTTTTAAAAAGGGCAACTTTTAAAAACAAATTGATGACTGTATTTGAGGGTCTTATGGGGGAATTTTTGAAAACAGACGAACAACCACAGATACTCATAGAGAGAAAGGGAAAGTCGGTTTTGGGTGCCCTTTTTCGGGGGTAAAACTCACACTAAAACACCCTGATTCGTCTTTCCCTTATTCCTTTTAAAATATATTGAAATATTTCCCCCTGGGGAAAAACAAAAGTAACGTTTTTTGGACATTCTTTCCGTAAGCGGATTTTAATTATTTTTTTGGGCGAATAAATGTCGTTTAATTTTGTTCCTTAAAAAAAAAGAAAATGCAAAAATAATTTAAAATTTAAAGGGGGCGATTTTTAAATCAAATGTAAAAACAATCTCACTGAAAAAAAAGTGAATCCTTAAAAAAAAACATTTTTTGGCCCATACAAAAATCTTCTAAAAGAAATAATAATGAAAAAAGGGTTTTACATAATAGAGTATTATTCTAAAAACCCCTTTTCGTAAAATGATCTATTTGGTGCCCTTTTTTTTTTCTTTATTTCAAAAACCCAAAAAGCGCCACTCACCACCTCCTTCCCGAAAAAACCCCATTGTTATTTTTTAAAAAGTATGAGGCAAAAATCATAAATCAGGGTTTCAACCCCCTAGGGGGGTTTATTACCCCCCAGTTTTTCAGTAGTCAATTTTTTGTAAAAACCCCTTTTTAAACAAGGAAGATTATAAAAAAAATAATAAAAGAAAATTTGAGATGTGATGCCAATTTACATACCATTTTTGGTAAAGACCCTTTCCGTGGCAAAAAGTTTGAAAAAAATTAATAATCGTTGCGCACCCGCCTGCCCAGTCTTTTGAATTTGGTACGTAGGAAAGGGAAGATTGATTTTGGGGGTCTACCTCCCCGTGGGGGGGGGTGGGGGGGGGGGGGGGTGGGGGGGGGGGAGGGTGGGGGGGGGGGGAGGTGGGCGGTGGGGGGGGTGGGGTTGTCGGGGGCGGGGGTGGGGGGGGGGGCGGGTGGGGGGGGGGCGGTGGGTGGGGGGGGGGGGGCGGGGGGGGGGGGGGTGGGGGGGGGGGGGGGTGGGGGGGGGGGGGGGTGGGGGGGGGGGGGGGCGGGGGGGGGGGGGGGGGGGGGGGGGGGGGGGTGGGGGGGGGTGGGGGTGGGGGGGGGGGGGGGTGGGGTGGGGGGGGGTGGGGGGGTGGGTCGTGGGGGTGTGGGTTTGGGGGGGGGGTGGGGGGGGGGGGGGGTGGGGGGGGGGGGGGGGGGGGGGGGGGGGGGGGGGGGGGTGTGGGGTGGGGGGGGGGGGGGGTGGGGGGGGGGGGGGGTGGGGGGGGGGGGGGGTGGGGGGGGGGGGGGGTGGGGGGGGGGGGGGGTGGGGGGGGGGGGGGGTGGGGGGGGGGGGGGGTGGGGGGGGGACACTGTATAAAGGGATTTGTACTTCAAAGGACGATAAACGCTAAAGCTGCCCACATATGTACAGTACCTGTACTGATTAGACTTTAGGGTCAGCCATTTTTAATTGTTACATAGCGTTATTCGAGTATGCAAAGAATTCGAGAGGTCCCTCCATCCCTTACTAACACCTCGGGTTCAGACAAATGCTGACAAAAAAATCAGCACTTAATGAAACTCGATAGTAGCCAGCATCAGCTTATTTTAACAGTAAGAGTTGCTGGAATCCTGCTATAAAACAGTTCTACAACAAAACACTGAATTTATTGTACTTTAACTTTGATCCTGTCATGAAATCACCACCCTGTCTCAGTTTTATCAGTCATTATGTCAACAGAGTGCATTATGTGCTTGATGCCAGGCTGTCCATGTTGTACAGGGAGACATATGTTTAATATACAGTAATGTAGTAATGGAGTAATGTAGTTATGTAATTAAGATGGGAGGCCAATACGTTCATTATGTAGGGTATACAATTGAGATATATTACTTGCACTGATAATCAGTATCCTTTAAAAAGTTATCCAGTCTTGGAACCATGATTCAGAAGCAAGTCTTCACCAGTCCATTTACAGCAGATCTTACAGATAATTTCAGGAATGACTGCAGTCGTGCACAGCACACTGCTGCTAGAGTTACCCTTCAATGCGGATTTTAAGAATTAAATTAATGCAGTGCACAGTTACAAACAACTGTAATAGAACAAAATTACAATAGTGGGAGTGTAAGAAAGTAAAAAAAACTTCAGTACTTTGAAAAAAAGCCACATTTAATCTGTATGTATATTTCGACTGTTTAAAAAAAACTACTCAAAAAAAAAAACCACAAAAAAAACCACACAAAAAAAACACACAAAAAAAAACCATCACACACAAAAAAAAAAATTCGAAAATAACAATGTGAACTAAAACCTGGTCTAAATATTGAATTACTTGCAGCTTAGATATCACTGAAAGGGTTTGTTCCATAGGAGAGCTTGCCAGGTCACAAAAGACCATGGCTGAAATGTTTCTATTTGAACCTGCGTGTATAATGAGGATTGGATTTTTGGCACTAGGGGACTGGTAAGATATTAAAAACCCTTCTGGTCAATGTTTAGTATGGAGAAGTTCGAAGGGTATTTTCAAAAGACCCTCAGAAGGTTAAGGCCATAGTGGTTCACTCATAATAAATGCAAGCATTGTAAAGGGGAGTAGGCACTGCAGTCACTTTACCGTTACGAAACATCACCTACATTACACCGCGCACATTTCTGTACTGTTAGAGTAGTTCTCAAATATTTCTATCCTTAAAAAGTGTTTTCTCTGTTCTTCAACCTCAATTATGCATAATTACTAAAGGTTAACATGGGGGCTATCGTTGCATCAGCAATTTGGCAAGTAGTAAACAAAACATTTTGTGGCATGATATAATGTACTGCATAGGAAGTGAGGCTACCTTCACCACTTAATGAAGGTTGAGGTCAAATCGCGTGTGTCTTTACATTGCCAGTAATTGTATCATTCCATTTGAGTTTGGAGATAAGTGCTCAACAAACATTGCACATAGTGTGTCACATATACAGTTACTGTAAATGTGTACAATGTTACTGTAAGTTGCAGTGTCAGTACTAGTGCCCCCATTACAGTCTATTGTAGTTTTGTAATTTTCTATAAGTAGCGGGGAAATTTAGGACTTGAAAGAAAACACCAGTCAGTTGTGTTCTAATTGTGTGCTTTGTCTGTAACATATATGTTGTTGTACTTGTATGTGAAGAGACCTAGGCCTATCACATTCACAGTACTGTAAAGTTGAAACCTTTCAACACCATGACACTCACTTCCTGTCATTACAAATTATATTTGTTGTATGTGTGTAATCTGGTGATAAAACACAAAACTGCATTACCAGGGTGGGAAAAAATTTCTCCAAGTGTACAGGTATAAAATTCTGTGTGCCTTGTTATAGAATTGTACGTATCTTGAATGAGCAAGATTACAGTACTTATGCACTTTGGATCCAAAAAAAAAAACAGACAAGTGTTCAGAATACACAAACAAACCCTTCAGAAAGGGAGAGGGCGGGTGGGAAATTCCCCATAGACCCGTTTTCCAATAGCAATTACAAAGGAATGTGGGATAGTGTTCATATTGTATGCGTCATTTTCCGCCACACAATATGCCACTGACAAAAAGACGCCATACCAAACTATCCCAACAATCATTGTAATTGTTATTTGGAAAAGGGTCCCAGGCTAGTGATTCCCTTCTGTATGGTAAGAAGCACTGCCAAGATCATATTGAGAGAGGAATGTGGAGTCAGATAATGTAGTACAGTATGCAGGCTTACACACTTTTGTTCTTGAATGGACTTGTCATGTTGTCACCAGTCTGATTCTTACTGTAGCACTTACACTTACTTCAGCCAGCTCCTCAGTAAAAATCTTTACTATGGGGAGTAGGTTGATTGTTGCCTACGATGATGAAATATTTTTTGGCACCGCTGTAGTGTGTACCATATTCGAAGGTTATGGCAAAAAGTCATATGGTATGAAAAAAAAGAAATGCCAAGGAACACATCACCTGGTCAAAGTCCAATAATAGACCCTTTCTAAGTCGCATCAAAAAGGATTTATGGGATAGGAGTTTTGGTATGTGTGGTTTTTGTCAATGGCATTTTATGTTTTTTGGCCAAAAAGTGACGCACACCAAACTCTGTCCCACAATCCTTTGTAATTGCTATTTGGAAATATGTTTCTCTATTGTGGTAACGTACATTGTAGAGGTTGTAAACTTCTTCGCAGGGTTATACACAGAGCTCTCCCCTTTCACAACACTTTAATATAGATAGATTTATTGTAGAAAGTACTGTATAAACAGGAAGTTAATTAGATGTGATGGAGTTGCCTAACCTAGGGCTGTAACTCTCTGCAGGTCATACAGGGGTAGGTCGCATGCTAGGGGGAGGGATTCATAGGACCCCCCCCCCATCCCTATAAAATAACTCGAGAAATATGCCTATTAGCATAGTATCTGATATAGTTGCAATGCTTTATCGCTTTATCATAGCCACTACTGATATGTTTAAAAGTATTTTGATACTTGTGGTAGACTGAATTTCAAATACTTTAATAGCCCTTTGAGGTGCTTGAAAATATCTCATCTTTGAGAGAGCTCAAAGTACTCCCGCTGGGAAAGTGTAGACAATATCCCTTGAGTGCAACACAAGTAGTAATTTACTATGTAGGCTAAGTTGTCGGGTACAGTAAATGGTTATTGGCCTTGTGCATTCTGTTCAAATTTTTTCTGTAACATAATTTTATAATCTATTCCTAGATCAAGTACAGTATGAAAAAGCAACGACTGTTCTTCTCTATTTGTGTAAAGTTTCCCTACATGTATCATTTTTCTCCATTTGATTAATTATAAAAGTTAGAAGAAACATTTTGAAAATATGAATGGGGCCGCGAGACATGCAGGATCAGGCAAAAAACTGGATAGCTTTATATTACTGTCAACTGTGTAATGTACCTACTGTGATGATGCATAAAGGGTAAGAAAAGGAGGGGGAAAATGCATTCTTCCCATACTCAGTAAGTAGAACATCCAGTGTTAATGTAGTTAATACAGCTATCAGTTGCCTTGAATCCTGCATGTCGCCGGCCCCACATTCATATTGCAAAATGTTTTAACTTTCTATAATAATCAAATGAGAAAATGACGTAAAGTAGGTAAAACTTTACACAAATAGAGAATGACAGTGTTTGCTTTTCATACTGTACTGATCTAGGAATAGATTTAAATTATGTTACAGAAAAAATTTGAACAGAATGCAAAAGGCAATACCACTTTACGTACCCAGACAACTTAGCGCCTACATTAGGTAAAAAAATTACTACGTTGTGTTTTGCACCTAAGGGGATCACTTTCTACACTTTTCCAGACGGGAGAGTAATTTGAGCTCTCTTTCAAAGATGAGATATTTTCAAGCACCTCCACAGGGTATTAAAGTATTTGAAATTCAGGTCCTTTCACCATGTATCAAATAATTTTAAAACAGATCCAGTATAGTGGCTATGGATTAAAGCGTTAAAGCAGTGCAATACTAGATCAAACTTGCTATAGCTGCATATTCATATTTTATTGTTATAGGGAGGGGGGGTCCTATGATCCCTCCCATAAGCCATCGACACTACCCCTGTTATGACTGCAAGATGATGTTACAGCCTAGGTTGAGCAACAACTCCATTCAAATCTAATTAAACTTCTGTTATACAGTACTTTCTACATAAATTTCTATAGTAAAGTTGTTAGTGAAAGAGAGCTCTGTGTATAACCCTGCAAGAAGGTTGTACAACCTCTGACAATGTACAGTTACCACAATAGACATATTTCCAAATAGCAATTACAAAAGGATTGTGGGACAGAGTTGGGGGGCGTTCACTTTTGGCCACAGAGTAAAAGGCCATTGACAAAAACCAAACATACCAAAACTCTATCCCATAATCCTTGTGAGTGCTACTCGAACAAAGGGGTCTATTAGGGTAATTGGGACCAAGTGATTGTTCACTTGCCAGTTTCTTTTTTTTCATACCATAGTGACTTTGCATAACACTTCGAAATCTGGTACACACTCAACAGCGGGCCAAAAAATATTGATCATCGTAGCAACAATAAACATACTCCCCATAGCTAAAGATTTTACTTGAGGAGCTGGCTGAAGAAGTTGTGTGTAGTTGTACAGTAGAATCAGACTGGTTGACCAACATGGACAAGTCCATTCAAGACCAAAAGTGAGTAAAGCCTGAATACTGACCATACATATCTGACCTCCACAGTCAGTCTCCTCAATAGGATCTAGTGCAGTGCTCTTACATACTAGAAGGGGAATCAATAGCCGGGACCCTTTTCCAAATAACATTACAAAGGATTGGGATGAGTTTTGGTTAGCGTCTCGTTTTGTTCAGTGGCATATTAGTGTTGCGCGAAAAAATGACGCATACAAAAAACACTATCCACAATTCTTTGTAATTGCTATTTGGAAAAAGGGTCTATGGGGAATTACCCACCACCGGCCCTCCCCTTCTGAAGGTTTGTTGTGTATCTGAACACTTGTCTGGTTTTTTTTTTTTGGTCCAAGTGCATAAGTACTGTAAGCTTGCTCATTCAAGATACAGTACAATTCTAAACAGGCACACAGAATTTCTACCTTGTACACTCTGGAGAAAATTTTTCCACCCGTAAATGAAGTAGTTTTATGTTTTATCACCAGAAGTTAACAATACAACAAATAAATTTGTAATGACAGGGAAGTGAGTGTCAGTGTTGACAAGTTTCAACTTTTACAGTACTGTAATGTAGATAGGCCTAGGGTCTCTTCACATACAGTACACACACAGTATATGTTCACAAGACAAAGCACACAATTAGGAACACAAATGAACCTGGTGTTTCTGTTCAAGTCCTAAAAAATTTCCCAGCGACTTATACGAACTTACAAACTAACTATAGACTGTTAGTTGGGGGGCAACTTTAGTACTACACTGCAACTTACAGTACAACATTGGACACATGTACAGTAACTGTATGTGACAAACTATGTCGCAATGATCTGTTGAGCATTATCTCCATAACTAAATGGATGCTACAATTACTGGCAATGTAAAGAACAAACGCATAGGACCTAAACTCACTTAGTGGTGAAGGTATCCTCAACTTCTCAGTAGGCAAGGACAAAATTCATAATCATTGCCACAAAATGTTTTGTTTCACTACTTGCCCAAATTGACCTGAGCAACGATAGCCCCCATGTTAACCTTTAGAAATTATGCCTAAATTTAGGTTTGGAAACAGAGACACTTTTAAGGATAAGAAGATATTTGAAAGAACTACTCTAACAGTACAGAAATGTAGGTGTAATGTTAGGGAGTTTCGTACGGTTAAAGGTGACCTGCAGTTGCCTACTCCCTTTTAAAGACTTTGGCATTTATTATGAGTGACAACCACTAATGGCCTAACTTACTGATGGTACCTTTTTGAAATACCTGTCAGAACTTCTCCTAGCTAAACAGTTGACAGAAGGGTTTTTAAATCTTACACAGTCTAGTGCCCAAAAAATCTCGACATCCTCCATTATACACGCAGGTCAAATAGCAAACATTTCCAGCCATTTCTTTTGATGACATGGCAAGCTACTTCTATGGAACAAACTTTCAGGGATATCTAAGCTGCAAGTATATTCAAATATTTAGGACCAGGTTTTGTTTCACATTGTTATTTTCATTTTGTTTTTGTTGTGTTGTGTTTTTTTTTGTGTGTTTTTTGGTGTGGTTTTTGTTGTGGTTTTTTTTTGGTAGTTTTTAAAAATCGCAAATATACATACAGATAAATGTGGCTTTTTTTAAAGTACTGAAGTTTTTTTCTACTTTATTACCCTACTATTTGTAA
>CM055961.1:103162500-103277500 GCA_029531755.1 Holothuria leucospilota | reverse complement strand
TGAATGGATTCAATTAAAGGAATAATAGAAGAGCGGCAAGGACCATCATTCAAATTCCCCACAAGTTTTTTTTTTTCTTTTTTTTTCACGTAGTGTAAATAAAACAGTCTTCTTACACACGTAACGTGACTATTTTCTCTAACATACCCTGCTTGCCTTCAGCAATGTATTTCTACACTTATATGAAAGATAATGTTTGCAACGGTACTATTACGGTTTACAGTAAAAACGTTTGTAGAATTTTTAATAAACAGAAGCCTTCCGGGTGCTTGTTGGATACATTTGTCATTAATGCTGCATTATGTGTCATTTACATTGATAATGAAAAGCTATAGCGCATTTTAGGATGGGTGGTTTTACACGTTAGTAGTCAATATACATACGCTCATGATCGGAGGAGTATGCTATTCAAAAATAACAAAAAGGAAATAAAGAAGACAGCTTTAAGATAGTGTGCAAATAATTATTCAAATTTTACACATTGGCCGTAAATGACGTGATTCTTGTTTGTGTTTCACGTCAGAATAAGCAAATCTGTATTGGCATAAATGTAACTGCTCATGGTACTCTCTACATACGAAGTGATTTATTTGTTTTTGTTTAACGAGTAAGGAATTTCTAATACACCCTTCCTTCTGAGATGATGATTATAACAAACTCAAAGTAATTTAAACTACTTTAAGCTTAATCCCGGCAACCAGTGCAAAATGTAAATCAAAATATCTCACAAGACAATGATGAAAAATTAAAATAAAATTTAAATGGCTTTTTCAGATTTTGTACATTCTTATACGTTGTACAAAGAAACAGTTGTTTAGTTTCGTTTTAGTTATTTTAGTTTAATTAGTTCTTCTCTCAAAGAACACTAGAATCTTTCGTCCGAAGGACTTTATATACAACCTTTTTGACTTGAAAGCTTTGAAACTCGGTGTCTTTCAAAAACGGGTCAAAAAACGTCCAATTTAAAATCTTATGAAAACCAATGAAATGGTGTCTTATGGTAGTTAATAATAACCCTAATGTAAAAAGAGAGATTACAACTTACTACGTATGTAGTTTAAAACTTTTCTAGTAATACGAGCGACACTCCGGGTAAAAATGAAATGCTGGCCTTGATATCGAGTACTAGTTCTTCAGACGTACCAAAAAAGTTACAAATGTGTTTTGTGGGAATATTTTTCAGAAGGTTATGCTGCTCCTTTACGTATAAAGTGTTTCATAATCACAGGCAATTAATAATATACAAACAGTGTTGTAATATCATGAAGGGCATTTTTAAAATTTCCCAAACCGACTCAATTGGGTTTATCTAAAGATTAAGGTGTTGTTGTGAAAATTCATATATTGAGATATTTTACAAACCAATTGCGTTCACCATATAAATCATGAAGGTTGTTCCGTTTCTCCCGCACTCATATGTTCCTTCGTGAGATAAAGCGAGAACTTTAATAGAAAGGGAAAAATTTGCGAACAAAACGAAATCTTCCTTCAAGCTTTTGTCAACCAAATAATTTCCTATATTCATTATTCCTTCTTTATTTCTCCAAAAATCTCCTTCGAACACTAAATCATTGCATGGAAAACTGATTGAGTCCGCGATGACAGCATTGCGGGTGAAAGTTGTAACGTTAGAAACACATACTACTTATAAGTTCAAAAAAGCTAACAGCAGATTGAAAGATATAAGCAGCGACATTTTATTTGTCTTGTCCTTTATCAGCTAAGGACGGATAAGGGGAACACTGAAACATTCTCTTGATGTTGTAGCTAATACCGTTTGATAAAACATCAGGGATGTTGCTGTGCCGATGCCAAAACACAGTCTGCCTCGTCAAAACTCCGAGAGCCTATCTCAAGACGAAAGTGTTACAGTGTAAGAAGTACTCAAAGGGACACTACATAGATAATTCACAAAAAAGTTAATTTTGGAAAGCCAAATGATGTCATGTTTCAATACGACAAATTGAGCTCGAAAGAGAAACTGAAGTCATATACAGTGTTTTATATAGCTCAAGGGACTCTTAGAAAAGGTACTCAAAGAATAAAAGGCATTAAACTTTGAATGACATTTAAGACGCTCGTGTGCGTTTTCATTTTATAAATGAACAGCAGTACCTTTATATGAGGGTGCAATTTTCCCGGCACTTTCATGGAAAAATACTCATTTTATTCACTTCTCCTTAAGGCTAATATGTGTTCACATTATTGTATCAATCTTCTCCTTTTATTTTGACAGAATAATGAAGTTTGTCGCTCGATTTGCACTGTTGGTTATAATGAATGCTACATGGTGCTTTGAAGGTAAGTATACTAAACATCAAGTAGGCTTAAATATGTAAGGTGACTTCAATATTGCGTATATGAAAGTAGCACAATTAATGACGCATTTCAATTTTTCCAACAGGAATTTATACGACAGGTTCTTGTAACTCTCCACAATATGTGGAACTAGGTACAACGGGAACAATAAGTTGTGTGTTTCAAGAGGGATTTTTTGGCATTTACTGGTACAATACAACCGACTATAAGAACAATGATCCCATGATACACTACGATAACATTGAAAAAATTGGTTCTGGGTACGAGTCAGGAGAGTTTGATGTTCATCCCAACGGCTCACTTATCATAAATGACGTATCACTAAAACATGAACGTGTTTTTGCAGTAGCATATATACACACCAAACAAGAAGGGTCGCACATCAGTGAGGTTCAGGTGATTGTCTTTGGTAAGCTATACACTCGATTTTGTTGTAGCTTGAATTGTATACCATATTGATTATGCATTTAAAGCAGCGAAAAATTCTCTCTATAGGCAGATGGCACATATTTAGAAGAGTAAGATCGCATGCATGTTTGATTTAAGCACTGATTTAAGTGCATACAAACTTACCTTTTTACCCCTTTGTTTTTCAGTTAAACCGGAAGTTACTTTCCCTCTAATCAACCTCTGTGGAAATACAACTAACCTCTGCTTTTTTAAACACAACTTACCCATACATTGCTATGTAGGTGAAGTGAGGCCAAACGTTAACCTAAAATGGATGACAAGACAGATCAACGGCGATAAAGACATTCATAGCGAGATGTCAACTACCCGCGGACAAGTCGGATATACAACACGCGCTACTGTCACAGACGTATTTCATTCTTCACCACTCTTATTGCTGCTTGTTTGTAAAGCATCCGGTCCACCAATGGTATTGCAGAACTTTGAATCTATGATACTCTACCAACGCACGACAGTTGATTTATCACACACGTCACCAATTGTAAAGAACGCAGTGCGTAACTCAAAGTTAGAATTACGCTGCACCGATGATACTATTGGGTTTGTTGTTTGGAAGAAAATAGACTCTGTCAATAAGACTGAAAGTGAAGTGTTGCTGTATGCGGTGTTCATTGCAGAACAATATACAAAACTATATGGTGACAACATCGGTTTAAATCCTAGTGGCTCATTGGAAGTAACCTCAGTAGACCAAGAACATGAAGGGACATATATCTGTATCTTCGGTGATGGGTTAACGGACGGGTGGATAATATACGACGTTAAAGTAATAGGTGAGTATAGAGATGGAATGTAAAATATTAACTTCAGTTTAGGAGCTTGCATGTATAGAACAAAAGTGAAGAAATCTGGAAAGGAGCTCAAAACTCTGACAGGGGTCAGATTCAGAGTTTCGTAGGCTGTTGAAACTGGGTACTGATTGAACGGAGTAAGGGTGGGGACAAGTTTTCTGTACAGGAGGGAAATGTCTAAGATGGGAAGGAGGCAACAACACGAGGCTCTGACAGACTAGGTCGACCGAGTTCCTGGAAGAAAGCAATGATTGGGTAAGAAGGGCAACGAAAAAGGACGGCCCCAACCCCCCCCCCCCCACAGAAAAAACATATACAACACTGTTTTGCTATCTCAATGTCCTATCAAAAAATTGACCTTGGTGACTGAGGGGTCATTTGAGCGCCCCAAAATTTTGAAGTTCAATTACAAATGTCAGTGATTATTTAGAGCAAAATAAGGGACCACCAAAAAGGTTGACCAGGACAATATCGGAGACAGCACACAGTGAATAATCGATTCTGAAAAAAAAACTTGCCAGCAAATTTCCTGAAACGTTAACCGTAAAACAATAAAAATGATGATAATGATTATGATGATGACGATGACGACGATGACGATGACGACGATGACGATGACGATTACTACGACAAAGACGACGACGATGACGATAAGGAGGAGGACGACGATGACGAAGAATAGGTTTTGTTCAATATTTGATAAACTTGGTTGAATATGAAGCAAATCTTTTCAAATGTTTGACCAGATTCCGGTTAGCTGTTCCTCCTACCCCGGTCGGTTAAAATTTGGACAGACTGTTTTTAGAGTGTTGACTTCTAAATGATTTCTAGCATTTACTGCAGGTATAAGGCAATTCCCGATTGTTAATGCCAGATTTTTAAGACTCTCAAAAAAGGCTTATTAGCTCAGCTGAAAGACTTCAGCTGAGCTATAGCGATCGTATCGGATAGCCAGAATTCTGTCACTTTTTGCCACTGTGTTAAAACCGTTGTCATTGCGTCGTTTCACATTAGATATGGCTCAAATTTTGTCAATGGGTTGTCGAAAGTAAGTCTTTATATACACAATAATAAGATACAAGTTTTAATGGTTATGTCAGGCTGCAAGACTAAATTTTCTGAGAACTTACGAAATTCTTCTGTTTCCAATCCTTATAGCGTCATGTAAGCGGTTAAAAAAGGGCCGAAGGGTTAAGAGCTTTGTTTATGATAAAATATAGGCCACATACTTCATACATTCCATTAAAAATATTTTAAAGATAAATATTCGACAGAGAACGCAGATTGCGGCAACAAAGAAAACAGTCATACAAAGCAATTTTCCTAAAAGCTTTTCACGCCATCTCAGCTGAGCTACTACATCATTGGTGCACTAGTTTTTTTATTGAATTACCACGCGGTTTTCTTTTCCTGGTCAATAATAACACAAGTACAACCGAAACACGGCAGCAGTTTTGACAACACTAAAGAGACTGTTGGGTTTTAAATTATACTTCTACAGGTCCTATTCATTATTAAACTTCCGGTGTACTTTTATTAGTAGTTATAAATAAAACAGGCACACTGCTTACGGGATCACTCTTGGATTTGACAAAGTACGTTATTCACTGATGCCGGAAGTTTAAATAATGCACAGAGTAGATATTTTCGGAGCACCCCAAATCTTCGGAGGCCCCCGAAATATTCGAAGGCACTATAGGCATAGTGCCTACCGTGCTTATCAGATAACCCGGCCCTGAACAATGAGGAAGTAATTGCAACTTATTCAAAATACTACGTGTACTACAAGGACATATGCCGAGCCCTGCAAGCGTCAGTCTAAGTAGATACTATATGTGTGTTGCGTAGCCTCTGGAACTTAGCCTGGAAATACCAGAAAGTAGAGTTCCACTGCATTATTTAGGTCAGCATTTTCGTAATAGGTCTTAGGCATGGGTTCGTTGTTGACTATTGGATAATCCTGCCTTGGATCTAGTTGGCGGCAACAGGCCAATGATGAAAACGTTGCACATTTTGTTGTTCTCATTCTAAATGTAAAGCCCACAGAGACTGGTAACTTGTATGTCATATTTTTTCTACTTACAAGTTTGTGAGGGAGTCTGCAGAACCTGCAAACACATTTTTGATATACTTACGAGGCTATGGAAGGAGAAACTCCCTATCTAATCCTCTTCTTATCAAATTGTCAAATTTAGATATTGGTTTGTTTAGAGATATAATTAATGAGAAATTGAATGCTACATTATATAATGCTGACAATTTTGAAACTATCATGCTTGGAGCTTCCTGGATCACACAAAGCACATGACGCACCGGGCTGTTGGAGGAAGGTGGCGCCATAAGATTATTGGGAGGGCGCTTTCGTCAGAGTATTGTATAAGATGAATTCTCCCACTTTCTTATGTATCGCTGTCGAAGAGCAAAAATATTTAGAAACTGTCCCTGCCTATGATTCTTCGTCACCTTAAACATATAGAGGAATGCCAAATCTATTTTAATATTCGCGTTGTTACGTCATTATGTTTCAGTTAGCCCGACTCCAGGTTACCCAGTCATCGACGGCTGTAGTCATGAACACTACTGTGTGTTAGAAGTCAAACGTGAAGGAACATTGACGTGCAAGGTGATGGGAATCCGTCCCCAGATTCAGCTTCAGTGGAAGGCATTTCATGACAGTGATGTAGATTTAATCTCTTTCACCAACCAACAGCCAATCGTTAAAGATAACGGAGAGACATTTGATGTGTCCCTTACTGCGACATATTACGTCAAAGATACGTCACTTGACAGACTAACACTTGAATGCAAAGAGCCGGAACCAGGGAATAAGTTCCATTTAACAACTAAACTTGACTTGATTTTCACTGGTAAGATCCTCTTGCCCACGTGTGGTGTGTAAGTTATTCCGATATGCCAATGCTGACGACCAACGAAAAGAAACACAGTGAACTTTCTAAATTGATAGCAAGATAGCAATGCTTCTTTATTTCCCCGAAAGATTATTTGCTATTTAATTAGTGCAAGTAATTACATTTTCTACAGTTATTTAAAGCACAATAGGAAGGCTTCGGATTTCTTATCATATGTAGTTGGGTTTATTCCTGCCCACGTCATGACTTTGTGACGTTAGGCAAGCTACTTCATCGTGCACCTTTCATTTTTACTTATTGACACCTCACCAAGCAACATGTACACATAAAAAATTCTTTTATAAAGCCAATTTGAGAACAAAAGGAAACAAAAAAAAGGTTATTTCAGTTATAAATAATAAAGTTTTTTGTAAAGAAAGAATTATAACTTACGTGGCAATAGAGAGGATTTAAATAAGTGGCTAATCCTATTTGGAAACATTTTTAAGAAGTTGGTTTTATCTTTGTTGAAAAATAAAAAATGATGCTTTCAGGTAGAAATGATGAATTTCCCATTACACATATACAATTAAACTTGCTTTTCTCTGAGGCTGTCCTCGAGAGGTACATTATCCCTTCAAAATCTCTCTCTGAGTTCCCTATGACATTTAGGGTTCAGTCGATTATAGGACTCAGGCATCGCGCTGAGCCAGTGACAAATGTATCGACAAACCATCGGAGCAAGAAAAGATTGAATCGGAAATGGATCGTATGTTCCATTGCCCCTTATGAAAAAGTGACCCCTTCACACAAGAATGTTGGGATCATTCTTTTTTTATTACCCCATTATACATTAGATTCATAATGAAAAGGCGTGCTTACAAAAAGAAAAAAAAAACAAGAGGGCGCTTTTCATTTTTTTGCGAGAATGCACATCAGTGCACGTGATGAAGCATGGGGACAGTACCTCTTACCTTAACAGCCTAAAGTTCGGCCAAATATTTGAAATTTAAGGGCAATATACAATCTTTTGGTAAGTGTCATATTTTTAGGGCAAAAGTGTCCGATCCCCAATTGTTCTCTTCCGCTTTTGTTAACTTCGTCTACCAGTAGTTCAACCGAAGTTTCGTAGGTAATAAAATGATCTCTTCAGGGCATACATCGGGCGATGTAATTAACCAAGAAGTCTCAAACTTTAGAAGTGCATAACATCAAATTCAACCCGTACATCGGCGAATGTTAAGGGGGGGGGAAAGGTGTGCATCGTAGAAAAGCTAGCACATGTGTCGCTGAGAGTATACGAATGAAAGGTTTCCAGTGTATTCAAATTGGCAATTGCTTTGAGATATTTCAGTGGAAATATATAGAACCACAGAGTTTAAAAGTTAATTATGATGAATTTAAAGGTAATATGGTACAGACTTTGGCAAAACTATAGTTCACCCGTTTTGTGGAAATTGTCGGACATCGAAGTACAACACGGGCAAAACTAAGTTTCGATTTAAGACTCCGTAAACCACAAAAACATCTAAACACTCGAGGCAATTTTCAAGTTTACTTGTTAATAACAGTAGGCCTAACCATCCCTATGCTACCGCTAATTATTTTTAATAATTCCTCCATAGAAGCTACTTTTATACAAAAGTTTAGGAAAACAAAATGTTTTAAATGAGATAAATCATTAAATACGACTTTGCTATGGCTATTTTTGTATTCTTAGGTTACATATCGTTAGTCAACGAAAATAAGTACCAAGTAACCAACCTCAAAGTGAAGACAGTAGTTCCTTGTTTTAGATGCAATTACTACTGTCACATAAGTTTCATCAATTTAAATGCCTGGCTGTTTATGACGCAGATTTTAACCCAATGGAAGAGGACGGATCACCTGCAGCACCTAGTAAACTCGGCTGGATTATTCCTGTGATAGGTGTTACAATCTTTCTCTTAATCGTCTTTGGAATATTCACCATGAAATACATCTGTAAGCCCAAACATTCTTCTTTACTTTCTATTGTACTATTTCCAAGTCTACAGTGTGAATACAAATTCTGATAAAGTGGATATGTTGAAAGCACTTATTAATAGAAGCCAAATCTGCATCATTTCAAGTTATTGCTTTATTTCTGTATAACTTAAATTCCAAAAAAAAAAGAGTGCCATGGACTTTCCCCCTTCAAAAAGAATGAGTAGCAACACGTTCCTTGCCTGTATGCTGTTTTATGATAATAATTCGTTTCACTTGTAAGACCACTGTATGATTGTTGTGTTCTTGTGATTGTGAGTGGGAATACATGTATTCCTGTCTTACACAAATGAACTTTTACTCTCGAATGTAACACACTTAAAAGCTCTTATCACTTCAGTTTCAGCAAAAAAGAAGAAGCAAGATTCTAAGACGACACCAAAAAGCAACGAAGAAGTAGGTTTAATAAATTAGTTGATTTTTTATTTATACACTGTGACATACATATTACGGATTAAATAATCATTCAACTCGTACAGAAATGTAACAATAGTAAACAAAATGGCAGAAATATTTGTTAATTATATGGTATGTGAATTTAAAATGAAAAGTTGTCACTTGATCTCACGAGCAAGGAAATTTAAGAAGAGGACGGATCATGAACTTTAATCGGCAATTCACCTCAAAAAGGAAGCAACGGTTTGAAAAATTCCGTTGATTCTCAAACGCGGCATGCGACTCCCAAGCCGTATCGATGCAGCCTCTGAATTGATTTTAACGTTGTGGGAAAATCATATTCGACAAACAGAGCCGCCATCAAGAAGGGGGAAGGGGCATGGGAGGTATTCCCCCTGTTATGGACTTTTCCCTAACGCACCCTTCAGTCCGCTCCTGCACAAACGTCAATGGCGGTGGTGGTAAGTTATTGGTCTATTTTATCGTTTTCAATTACAAATTGTTCTGAAACTGTCTCAGTTTTCTTTAGTCCTTTGTAAATTATCAGCATTTTTGTGCGCTCCTCTTCATTAGTGTGCCAATTACTATCATGTAATACCGTCTCAAACGTATTCAAATTATTCATCGGTGAGAGTCTTACAATAAGGCCGTTTGCTCGTGTGCATAGGGGTACTGAATTATGGAGGAGTACAACTTTGCAGGAAAGCAAAAAAACAGGCGATTCCTTGCCGAAAGGAGATGCTTTTTTGCACTGAATTTTATCCCTCAAATGAATCTGTCTTGAATATATCATTTTTAACGATGATTTCATAATTTGACCTTTGCTGACCTCACATGACCTTTAAGCCCCACCAAAAATTTAATAACAAAAAAGTGAAAAAAGGAAGTGTGTTGGAAAAGATTCGAACCCAGGCCGTCTGTGTAAGAAGCCGAGCACTTCCACTACGACCTCAACGAATTCATTTTACCAGGGAGTTGTTATTCGAAAGGAGATTTAACGGAAAGTTTACTTTATGCTAAGCCTCTAAGACCATTAAATTCCGAGGAGGTTATCAATGATAAGCTACTTATTCCGTCGATGGCAAAATCTTTCTTTTCTTTGTTGGCTTTAATTTGATATTGATGTTTTAGCAACATCATTCAAGTCTAGTAATACTATCACAATTGGCTTACTCAGGACAATGCTTTGATGAGTAGGTTTACACAGCCGCCAGTTTACGGGCAGGTGCTTCAAAACTCGAAACGACTGTTCCATTGAAATAAATCAATAAGGTATTCACCTTCCTATAGAAGGAACGTCATGCAAATGATCTGCAGAGACAGAAGTCTAATTTTTTCACAACAATTTGGACAGTTTCCGGAAGTTTTCTGAAATGCCAGGTGTAGAATCATGTTCATATTTTTACATAAACACTTACTGGTGTACTCTTATCCGCATCATCGAGCGTCCGAAGACGCATTTTTTTTTTCAGCGACTGGCAATGCTATGGCAGTAGAAACAAACCCCCAGTCTTACTTCAGATGTAGCAGATGACAAATTTCCTTTGTATGAACTACCTAATCCAGAATAAGTCTTATAGAATTGCCGAGAAAGATACAAGGGGCAGATTACTGTGTGGCCTTGGCGGTGCAAACCTCACTTCAAAGCGATGTATCTCCTTCCAAATAACAACCCCCTAGTTATATGTATTGAATTTCTGATCATGCTATAGTCACATCATCCTTTACTTAACAGTTATGTTTGTGAAAAATAAAATAATGTTCATAGCTTTTACGAATGATCAGGCTGAAACCTCGCCGTCTGAATGGCAGATACACGTGTCTCGGTTTAACTTTTGTCAGGGAAATAATATTAAATGAAAGCGTAGACGACTTTCCCCTCCTTCGTCACGCTTCGCATTCCATATCTCATAACCATGTTAGGGCACTAATGCACGGGATTATTCTAAAACACTTTTCCGAAAAATGGAATATCATGAGAAACCAATATGATATCATTTGTAGAATGATTTGAAATAATGGAAGAAAGTCTTTGTCGTTATGCACTTTTTGAAACATTGTACGGCGTGCTTAATTCGCGTGAATTCCTTGTCGGTAGATGGTGAATATTAATACACATACCAACAACAACAACAACAACAACAACAACAACAACAACAAAAAAACATTCTTACACATGCTTTTTAGTCGAAAACACTTAAATAGGGTGTTCATACTATCCCCTCTTGTCCATTCCAATTGCCAGCGGGTAATTTGAATTCTCATTGCCCATGATAGTGTCACCATTTTGTAATCGCCACGTTGCTTCCACTAGGCTCAATGCCGGTGTGTACCAGGGCGCCATGTCGCAGCCAGAATATCACAAAATAATACGAATTTCTAAATATGAAACTAGTTCAAAGATTTGCCAAGTATAGCACCATTTTGCATCTTAGCCACCTTAAAATGAACAAAAATTCTTAAGGGGATTAGTTGCCATCCCTCCACGTACACAACACATGCACCCTTCTCTTGTACCCAACCAAAAGTAAGAAGAATTCACTGAGCTATGTGAAATTTTCCAGATGTGATCAGTTCGAAAATTTGCAAAAGATAGCACCATTCTGCAAGCCATTTTAAACGAACAAAAATTTCTCAAAGAGGAGGGGGAAACCCATTTCCCTTGCAGCCTTTCCCCCCACCACGGCACTTCCGTACTAGATGATCAAGGTAGGTGGATTCCAGGTACAAACGAATCGTAAAAACTCACATGCACACTTTGAACGACTTTTTGGGTTCGTAATGTTACGACATCATCTTCCGTGGTTCCCCCCATTACCAACTCCTAGGGTCGCAACTGACAAAGGTATACTATTCTCAGGAAGGGTGCCGCCACTCAAAGCTGGCAAAATGGCAAGTTCGATGCTGACATTTACATGAACTATTTTGTAGTCACTACTTGACTTCTTCCAGTTTTGATACCCTGAATGAAGTGGTGCTTGGTTGTCTACGTACATAGGCGTGCGGGAAGACATTTCACAGGGAGGGCGGAGGGTGTTTGCCCTGAAAATTTTGCAAATTGCCCTGATTTTCCCCTTTTACCACTATAGCACTCAGGACGTGTATGGATGAGTGTCCCCCCCCCCACAAACTATAAAGAAAGATATTATTTTGGGAGTTTTGGGTTATACTTGTATTGGGTTCATACATCATTACATCAGTGAGTGTCGAAAATTGGTTGCATCCTACCAGGCTACCAATCCCCTGCTAACCCCATCCTATATTCAGAATAGGTATGCCTCTGTTTTGCGTAGGTGTCGTTTGCATAAGACCGTTCAATATTAATCAAAGCTATGCTGCTGAGCCTGTCTTGACCCATTGTATTTCTTATATAAGTTTTCATTCTTGGTAACCCACTAAACGCACGTTCCGCTGTGCAAAAAGTTGCTGGAATTAAAGCAAATATCTGTAAAGCCTGTGAAAGTTCTGGCGGCATCGAAAGCAAATCAGCCTGATGCAATGTGTTATATATGTGACTTGCTGTTGTGAAGTTTAATGATTCGTTTTCAACCTTGCCCTGCTGGCAAACGCCGCTGCCCGCCGCACTGCTCACTGCACTGCCCTTGCCCTAAAAATACAAGTGTCAGTGCCCTGAAATAAGCATTTTCCCTGTTCTGGGAGTGCTGCAGCCCCCCCCCCCCGACCCCTTGCCTCGTACGTATGTCTGCGTAGCTTTCTGTACGCTATTTTCCTTGTTCAGTATCTAGCCAAGATGTGGAATTTTGTTTCGTGTACTACGTTGTTGACGATTATGTTTTGTTCACGATAGATTAAGTAATGTAATGTTTCGTGAAGATGTTGTATTTGAACTGACAACGGTTGTAGCTAAGTTATATCCCGAAAATCAAATTGCTGCGCAGGGTGATTCAAAACCTTCAAAAACGTATTTTTGGAACGCCCATTGACTGGTTACTGAAACCAAAATCTATGCAAATCATTTTTTATACTTTTAAAACCTAAATTAATTGTGATCAGCGTGCCATCACCTAACAAAACCTCGACGATTTATATGCTCTCTCGGTCTTTTCACAGTTCGTTTAAATAAAGTAGAATCAGTCATTCAAGTAAAGTTTTGATTTTTTAAAATGCCGCCCTCGACCAAAGTTCCGATTCTCTGTCTGGCCGCGTATGAGAGTTACTGATCTAGACTTTATTCACAATCTGTCTAAAGCTGGATAATTGTAGAATTACCGTCGTAACTTTATATCTTTCATAGTGCCATTTTAGGAAAACTACTTCAATGCAAAAACACACATGATAAACATGGAATTATTCATACTGGTGACTCACGTTAAATGTAGATATTAAGACAGGGGTTTCTCCAGGGTGGGGGCAAGGGTCATAGTCCCCCGTCGAGGATTTTTTCGATTTTTTTTTTCTAGGAGCGTAATGGGTACCATGAAGTATGTTCCCCGCTACGACCAGCCGCCCCAACGAATTTCTTTGTTTTGCTCTTAAGAAGGACAGATGATTTCTATAAAATTTCCAAATTTTCAAATATCTGCGTTAGAAGTCTCAGACGTTTTCGTGTTTGTCATTCTTTTAACAATCCCGCCGCCTTTGTTCGGACTTTGTATTGCCCCCCCCCCTTTTTAAGGTGCTTTTCCCACCCACCCACCCACCCACCCACCCCCTATTTTAGGAGCATTGCTCCCTCTGTTACGCAAATCTTGGTTCCACGTCTGATAGCAAAAACAAATTTGTGGTCTTGAGGGCGATTTCCTGCAACCTAGGACGTCTGGTAAGCCAGATTTTCTGACACAACCACCGTAGATCTGAGGTTGGATTGGTCCTGTGAGACGCTGTGAGAGCTATAACAAATATCATTCTTCTACAACTGTTTGCGATAGATACACGTTCGGAGCCTCAAGAATAAAGATTTCGCCCTCGCAAACGGGTGAGCACTCTTTAGGCCCGAGATCCCCTGCATGCGACTCTCTACCTCAGCACAGCCATTGCATATGACACTTACCCTCAACAAGTTATAGAATCACTGAAGATCCAATAATTTACATGACTGTGGAGTAATTGATGCAGGACTTTAAACATTAGTTTAACAAACTGTGTCAGAAAATACATAAATACAACATTAATTGCTTCGATGATGTAGATAAAAATGAAAATGACTGATGAGTAGTAAACCATTTGTTTATATGTCGATAAATGTGTTTTGTCTCATTTCAGGTGATAAAAATGTTGCCAGAGAAGACATATGATGCCAAGGCTACTTTAGGTGAGAAAATATACACCGAAGGGTGTTTCATAAAAAAACATTTAATATCAGTATTTTTAGCATGAAACATTTTGTAGCAACGGGAATCACAAATTTCAGGTATACGGAATGAAATGTTTACAAATGTAGAAAACATACACTTACAATTTTTCTGTAACAGCCATTTTATTAAAATATTTTAGAGAAAGGTTGGTTTCGTAATGCAAAAATAGACAATAGCACTAAAAGATTTTTATGAAAGCAATTTTTGGGATACACTATCACTATTTCTCTTTCGTTCTGAACAGATCTCAAGGGAGTATTTCTGAAGCAGATAAAGGAAAAATACAAAGACTGGTACAATGCAGTTCAACCTATTCCGTACATTAAAGACAGACTGTATTGTGTTGACAAAGTTTTTGTAGAGGGCGGTATTGAATACCTAGATTCAGTAGAAGGGATAGGAGGACGTGGGGTATGGAAAAGCTTAGAAACGTATGGAAATGTCTTTAACACTTCTCATGTCAGTTCAACACGGCGTATCTTAGAGGGCGAGCCTGGATACGGCAAATCAACTGTTACTCTTCAGTTTGCATATGACTGGTGTAACCCGAAAACAGCGTCTGCTTTTAAGGATGTTGAAATACTAATTCTGCTTCGATTAAGACAGCTAGGTGGCGTACCATCCATTTATAAAGCCATAAAACGATTTATTCTTCCAAGAGATACAACAATCAGTGAAACAGACATTGAACAAATCCTTCGCAACAGTAAGTCAGTTGTTGTCATACTGGATGGATTCGACGAGTACCCGGATCAAGATAGTACAACTGTCACTGACGTCATGACCATCATAGCCAGACAGATGTTTACAGATTTTGAAGTAGTGACTACTACAAGATCATCATTTTTACCAAAGAAATATCCTCCATTAACAAAGCGGATAAGATTGACTGGCTTTGATGACAAAGCACGTAGATATTACATACGTAAGGCAGTGGTAGGTGATAATGATGAAAGTGTAAGAAAAATTGAAGGATATCTTGAGGACAACCCGATATTAAGTGATTTATGTCAGGTTCCCCTGTTATTCGTCATATTCGCCCATATGACGTATGAAAGCGAACACTTTCGTAAATTAAATTCAGTGACAAGCTTTTTCCGTTACATGATTTCTTGCTTTCATAGTCACATGAGAAATAAAATGGACGACGAAAACGTTTGTAAATATGAATTATTAGAAAATGACCATCGAGCTCTTGATAAATTGGCTTTTGAAGCTTTCAGTGGACAAAGTCAAAGAATAGTTTGGAATAAACATAAAATGTGTCAATTAGTAGGTCAGGAGTTTTATGATCAGTACATACGTATTGGTATTTTAGTAGAGGAAGAGAGTGTTGATATCATTGATGATCCGGGTACTCCTATTGCTGAACACGTATATTACAAGACGGGAGTAAGCTTTTATCATAAACTCTTCTGTGAATGGTATGCTGCCCATTACCTCATTGAATACCTTGAGAGGAATCCAACTTTAGACTTGCGTGAATTTCTTCGACATCTAGATCCGTTCGACGTTCAGTATTTATATCGTTTCGCCTGCGGAATTAGTTCTGATTCTGCAGAGAAAATCATTGATTACTTAAAGAATATTGAAGGCGGTGATAAATTTGCAATTCTCTGTATCCTGGAACAAACTGGCAAGATTGATAACATAAACGAAACAATTCGTCAGTTGTGTGATGAGGGTGTTGTAATCAGTGGCCATGACACTCTTTTGCTACAAAGGTCTTCTATGCAACTATTGGAAATAGCAGCGAGAAATGAGGTAAGTCATTTTAATATTATAATTCTTGAAATTGAACATTTAAAAGGGAAATCAACAATTTTAGATATAGTATGACGTGCGACTGATATGACATCAATGACTAGTAATATACTGAATAATACAAAAGGGACGGTATTCTGTCGTCGATACATTGGCTGTGAAGAGAAGGGAGGGGGGGGGGGGGCAATAGATAAAGCAAACCGCTAGCTCTCGTTTCATGTACCAGGAAAATTGTCAAAATGTACTTGAATTCCCACATTGTAATCACAGGTCTAGCTTATAATTTAGTATATTTTTGTAAGATTTAAAGAAAGATTGTAAAACAATAAGTTGTTCATATTTCATCTTATTCTTCTGCATATTTTACTGTTGTTGGTTTGTGTATTATACGGAGAAGTTACACAATATTGCCTGTTAGGGAAGTTTACGTACATTACAAGTTTCATCTGAACGACCTTTATTTTGAAACCTTGTAAATTTACATACAGGCTTACATCAATGTGAGAAAGATTTTTATTTTTGAAAATTTGTTGCTTGGTTGGAGAAGGCTGGTCTACTGCCCTTAGCGACACCCCTAGCTAGACAAGGTCCTAGTGGATGTCGGCGTTGGAGGGGCGTCATACCAAAGTCCCCTTTCACTAGGAAGAAAATGAGGATTTCGAAGTACGCAGTCAGTTTAAAAGTTTTCATTATCTTCTTGTAAACCATCTGACATTAGCAAATGTTTTGTATAGGGGGAATGGTTTGATCATCTTGGCTAAAGCGCAAAAATAAGAAAAACCTTTACTACAAATGAAAACTTCTGCACATAAAGTAAGTTCAAACACAGGGTCGTTTTTCATCTCAGCAAACTTTTTTAAAAAATGACATAATCCTCAAATCCTTTCCAACCCAGACGTATCACATCTTAGAGCAGGGCCGGATTTCAACATGGGCCTGTGGGGCACGTGCCCAGGGGTCCCACACCTAGTGAGTCCCACAAACTGGTTTATCAAACTAAAATTAATTGAAATACCCTTACACATGCGCCTCTAAGTGTTGTGTATTGTTAGGAGAGTGTAAAGAGGGACGAATTTGAATTGGTGGAAATTGTTCTCAGATTGTTCATAAATTAGTTAACTTTAGTTTCATAGAGGAAGTTGGGGAAAACTAGATCGCTAACATTTTCGGGCATTAAATATACTGGCAGAAAATTTACCAAATCAGGGGCGGATCTAGAGGGGGGGCGACCCGGCCCCCCTTTTTGAAAATGCAAAAAAAAAAAAAAAAAATGAAAGGGAAAAAAGAGTGACAAAAAAAAAATGGAAAGGAGAAGAGACAGCGAGAAGGACAGAGAGTGGAGTGATAAAGAGTAAAGCTGCAATCAGCAACTGAACCTCAAAGCATGGGAGTCATAGCGCACAGCAGATCAGTTTGAACGTCGATTGGGACATTCACACGCATGCTGTCTTACTACATGATTGGATACAGTCAATACGATACAGTACCGATACAATACCACCAGCCAATCGAAAAATACCTTACGAGACAGTAGGCATCAGTTGGAATCGGCTGCTATCAAGCGTGGCAAGTGCCATTTCCGGCCATCTGGGATGTGTTAAATCGTCAAATTTTCTTGGCACGCTCCGCGCCAACCTATGGTGGCGCTCCGCTTAGATATTAAACGCAGTGGCGTACACTGGGGGAGGCCATTGGGCCATGACCCCCTCTCTGGTGCCGATTTTTTTCAGTTCCAAAAAATACGTAAAGTTTTTAACACAAATTTTACTTCAAAAGGTAGCATATGTGGCACCAGATTGCATGTAAGGACACAAAATTTTTCAAAAATTTTCAAAGGGGGAGGGGACCCCCTCCCCTTAGACCCCGCCCCCAGGCCGGTGATCACACAACATACTGCATCCCCCACGTGCGAGAAATCCTGGGCACGCTACTGAGTAAACCGGGATTCAAACTTGCAACCCTTGGACAAAAAGTCCCACCAGCTGAGCTAATCCGTCCTCACAGAAATGTGTAATAAAATAAAATCAAACTTTACATTTTGTTCACAAAAATTGCACTTGCTGATGGCTGCTATCAAGCCTGGCAAGTGCCATTTCCGGCGATCTGGGATGTACTAAAATCTCAAATTTTCTTGGTACGCTCCGCGCCAACCGATGGTGGCGCTCCGCTTAGATGGTATAGTGCCGTCAATCACAGGTCGAACAACTTCGGCCCCCCTTTTCAGAAATCCTGGATCCGCCCCGGCAAATGAAACCGAAAGAAAAACAGACGAACATTATTGTAGAGTTCGAAATATCAATATTTTCACACAAATGAACAAATTGGGCCGAATTTCCGTTTTCATTCCAGCCAGGTATCACGAATTAGGTAGTTGGACACCTTGTCAAGCCACCCCCTTCTATTGGGGAAAAGAATGAACTTGGTGTAGTGGAATAGTCCGAAAGTCAAGAATAATGTACTCACAAACCACATGCAATTCAAAACATGAGGTTCAATTGGTCGTAAAAGATTGTCCTGCTGGAAATCGTTGAAAATGACGAAAACCTTGATTATATTCAGAATGCCGTGGTCTCAGTTTTCAGACGCTTTGTTTGTATAATGAAGGAAACATTCATTTTTTGTGTTCTTTATGAAATATATTAATCGTAAAATTGTAGTACTAATCGGTATAAACTTCCTCGACGAAGCTCGAATGTCTTAAAAAAGAAACAGTAAGACAGAAATTTTAGCACGCTCCTCGCGCAGTTACCTACACGTGTTAATAGTGCTAGGTGTACAATCATGGGGACACATGAACCCCTTATTGGCCTACCGAGAAAACAAAAAATGCAAAAAAAAAAAATTAGTAATATACAAGCCTGTGATGACGTTCCATACTCAGGCAAATAGTGCCTGGAAAGTGCCAGTTCTTGTGATCTAGGAGGTGTCTCCATCCAAAATTTTCTTAAGCGTTTCGCGCAAACCATCGGTGGTGCTCCTCTTACGTACTGTTCTCCATTGCTTATCGAAGTCACAAAGGTGTCCCTCTTTGTCCAAACTCTAGATCCACGCCTGAATACTTATGTCAATCGGTCCGAGAGTTTACCCGCTATTCCTTTTCGACAAATCTTAGTCCATCCGACATCACATTTTGTTTTGCATCACTTTACTAAACATGAAATCTGAGCAAGGTCTGAAAATTTTGGTATTTTTCTGTAAATCGTTCCGAACGCCTTATGGCTAAGTCCAGTTTAGTTTCAGTAATTTTTGTTACTTTCATTATGGCTTTGCTATACAAAGTTATTAATTCCAACAGCTAAAATCCACCAAAATACACCTTGTTAGTTTTACTGAAAAATAAGAGCTTCACCCCAGGCCACTACCCTGCATCAGTAACTCTTCACAATCTAAAATCCTCCCCCGAGCCGCTGAAGAGGTGGCTTTACGCTTACAGCCCAGTCTATCATTATAAGTTCTTTTTCAAGGAGCCAAATGACTGTCTCAGGGGCCCCACATAGGTTCGTCTTCAGGGCCCCCACATTAGTAAATCCGGCCCTCCTAAGGGCTAGCTCAAATTACAATAAGCTTTCAATAAATAATAAGGATCTGTTTAAAAAACAAATCGAACATTTTTCAAAAGCAACACATTCTAAATCTAAATCATGATAAGTAATCATTTCTCATGGTAAAGACAATTACTCCATCCCAAACAATAAGAAATATTTTATAAATAATAGAAAACTGTTCTCAAAGTCTTTTCAGTAAAACATGTGGAATGAGCTAAGACTGCCAAAGATAATAGTAAGTCGAATCATATATAGCGTTCAATGACAGGATTACTCTCATCCGCTTTACAAGTCACAAACATATACGATAAAAGTAATACGGAGAACCTCAAACAAAAATCATAGTAATGCAAAAGACCGAAACCAAACTATAGGATTCGTGCAACTAGTGAACAATTGACGCAACAAATATGTTTTAAGCTTTGACTGAAACTGTTCAGTGTTGCAGCAAGACGAATGTTTCTTGAAACGATTACCCTCAGGTACTGCGGCTGAAGTAATGGAACGTTCACCATATAATTTGGTGTAAGGTCGAGTGTTCACTTGAAGAAAATGTTCAGAGGAAGAACGCAGAGACCGTCTAGGACAACAGTCACTAAACAAATTGAGCAATTCCAACGATGACCTTGTAGGAAATGAGTAAGATTGTAAACCAGGCTGTGCATTTGATTGGCAATCAGAATAACTGTTGAAGCATATAATTCCTGCTATTTGTTGAGATGGTCCAAGAACTAAACGTACATCAATGTTTGGCACGAATTGTAATTTGTTAAGTTAGCTCTCAGGCAGGACGAAAAGCAAGGAATTACTAACACCCAATTTTGACAATAGCAAAACATTTAGAAGCTCCTTAGGTGTATTGACATCTAGTTATTCATCAGTTGTACAACAATCCTTTTAAATGACATTAAGGCTTTGCATCTGTTATTTACATTTTCTCTCACACAAAGGATAAATTAAAAATATCTCCAAGATTGCTCACATAATCAGAATTTTAAACAGTGATGTTGCCAATTTCCAAACTGGGAAAGAAAATAAGTCAATTACAAGAAAAAGTTTGTACAGACCAGCATTAGGTACTTGCGCCTGTAGTTAACGAGTTTTGATAGCCAATTGAAGAGGATTGTACACAGGTGCAGGAGGCATTGGGCCTTGTAACATTCTCTATCTACAGTCAGACCAGAATATATCCACTTGCGTTTAAACCTCCGTATACCCAGGAGCATGAGGCCTTAGAATTATAGGTCATTCAGTCAAAGCAGCATCGTTATAAAGAACACTCCGAAGGCCAGTATTTTTACTGGCTTAGAAGAAAACCGATTTTCTTCACAGGTGACCCCAACAACTAAGTCCAAATCACAAATATACTGATGAAAGAGATGAAAATTGATGTCACGTTATCTTCGAGAAGTTACCTCGTTTAAAAATCATGGTAGACCGCTGATGTTAACAAACCACTTTATATACCAGAGTGATCGATGGAAGATCGCAATGGAAAGAAACAAATAGAGCAAAATTACGCTTTAAGGTTAAGTTATGTCTATATCAAAAAATTTCAAAGCAAGCTTACCTCTCACACAAAAAGTGCACTAAATAATGCGGATTTAATTAAATGTAATACACTAACTTACCGATTCATTTGGCAATTACCTCAATGCTTCCAGGAGGTCCTAAGCCGGTCTTGTGGTAGTGGTACCAGCATCAGAGTAGTGCCACGTCACAGCCAAATATTACCATACTATATGGCGTTTGTTCTACCATGCATCAGTTCAAAGTTTTGCCTAAAACGCTACTGTAAAGCATTTAAGCAACCTTAAATAAACAAAAAAAAAAAAAGAAAATAAAGAGGATGAGATTCAACCACTTTACTTAGAAATCACACTATATCCTTACACAAAACAGAAGTAAGAACAATTGACTGAAGTGTGTTGAAACTTTGCCAAATACGTCACCATTTCGCAGCTAAGCCACTTTTGGTGAACAAATATTTTTCAAATGTTCTCCTCACGTTAGACCCCTTCTTCGGGACGGCGCCTGCACACTAGGTAAAGGAGGATGTGTCCGAACCCGGTTGCAAACTATTGTTGGTATGAATACGCGCACTTACACCGACTTTCCGGTTTATGTAGGGTAGGGTAACCATACAATCTTCTTTGTTTTCCCCAATCATCAAATCCTGGCGGCCCCACCAGAACTATGATGATTGAAAAGCTGCTAGTTCTGCTTTTGAATGAGACATAATTAAAGTCATTTTATTGTCTTTGACTTACATTGTAAGAACCACCAAATCGCACAATATCATGTTAAATCATTACAAAGTCGCCATGTCGGGAGGTGGGACTTCCCACTCCCGAAGCCTCCCCCATCGCATTTTCGCGGTTCGCACCTACCTTCGGTGGTACTCAGTGGATTCCCCCTTCTCTTTATTAAAACCCTGCATCCGCCCCTGTTATCAATTTATGGAGGTATCTCTTTGTTAAACAGAAAATTTGAAATTGTTTCCATAGTCACATATAGCTACATAATAGCTACATATTTCGTTGAGAGTATTCTTTAAGCGAAAAAATACCAACAGGGAGGCTACTCTGGACGGTCATATACAAGTTGGAATGTACATTCTTTCAGCTGTCACGTAACATAGGAAGCACTGGACAATGTTTTTAATATCACTCGAATATGGATGAAAAGACGATAGAAGCTTGTAACTTGCAATGTGACACAGAGAAATTTAAGGAAAAGGTTTAAAATTTAATAAACTTCTCAGGGTCTACTATTTTACTTATAACCAAGTTTAACACAAAATATTGCAATATGCAGGCTGTATACCGTCGGTTCCGGATCCGAGTGCATTTTTCCTCGGACTCGGAATTAGTTCAGAATGGGAATTCCCGGGATCGCAACTTCCCGGAACGGGTTGCAGTTTTATTAATTTTATTGATGCACGTGAATAGTCAACTAAATAACAGGGTCATCCCGTGTATGAAACGGACTTCTGAAAAATGCTGGTTTGAATTAAGTGTAATTGAAAAGTAGTACAAAAGGCATTTATTTGATTTATTTGCTAAACTGTCAAATGACTGGACTCAAAATTGGCCTCGGACTGGGAAACCTTGACTTGGGAACTGCCCGAAATGGTGGTCACTGGAATCAAACAACTTGGCTTTGAACTGGGTAAGGTAGACTCCGATAGAGCCTTGGTATTCTGACTGTTTCCATAATTTCTCTTTTAAACGCATTTGCTCTTAGCATTTTCATAAGGAGGAGTTTATTTGTATCATTCCACTTGGTCATACTAAAGTGTCATTAAAAACCGGTATACAGACGACGTTTGAAAATACATTCTTTAACTTGTCCATTTAAAAGAACATCGCGATACAAAAGTTACAAATCTGTGATGTTTTACAGTTTCATCGGTTTTCATGCTGCTGTAAATATTAACTTGATTAGATCATGGAGCTACTATATTAGCTCCATGATTAGATATGAGTAAATCAAATTATGTGTCTAGTTCATTAGAATTGGGGCTTGGGTTATCAGTCTTATTTTTGTTTGCAATAAAATGATAACAATGAAGTAAAATATTATTGTATTCCTAACATATCTTCTCCCCAAATTATTTATTCAAAACAAAAAAAAAAAAAAAAAAGATGGCAAGCATTGTAAAATTTACAACTGAACTTACAACTGAATTTGCTGCATTTTTACATTAACCTTTTTACCTAAATTAATTTCCTTTGTTTAATTCAAATCTTAGTATTAACGGGTTAATATCTTCTGCTGTTTGATCAATTTTTTCGCGCATTTTACGCTATTTGCACCCTAATAAACTCACCTGTAGTTGAGTTTGTTCATAACAACGTCCAAAAATTCTTTCTCCTTTCATCAATTTTATCGTGTTTGAATGTTCTGAATAGTCTTCACTCCTAAACGAAAAGAAAATGTCAAAAGCGTTAACATTTACATTATATTTTATTTACCCATCTATGCATACGATATTCTCTAATTCACAGATTCCCATCGAGCGAGTGGTGCTATATAATTGCTTGCAATCAGTGGACCTCTCTACATTAGCTATCAGGACCACATCAGGCCTGGTCCTCACATCAAGGATTCCGGTCAAGCGGCTATCGGTCCAGATGTACCACAGAAATATGAACAAAGATGAAGCCATCGATATTTTTCAGTTTGCCTCAATGTGCCCGTCATTACTTCAGCTAGAGTAAGTAACTGATGCAGAGGTGTCAAATATTTAATAGATTTCATACAATGAGTTCTGTATTCATTACTTCTCATTACGGTAGAAAGTACTCCGCCGAGACTCTTCAAATAAACCTACAGAAAAGCTTTCAAAGATGATGTAAACTTCACACTTCGAGGAAGTCATAACCTCAACTGTAGACAATAGACAGTAAAGTTTGTTTCAAAGTGATAGATCCAGCTTATCAGCGATGTTGGCTGCTAGACGTTGGAGACGCCAGACGGATCAGAGATTAGACCCCACGGGGACTGTCCTTCCTCGTCTGGGATTTTCTTTTTTCATTTCGTCAGGTGTTTAGTCTGTACGATAGACATGTAATCCCCTGGGGTGACCAGTCACCTATACGGATTACCTGGTTTTCCTTCCATAGCCTGTTTGTTTAACAGGAACCCAAAATTTGCGGCGCACTTTGCACGTTATAGAATCAGAGTTGTTATGTTTCTTTCATAGTTGCATTTCACATAGATGAATAGTACAAACCCTTTTCCTTCCCAACTAATCTATAGGTAGGCCACACAATTTTATGCAGAGATCGGGAACATAGCAGCTCCCTTCATGCGACTCCCGCAAGGATGGATTACTTTATCAGACAGACGGGGAGGATACAATGCAATACTATGTTATACCCGATAGGATGTCAACTAAAATGGCATTTGATCTATATTGCTTGATATGATTGCAGCGTATTAAAGTGTGCCACAAAATTTTTGCATCCTATGCAACTCCACAGTTAACATTTCCCGACAAACACCCAATCAAAGCACAACTCGGCACCTCAAGTGTATACCGACATTATGCAAAATATGCCTTGCGATTGAAAGACGCTGTATGAAGGTTTTCTTCCAGTCCCTTCCCAGAAGGGGACGAATTTATAACGTCGTGAGCAGATTCTATAACGTATACGGAAGGTGAAACATGGCAGACGATATCTCCATATATTAAACTTTCTACCGTGGACATGCGGATGAAGCGTTAATTGTTAACTGCGTGAAAATATGATATGATAAAAGATTTTCCTTATCAATCACACGAACAATGGTACAAGCTTTAACAGCCTCGTCCATCAAAATATAGCATAAAAATAATCTAAAGTTATAATGCGGTATATCTTATTTTCTTCTGGCAACAAAATGATTTCTTAACTTGTATACACAACCAACTAAATGTGAATTTGTGTTTGGTCCAAGTCCTCAGCCAAGGGGGACCGGGGCAGGGTGAAGTCCCCGAAAGAATTTTCGCTCCCCTATAGAAGATCAAAACTTAACATTGTTTTCATGGATTTAGTATATTACCCCCCCCCCCCCAAAAAAAAAAAGGCTTTTCGCCCCTGAAAGCTCTCTCACCCCCTTTCAGCAACTTGTCTGCCTAGGTTTGGTAACGAAAATTTCTAGGAAAACAAAGTTGGTTCTTACAGCTTCGACCGATTTTCACAGTTCAATTATGATATATATTATTAAACGTATATGGTGCTTTTCTCCTTTGTCATTCTGATTTTCATTCACTGAAGTAAAATATACTTGTAAATTATTAAAAGTAAACTCGATACACCCCTTTGAATATGAGAACATGAAATCTTAGATAAAGATGAAGTATTGTACTGCTTTTTTAATTCTCTTCATTATAATTACGTTCCCAGCTACGCAACTCTGTTGCAATTATTTTAGAAAATAGTATTCACTCCTTTCAGCGGCGTATAATACGGATTAAGCCACGCTGATCAGCTGCACGCGGCATCGATGGTGAAGGCTCCCTAACCGTTACCATTGTATCTGACAGTTTGAAGTTTACGGAACAGCATTTTGCTTTCCTTTGTTTCCTTACTAGCAAACATTTGTATCTCTGAGATTACTTTAGTTCAATGACTTCTCGATAAATCTAGCAAATTGTCATAAATGTATGAAATCTCATCGTTCCTACAAATGTAACATTTTTATCGGTCGATCTTAAGTCAATGATAGTAAAGTGTACCACCTTTGTACCGTAGATTCCTCGCAGTGTGGTGGAAATAGAATACAGTTAATTAAATCATGACGTGGAGTTGAATATTATAAACATCGTACATTCCTCAATAATTTTCAGTTCACACTGTAATATTGCCTGACTTAGGATTGCTCACACTGAGGTGCGACAAAATTGTCCGGAGAGTATACAGCCCACTCTATAATTCAAGAAGAGATGCCAGGTGCAAAAAAAAAAAATAATGAATAAATATAAAAAACGCCCCCATACCGGAATTCCGGAGCACACCTGTGAAATATGAAAACACTTAACTTTCTAATTCAGGAAAGAAATCAAATCAAAGAATTTCATAAACGCTAGCATTCATTTAGTGCCGTTCACGGCCACCACTTTGGTAAGCTTTTTACCTTTCACTTTCAAACGCACACTGCCCTCGCTTACGACTGTAACATGCTTCCTGCGTTCAGTGACTGTTTGGCAAATCGGGCAAAACCGTGCAAAGGGTAAATTAAATAAAAAAACGATAACCCGATAAAACTTATACATCTCTGACTAACTGTATCAATCTCAACTGAGTCTCTTTTATAATAGGTGATAATATACAGTTTATATTCTTAACGGTGGATGTAGACTGAGTGTTGGTCAAGTACTATCTGAACGCCATATTATCAGTATGGCGGGATATCAATGCTAATTTAATGTTTTACGTGATAACGACAACTTCAAAATTACCTCAACCCCCCACCCCTTGAAAAGTAAAAAACAAAAAATAATAAATAAATAACCAAAATACGGCAGTCTGCACTAAACCAGAGTTGACAATGCCACTCTGAAGGGCCGGATTTACCCAATAATCGAAGCAAACTGTAAGTAATGAGTACCCCGATACGTCGGCTTTTTAACGGGCCCCCGAAAATTCCATACACGAATATCTTTTTGATTTTTTTTAATCTGTTTCTTATTGAGTTTAGAAGATCTTGAACTGATTTCTGTCCACTAAAATAAAGGCTGTAGCACAAGTCTAAGTGCTGTAATCTACAATATAATGCCATATGGGAGAAAGTTTTGTGAAGTCAAAATTACTGATAAAATGTAACAAGCTGGAAGCTGTTTCTGAGGCCTGTCATGTGAGTAATAATGCATGGTAACCTATGGCTTGAAGACTATGTTATTGTATTAAATAATACTGATGCATCGTTATATGAGTGCCCGAAGAAGTGCTTTTTCATAGCATAGCATTGGGATCCAATCGTGTTATTCTTAGTCCAAATCAGCACTAAAAGATATTCAAAGGGCAGTCATTATCTCCATTTAAGTAAGTGGAAAATTGCATTTCTAAAGATGTAAAAGTTACTTTAAGTCCATTTGTTTTTAGCGCAATGTTCCGACCAATGGTGACGCTTCCCTTATATCAGTCCTTCTGAGTCCTGTTCAAAAAGCCTAGGATCAGTTGAGATGGAGCAATGGAGATGTGTGTGATTTGTAAGGAGCACTAGATTCCTATCGATGAATAGCCTCGTCTATTTTTCCCTGGTCATATTGACGCAGTGACACACATAATTTTGTCGGCAAATTTGGGCCTTTAAAAATATAAATAGTGTCATGAAATTTATGTAACCTACTTAAATACCTTAATTTCCATACAAAAGAAATTCACATCTAACAGTCTTTAATTTCATATTTCCATAGGATGTCCCTTTGTGCAATAATCGTGATTGCCAAATCTCAGTATTTCATTTCAACATTTCCAGGGAAGACCCCCGACCCTCGTCGCGGTGTCCCGCCTTTATCTTCACTCTCGCAAAGTGAGCCCTAACTCCCACAACTTTTTATTTCAAAACAATGGATCCTTAACAGTTGCATAAACATTAAGTGAACTGAGTTCCGTAAAGTTTCGCAAATAAATTTGGGAAAAGAATCGGGAAAGATTTTCAACCAAGTGGGAAATCAATGAGGAAAGGTTAAGAAGCACTGGGGTAGTATTGTCCATGTATTAGGTATCCACAGTACTTGCTACAATCTCCCCTTGAAGTGCATTTTCCACCTCTAACCGTACCTATAGCTCTGAATGTAGTCTGTTATTTGTAATAGTTGCACATTGCATTTGAAAAATTTTGCATAAACTGAAGTACAGGCAGTTCTCAGATGGTGGTTTGCCGAATGGTAAAATCCCTAATATGTCGGAATAAAAGGATCCGTCACCTCCCCCCCCCCCCCCCACAGCGGTGTTTTCCGCCTGTGAAATTTTGAAGCAGTATTCACCGTTTGGGGTAACATGAAGGTAAGAAGATTCATAGTAATAGAATTTTTCTGATTTGCTGAATTTATGAATTGTAGATTGCCTGAAGTAAGATTTAGGTCTACATGCCTATATCGCTAAGGAAAATTTACACAGAGTGTGTGACTTTTTTCCCATCGTCAGTGAATAGCTCCCTGACTCTAGTAATCAAACACGAACGGCATTTCGAATTTAGTTCAACTAAACATATTTTCCTATCCTATATTTGGGTTATTTGTGTAACCCGAAGATAGAAAAATATGTTTAATTGCACTAAATGTTGTTTGAAAGGCATTTCCACAACAAGATTTTTTAGGGACAGAAAGGGACATAATTCTCTTTACTTCATATGCTGAGTTTTTTACTATTTATAAGCGCCCTTTTTAGTGTCCGAAATGGCAAACTACGGAGCCGCTCTTCTTGACCTGGCTAAAATTTGAAGGGGGCAACTACAATTCCAGTACGAATCAGTAGTCCGAAGTTAACTGCTCCATATACATCGTTTTCTTGTGGTAAAAGCCAACGACGTAATGTACCGTAACCTTCTCAGCAGGTGTCGAATATGTACCTCCTTTAGGCGTGCGCAATCTTACCAGTGCAGTTAATTTAGGTGCAAGAGTACTGCTCGTCCGCTAAGGTGGGAAATTGTTGTAATGAATGTAATACAAAATGCAAAGTCAGATTCCACGGAGCCAATTTTGAAGTTGGGGGGGGGGGGGTTATCATCGAAGCGACCCAATATATGTTCAAGAAAATAAAAAGCCTATCATCCCAGTTTAAGGGCCCAAAAATACCCACCGCAGAAAAATGTGCTGGGGCTAAAGCCCTCCTCGCCCCCCCCCCCCCCCCGTCTCTGCAGTCCCTAAATGACTATCAACTTGACCGTCGTTATTGCTGACGATTACTGTGTGGTATTGTTCGTCGAACGTTTAAAGCAGGCCTTCTCAACAAGTGGCGCGCGGCACCATTGCAGATGGCGCGCGTCCGCCCGGCTGACTGCATGACAAATGGAACAAGCGGCGGAACGTACACTATTATTCAGACATTCACCCTTTCAACCTGTCAATTGGGCGCACTTAAGGGTATCCCGGTAGCTACAGTTACTTTAGGTAACAAGTGGGGAAGCCCCTGTAATGCAAGCCTCACATTTGCAAGCTTCACTACAGCGACGGTACACGGAAATATTACTGTGCGAAACGCTACCGCATACAATTTATTGTGAGCGTTGTGATCAGGCACGTAGCCACGGGGGCAAGGGGGCACATAAAGCCCAAAACTTTTTCAATAAAAGGTCTTGCACTGAAGGAGGAAAAATTTATTACAAGACCAGCCTTTTTGGAATACAAACATAGGAAGAAAAATGGGAAAAAAGGGCACCATTTTACATCTAGGGTTCTTCAAAAGGAAAAAAATGTCAACGGGGAGGGGAACATCCACTCCCTTTAGAACCCTCCCCCAGGCCCGCGAAAGTCTAACATCGATGTGCCCCCTCCTAAATTGGTTATTCTGACTACTGGCCTGGTTGTGATAAACATTCTTGACTTGATTCATTCATCGCAACTTAAGACAAGGGGACGGCTTCACCTCAAGGTAAAACTATAACAGTGTTAAACAGCTCTTAGCCCGCATACAAGGTACTGAAGTAGGCGCAAGATAACTTCCAGGGGGTGAAGTAATGTTCAGGTGGCGAGATGTACAAAATAATGGAAGACAATGGAGACAAAATTATTTTGCGCCCTGAATATGTCCTATATTGTACTAATAATGCATCGAAATTCAAATTTCTTCACATAGTCCAATCTCAGAAACTCCTCCATAGTGTCATCATTTCCTGTACTAAAGGTTAAAAAAGGAAACTATAGCCTAAGTTGACAAGATATTTTCTACACCAAGATATTTTTAGGGGCAGGAAGTGTAATAATTCTATACAGGGCCTACATCACTTGCTGCGCCTACCATCATAATGCCTAAGAGCCCTTTTTATATCTAGTAATTAACGTAACGCTTACTGTACTTCCTGCAGACGTCCACGGCTGCATGGAGGGCTGTGCCCCTCGTCATCAATATCTGAAGAAACTCGAAAAATTTTAAAATGATCCCAAAAAACATTCAAGCCATAGATATCGATAGGGGGTAAGGTGAGGTGCGTTTTCGGCCTAGTGATGAATCTATTCTAATGCATGTTCAATACAAATCGGCCTCAAACTATCAGAATTTTTGCAATTCCTTTACAAACTATGAAAATTTTCGTTTGTTCTCCGTGCTTTAAAGATAATCTCAACTTTGTCCTTCCTATCATTATGTTCTAATAGTAACTCCCGGAGAAGCCCAGGAGCAAACAATGAAAGCTGTTTCAACGAATTCCTAGGGAAAAGACTGGCTTTTTGATTGGCATATAGGTTAGTTGGGGGAACTGAAAGTTCCTCGATGTAGAGCCTGAATGCAGGTTTTGTCATGGTTAACTTATTTAATGAAAATTTCCGTGCGTTTAACGCGAATTCGTTGCGGATTCGTCTTCATCTTATGACCGTTAAGGTTTTAATACATGCAACTATTCTGATAACAGCACTTTCTTTCGAAAAATACATCTTCAACTTCTGTAGGGCCTCCCAATAATATGGGATCTTTCAATCTAATTTGTAGCCTGATGTGGACGGTTGAAAGTACGTATTTGCCGTTATGCATTTTTCAAAAAAAAATTACCGACCGCTTCGTACTTACCCATTATCGGTATAGATGGTGATTGTTAAAGTTCTTACGACGAAGGAGCATTCTAAAACGCACTTGTTAGTCCTTTTCTTTTCCTTTTGGCTATACTTATCAGGGAGTTCTAATATCACCCTCTACACATGTACACTTCCTCCCTCCTATTCACGGTCGTTGCTGGAAACTGCTCTTCTGGATTTTTATTCAAAAAATTAGTAAAAATACGATAGTTGTAGAGTTTTCGGCGTCATACTCTATAGTATTATGTGGATGCCAGCTAATAAGCATCGTGCCATTGCCACATATTATATGTTAGAGCTTCCAGGAGGCACTATGCCTTTAATAATGAACAATGAAGCAAAGGAAAATTCCCTTAGACCCCTCCCGCAGGACGACACCTTTTTGTAGTGACAAAAGAAGGATCCCCCACTGCTGTATACAATCGCAGGGCGCATAAAAGGTGCAATTTACGCAGACTTGGGGGTAACCGAGATGTCTTTACAACATCATCGGTTGCGCACACCATCACCAAATCCTAGTAGCGCCACTGGACACGCCCCTTAGTTGCAACTGATAAGATCGGGCCTTTCTAAATCTACCTTGCGTGGATTTCTATATCGATTTCATGCGTGCACATGTTATCTTTGATCTCCTGGTTAATACTATTAAAGCGAATAGAGCCTCTTTAAGGGAGGGGGAGGAAAAAAATTTCTGAACGATGAAAGATTAAAAATAAATATATTTTTCATTTTCAAATAAAGAGTTTTGGGATGTGTCAACATCGGCGTTTTTGCCGAAATTTCTTTGCAGGCTTCTCCCACACTGATAGTGGCACTACGCCTTGATAGTGTCACATATTAGCACCAACCACAAATGTCACCACAGATGACACTGGAATTCCTCTGCCCTTTTATGTAATAGCTTACAGGGCCCCCTGAAGATAAATCCAGTCTAGCCATCCTGCCTGATATATTACCTCTCACTTTAAAATTCTGATAATTACAGTTTACATCAAAGTAAATTGAAATTTGTTACTGCCATAGTGTTTTTTTTTTTTTTTTGTTTTTTTTTTGTTTTTCTCTCGTGCCGATGTAATCAAGAATGGCTTTGATAATTCAGCTAATTAATAATACTTACATCCAGTAAATCTAAACGGTCGTTCTGAACAAGGAATAAGAGTCGTGAATATTGTGGGACATTAAGCTTCCCATTATCACGGGAAGGATATGAGGTCGCAGAACATTTGTAAGCCTTGTATTTGCTAAAAAATTAACTAATTATGTATTATTTATTATTTCTTGGTTGTGAGAGTGAAACATCATTTTTAGAGCGCCCTTGGTACTTGCTCGTGTCACATGATTCATTGATACAATCTGTTACTATTTTCTTCTTGTTGCGAAACATGGGTGTGAAACAAAAACCGCAATTCACATAAACTGATGGTGAGCGCCGTACATAGGACTACATGAATGAAAATTTCCCTTCAGAAATAACGGTGTGCGTGTAAACCAACACGGAACGATGAATTCCTCGTCTTCCAAATTTCATTTTACTTGAGCGGGTCATAGTTGGGATAGAAGAATACCGTGTTAAACCGGTATAATCGTACAAAGGGTGATGTGGAACCGTTATTATTATTCTCTGACATTCTGGAAATGAAATTAACTTTGAAAAAATATAAATGATGTTCAAACAAGAAACGTGTTCAAACAGGAGATATTAAAATGAAGTTTCTCCCTTCTATCAATCATCCCTTGAAGAAGGTATACCTTTCCTGATCCCCCATCTCTGTTGCAGTGCTATTAAGAAAACTATTTTTATTATGTTTCATTCCAATTATTTTACAAGATTTTGACGCAGTGTATGATTTTGTTAATGTGCATAAGAAGTCATTTACTGAATGAACATGTGATGGTTAATTCTTGAAAATCTGGTTTTAGACTTAAGCGAGACTAACAACTGGCCGATGCTGGTGTGTTGGTACGGAGTGACACAAGGAGTGCGCACACTATAGTTTTGAAGAACAAACTTTAGTTGAACCTTAGTAGAGTTCTGGCTATAAACCGTCTAAATTCTTGGAAAATCTGCTGTCCCTTCTAGTGCATCTTAAACCGTCTAAATTCTTGGAAAATCATGTAACTTTGGGAAGAATACTTCTGCTGTCCCTTCTAGTGCATCTTAAGATTTTCATCCTACTATAATGCTCATACGCAAACATAGAAACTATTGTTCTTTCTATTGATATGTTGGTAATATTTTCTACAGATTTACCCCATCCATGGAAACAAAGTTAAGTCAAATAATGGAAAATATTTTAACTCTATAAGCAAACATTCGTATAATGATAAAAATATTGAATTAAATAGTACCAAAAGAGTTATGTATTTAATGTTAAGGTATAATACTTAGGTCGCTTAAGAAGGTGTTCATTAACCTATCTAATCTTAAAACCATTTCGTTTTCTTATGTTTCCATCACCCTTCCCTGATTCCCAGAATCCTTACGATCATTTTCATATTCATGTCTTCATCGTTAATTTCAAGCTACACAATTCTTAATAACTTCAGCCTCAGCCCACTCCAGAGTACTAGAATATAAATTTCTATCGACCCACCCCCCCCCCCCCCGAATATTATGGTCCTTGAATAGTCAGACAAGGTGTTTAACGTTCCGTTTTAGTTATGTGATTGAAATCTACTTAAAAATATATCTTCTGCATCGCTGATGGTAACATTCCCATTATGGCATTAACAAGTACACAACTAACTACCGACGACACCGCATATAGGCATAAATGACTTTTAGTGTGATCTTGAAGTCACTTCTACCAATCACTTTTTAAACTCGAGTCATTCTAGCGTAAGGAGAGGTACGCCAAATACGTCCTCACCTCACGAGAACAAGATGTGACCTGAAATCAGTCAATCGTGCAATCTAATTTAATGCCGAAGTGGAGTGTGAAGGAGAGGTAGAACCAGATGCTTTAAGCAGAACATTTTCGGCTGGGTGGGGTGGGGGGGGGGGGGGGGAAGTGGGGGAGGCGCAGGCGAAATCAAAGGTTACCTGCTGCTGTTTAGTGTACAGAGCAGAAAAGCCAAATATGATTTCAGGTTGCCGGAATGGGCTTTCCGTGGCTTACAAATTCCATCTAAACTTTTTTTTTTTAATTTAGAATCTCGGATATTTACACAATTCGAGTGAAAAAATTTACTTTGAAAATGTTAAGGGTCAGGTTGCCATGCTGCCTTCGACGCGTAAGCTTATCATTACATCCTTACAGCTCCACTTGTTTCGTTTTCCTGCGGAATTTGTCACGCCAATTTGTGGCCCTCGCCACAGTTGCGTCTCCGTGATAATCACAGACGAGATGCAATTTGTGAATATACTTTTCTCTAAGTTTCATTTATATTTGTTTTGTACTAACGATGATGAGAGTGTATTTTGCATACTTTCCCATTGCAATTAGCCTGACGTGTCTCCGTGGCTGCACCAGATGAAAGGTTTTATCATAACGCCTGCGGACGTTTTTTTTTTCTTTTTTTCCTAAAGATGAGCTGAACAAAAAAAGTTCGTTCGCCCCTTGGGCTCTGATGTAAATGAAGTGACATTGTTCATTATATTGTCCTGTTGAGAAAGCATCGCCCAATAACGACAATAGAGCGAGTTTGCAAGCAGACACAAATCTTACTTGATAAGCTTTGTAAACTTGTTTCATCTTTGCAATAAGTCTGAATCATAAACAACACCACATGAACCAAGTAGTATTGTACCGATATTGTAAGAAGCCGATATTACCGATACCGATATTTTAGTTCTCGATACCGGCCGATACCGGTGGTGAGTACCAATAATCGGTTCAATACTAGAACCAAGTAGTGCTGTACCGATATTGCAAGAAACCGATATTACCGATACTGATATTTTAGTTCTCGATACCGGCCGATACCGGTGGTGAGTACCAATAATCCGTTCAACACTAGAACCAAGTAGTGTTGTACCGATATTGCAAGAAGCCGATATTACCGATACCGATATTTTAGTTCTCGATATCGGCCGATACCGATGGTGAGTACCCATAATCGGTTCAACACTAGAACCAAGTAGTGTCATATTCAAGACTTTCGTTCAGATATCATCATTTTTAACTTAATGTTTGCTTATGTGTAATATAATCACATACCTTTCGAAATTGAGAAGATTCAGAATTATCTTATTTCACCAATTAGAAATTCGTATAAACTCAATCTTTCGTCCGTGACAAATTAGAAATAAAGTCATACTTGACCTAGTGCAAAAGTTTACATTTCAATTTTTTCTACCGTCATACTGATACTCCAAAGCATTTGGGGGGTCATAGATGTGACTGAAATCCTCTACACGGGCAGGAAATTTGGTATTTTGGGGCAAGACATAAGTCTTTTGGGTGAGATGTAAGGGTTTGAGGCAAAAGGAATGCCCCCCCCCCCTTCCTTCAGCACACATCAATAAAAAATTGTCCCGTACGCTAATGTTCAGAGAATAATAGTGTGCTCAGGGTGACACTGACCAAAGGATGACAAAATCACCTTAGTTTTTCTAGACTACTTTTGCTGGTGAAGCGTTTTACCTCGGCGGTAAGTGGTGTATGCATTAATTAGATTGTGCCTTTGCATACAAAAAGTAGCATGCAAAAGTACGCGTGATGTAATGCATAACACGGTAAGCAAAACGAGAAAATTACAGAATTGAATTCCTTTGTTAGTAAACAATATCTGGTCGCCTATTCGCCTACACAATGGAGGAGCCTGACTAAATTAACACTGCAATATAATTTCATTCAAGCAGGGGTCGAAATTTAATTTTTTCTCCACTGTTCCACGGAACAGTACCTTTTCCCAAACTACTGTTCCGGATCAGATTTTACTGTTCCAAGTTTTCATATACTGGAAAAGAGCAGGTTCTTGTATGCAATGAGTTGGTTCTCCTCATATGAGCGCACGTACTGATGTTCTTTTCTGGGCCGCAAAATTAAGTGAAATCGTAATTCTACTCTTGTCCTTCACAGCGTAGTTGATTCAACAATCATTTCACACAGTGAGTCAAAGGGACGATCTCATATTTTAAGGAAGAAAAAACACGTTAAAGACAGACAGTCATCACCCCAAAGTATATTTTTAGTGTATGTATATCAAAATTCTCAGTTGGTGACTGCTCTTTGATTGACATCAAAGTTTTGAAAATTTGAAAGATACAGAGTAGCTCACATTCCACACAAGGCAGAGAGAGTACTTTTATTACAGTTTATAGCCTTGTATGCTCACCAGGACATGGCCTTAAGCAATAAAACAGGTTTATTCTTACACAGGAAGAGCCTCATACAGTTATGGGAGGAGCTAGAAGATGCATAGTTGGGAGAATTGGAACTGTCTGGGATCATGAAAATTCCCCTTTAAGGCCCATTTTCTTTGGACACGAGATGTCAGCAGTCAGATTGACTTGCTTTCAGTCCTTGTACAAGTTTCGGTGCCTAATTGCTAGTAGCTGTCACGTTTTAACATTGAGACGGTTAAATGACCGGTTGTCCGTTTAACCGCTGCTAAATTTAACCAAGTGTTTAAACGGATTTCTTTAGAAGAAAGGTTAGCACTTTTTCTCCCCATGTTTTGCTTTGATATCTGTCATTTAGAAACATTGTTTATTTGCAAATTCAATGACCAAATTAATGCCTTAGAAATAAACGGTCAGTGACTTTTCATTCATAGCAATATAATCCCATGATTGAATCGATTTTCACCTACTCAAAATGCCTTTATCCCGTGTGCAGCAGTAGCTCAAATCTGATTGTTAGTTCACAATACGGCTTAACGAATTCACAGTTTATAACGTGATCGTAGTCTAAGCCGCTCACAGCACGAACGTTAAAACAGAAATACTTGGACGCCCTCCAATATATTCAATACATGTACTTGGACATTCAACACCATCCTACCGTGCTTTACCTATACGTAAACGGAGTGTCCAGGCTTGTACGTGTTTGTTTTGAGTATTTCATATAGCAGTACGTAATGAATGCACGAACTACATATATCCATACGTAAATATTTGTTCAATGCATCCGCTAGGCGCAAATCAAGTGAGCTAGTATGAGTGTACATACAAGGCAATCGAATTATTTTGTCAAACTTTGTTACGTTTCAGGCATTGTTATTTCATAAATCATAAAGTGCAAGGCACACTTTAATTTCACACAAATTAACATGAATGCTTTACATAAAATCACCAGCTGAAAATTACTACAAACTACGATGTAACAACTGGTGATTTAGCGGTAAAAACAATATCGAAAAATGTTGTAATTTTCCGTACCATGCCCAATGTTCTTGCGACGTACGTCAACTTCTATACAAAGCGGGTGCGTACTAACCTTATTGTACTGGCAATTACAAACCTGTACACATGCTCTGACTTACTGTACGCTTTCACAGTGCGTTTCACTTGAACTTCTGTACAGAACACAGACATGGCCTATATATAGGCCATGTCTGTGTTCTGTACAGAAGGGTATAGTACCGTTGTTTGCGTATATTTCGCCCCATATCATACGTGCAATTAATGTCTATGAACTTGATACTTGGTCACGTTCATTGTTAGATTTCAATGGATCGAAAAAGATGTTGGTGAATGATCGCTAAATGTGCAAATTTACAGGGGTTTTTGATATTCCCAGCATGACTACTTCATCAGAGATAAGGATACATGCGTATAGTTGCAATGTGTTTCTTCTGGAAAAATACTGTTCCACGGAACAGTTGCTTTTGGAAAGTTACTGTTCCGGCACTAAAAGCACTGTTCTCGGAACAGCGGAACAGCGGGAATTTCGACCCCTGTTAAGTGTATTCAAAGCATTCTTAGTGAGTGTATCGATATATTGTAAGATTTCCACAACTGATAATACGTGTGGTGTATATGTTTCAACTATACGAAGTGCTGGAGTTCGTTTGAAAAGGGGAAAAAAAACATAAAAGCTTATACTGGCAGACCCACCTCCGAGAGTACCCTATGGTCTAATCGAAATGTGGTATTCAAATGCAGTCGAAAGAAATATTTTTGTGACTTTCATTTTTGTTAGGTCTATCCGTAAAGTACACAGTTAAAGGATTTTTTGTTGCACTCTATAAAGAAAAATGACATCTTGTATCGACGGAAAAGGGATTTAACACATTTTATCACATTCACTGGAATTAAATGCATTTTTTATTTCCGTCAGTCATACAGACGAATCCCTGGAACCAAAATAAAACTAGCCATTATGGTCAGTTATCTTTGATCGAGGCTTAGTTCAAGCGTTATACCCGTTTATCTACAGGCCTAATGCAAAAGCTGCCAGTATGGCACACGGATTTCTCATATACCGACATAGAATCATACACTTTAACATCCTGGGCGTAGAGTGTCGCTACCGTAGATTCAAGGTTGTGCTTACCAAATTGGCTGTCTCCTATATCTTTTGTGCATAGTTTGAACTTTTCACACGTGGTTCGGAATCGACAGATTATGTGAAAAAGTACGTGACCTTCCGAAAAAATGCAATTTTCAGTTTAAAGTAAGGAACAGAATCTGAAGCACTGTGATATTTTGTTTTTCCATTCATCAGATTTATCATTAAATCACGCAAACGACAGTAGCAGGCTGCCATCCTGGTAAGCCTCATTTCGTTCGTTCGTTCGTTCGTTCGTTCGTTCGTTCGTTCGGTGGCGACATTTTTTATCACGTGAACCTCTGCTCATTATGTATAAGATGCTCTTGGGGTGGCGCCAAATGAAACATACAGTGCAACACAAATCGTTTAGAAAACTTTCAACTCCTAACTTGAAAGCCTGAAGATCGCAGCCATATCTTTAGGGTGCATGAGAATCCCACCTTTTGCCTCGACCACGACTACCATGAATGTGGTTTAACGAACCTTGCTACTATAAAATAGGCCACTGGGTACGAGATTTTTCTTAAATCCTTCCATTTCACTGTCATTTGTACCTAAGCCTGAGATGTAGCCGTTATTCCCATATGATTTCGTATTTTCTTCGAAACAATTATTAATGTATGCTCGGCTATGCAGTCGTTACCGCTCGACCGCAGAATACATTGTTTCAGAACTAGGGCGCACGTGTTTACAAGCTTCGTGTGACAACCTATATGTTTTCGATAGACCGATCATGATGTACAAAATGTAATCATGAATAACCAATGTTCGTATTCTATATTATATAGTTTTACTGTTGAGACGGCACTCTTGAAGGCGTGTCAGGAAGTAGGTCTAACCAATCATAGTACTTAGTTAAAAGGTTATACTGTATGCTGTTTGTAGGTAAGGGCAACCACGTGTTTTTTGATTGCTGTCAATATGTACTAGACAGGAGCTGAGATTAATTAAGGATCATTCTTCAGTTAGCTTTCAAATAATAATAAGCAAGCACATATCATAGCGACAAAAGACAAAAAGACAGCCAAATTTTGTAAGTGTAAATAGCTCCTTGCACAGTTTGTTAATTTGCTGTCAGGCCTAGTAAATTTTGCAAACAGTATTTAGCATTGCGCAGTTTGGGCGCTGCGTCAATCGGGGACCAATAGTGCGTCCAAGTAACTGCGCTGCGTCCGCACGGGACAGCTATTGCAGTGCAGTTTCAAGTATTTCATTTTGAGCATCTTAGTGCGGAGCTTCCGCACACCAAGTGCTTAATTTCGCAGTTGGTGCTCTGCTGGCCCAAATTATATTTATCACTGCGCAGGTAGGTGTGGCGCTTCCGCAGATAGACTCACAGTCCTGCGAAATTGGTGCGCAGTGATGTGTATTTATTTATCGTCACTGTGCGGTTGGGGCGCTGCGCCGTACCAAGGTTTTACTGTTGCGCAGATGGTGTTCAAGTCATTTATTACCGTGTAAAATGTGTACATGTATACAAGTAAAGCTATTAGCTACAACAAATAATTGATCAGGTGATCCACCTCACGGGGCTGCACCGATCTTTTGAAATCAATCAGACTAAAAGTGAGATCTTTGCAGAAGGCAAAGTAACCTCTTCTGTCATATTTTTGAGTTCCATCTTACAGACTTCTTTAGTCTTTATTTTCTCTTACATTGAAAAGGAAATGGCATTACAGTACATGTTAATAAATTAAAGACTAAGAAGGATTAAATTAGATTATAATAATTATTGAACAAAAACGTGGAATGAAATAAAGCTGTTTTTATAACGTTACTTTTAAGCAAGTTTATGGTTTATAAATAGCCCTTGCCGGACTGCACAAAGCATGTGATGCGTTAAGAACATTGTGACTATGCAAAATGACGATATAGTTGGATGCTAGTTTAAAGTGACGAAAGAAGTTGTTTTATATAAATTATTACAGGCCTTGAAGTGACGCTTTACCCCAAGGCTATATCCGAGTCTTTTCAAAACTATTGCCACTTTTGTCGTTTTATGTAACCATAGGTTTAAACATCACAGTAACTCGTTGTAACAGAGAACTTAAAACTAGTAACATTTCCTTTTTATTCTTAAATTCTCACCCCAAATATGTCAACTATCACTTTCTATAATAAACAAAAACAATGACAGTTTTTTTTTTTTTTGAATGTCTTTTTCACTGATATGTTAGATAGGCTAACGACTATGGTATTTCCAAACACTCCCCCGTTTTTTGAATGCAATGTGGAATGTCGGCCCTTAACATACGACAAGCCAATGGAAAGATTTTCCAGTATTTATACTATTCGACTTTAATTAAAGTATTGTTCTATACAAGTAATTCTAATAGTAAAATCTATGAATGTCAATTAAACATCATATTAAATTGAACTAAAGCAATATCCTAATAAACGATTTTCACCAGCCATTACGTAGACAGTATTAATATTACTCTATTTCACTATCTCGCCAGGTTTCGTGGCAGTGTACCTCCTCAGTCCTTCAAGATTGACTCTACTGTAGCAACGCTGAAATCGAGAAACGTTACAGGTAAACTTAATTGTCTTGTATGGTGATTACTTGGTGATGAAACCTGCTTGTGCTAAAATACAGCCCTATCCTGTTGTTTCATTCATATGATGTTTATTGTTATGGGGGACAAAAGGTCTAAAAGGTAAATTCAGTCCGCTGCTTTCATGGTCTTTACACCTCCGAAGCTCTACATCGCACACTCTTACAGTTAGGCCTACATCGGTTAGAGAGAACTCATGATACTGAAAATGAATAAAGGGACGCTATTATTGATTCTAAACTCAATTCCCGAAATGAATTCCCTTAATACTATGCTCCAACTATTAAGTAGTTTACCTCCATTCAGATATAGTTCCCTTCTAAACGGGCAGTTGTCACACGTTTCATGATCCAGCACTTCCGTTTTCGTTCTCTCAGTAGCCTTCCTTTTTTGACTCTTTTATACCCCTCTCTTTCTCTCTCCGTCTTTCGCCACATACTTAATTAACACGGCTATGTTACCCGTCTTCATCAGCCTCTGCTGCCTTTCTATGGCAACTCACCTTCTCCGATGTCTTCACTGCTGCTTTTATCTTTCACCCTCCTCTCACTAGACATTGTGACACAATTTGCCGACCCTTGTTACTTTTATTTACACCGACATCCACAGTTGAACGTATTTGTCACACAGGTATTCCACTCAGAAATAGTAATCATTCAATCTCACAAACAGGCAGATCACTTACTAGTACACTTTCACAACGGTCATTTTATTTCAAATAACTTTTTTAAAAAAAATGTCATTTTTCGAAAATGATACAAATGTGCAAGAAAAAAAAAAAAAAAAAAAAAAACGTACAGACTTTCTTTGCGAAAGAATTCTTACATTCTTGCACAGACGTTAGTGCTTTTGATATGAAGATATTTAAGGGACGCAAGAGAGCCGTTTCAGTAACAAGAATTATTTTACTATTTTTAGATCGCTAATTTTCGTAAAGAAAGTCCCTGCAATTATAAACTTCACACATATGTACTAAAAGAATAGTTAAGGCGCCCAGAATAGATGTAATTTTTGGTATTGGCGTTAGATGGGGTCAATCTAAGGCGTGGACGTACGGGGCATGCCTTCTCTACTGGTGTCATACCCGTAACCAGGGGTCAGGAGACGAAGCCCCCTCTAGTATCTTGTCTTACTACCGACTTGAATGGGGTGGAGTGTAGTCGTTTTCTCCCGAAGAAAGTCTTTATCAATCAGACAGTTTGACAATTTATCCCCAAACCCCTTCTCAAGAACTTAGGAGGGGAGGGGAGAGGAGGGGGCTGGATACATCTAGCACTCTGTCATAGGTCTATGTGTAAGACAACCAAAAGAAAACCGAATTAGGGTTTTTAGATGAATCAATTTCTGCTTTTCCAATTGTCAAAAATTTTTATTACTTAACGAAGCCCTGTCCATTCGGGACCGACGCTACTCAAATTTTTATCATACTCAGAGATAAAAAAAAAATATTTGAAGTAGTCACAACCTGATATAATGCCCGACCTCAACGAAATTTCTGAGTAAGCAATAATATTATATTGATAAAAAGAATGTGTGTTAAAAAGAATTGAAACCAGGAAAAATCGAAATAGGATAAAATGAAATGTTACTTTTTCACCAATAGCAATAAGCAATTAAATAGAATAGTCACTATAGTTTCTACAGTAAAACGAAGTACTACATGACTACATTCGTACCGATCCGTGAATTTCAATCTACTGTCTATGGAAAGTCAAATGTTCCAAAAAGTCTATTAATCTTAGCAAAATGAACAAAAGGTACATGTTTTTGGAGTTTTTCTTCAATCACCTTGTTCGTTGTGGTCATTTCACTGTAGTAGATCGTCGCTCATGGTCTTGTATATAATGTTCATGTTTCCTTGTAACATCTACAAATCCTTGTAATGTGATGTTTAATCTTGACTTACAGTGAAGTGGCAGATGTTCAAAGATGATCCATGGTACACCCTGAATCTAGAAACAGGTCGGTGGGAGGTAAGGATAGTCTTTTATTCTTTCATACTAATAATATTTCGTTTCCGTCATTTTCAGCAAATGAAAAAAAAATCATATTGAACGTCTACAAGTTTAAAAATTAAGATTTACGTTAGAAATTTATTCAAAAGGTTGTGATCGGATGCCATGAGTAAAATGGAAACTCATTGAAGTCACATAGCGGCCTGTGTATACAGTAACCCTATCACAGTTCCGAATGTTGCGTTATTGATCACGTTGTTGGGTAATGCTCGCAGTGGGGTCGCCAGGATTTGGTGATTGGTGATGTTGAATAGTCGCCAATTTACTGAAAGAGGATTCAATATGTGAATGGAAAACTTAGCCTCAAGCAGGATTCGAACCTCCCGCATACAAGTCGGATGCTTTTACCACTGAGCCATTGAGGCCTAGAAGAACGCGGTCAACTGAGCTTAAATACTGTCGAGTCCAGCTTTCCACTATTACGTCACAGGAGCGCGTCCCGTGTAGTATTGTGTAGGTAGAGAGACTATTCGACTGCGACTATTCAATATATAGCGTTGATTCGAATCATTCATATAAAGTCGCTACGTCTCTCTACCTAATCAATAAATAATACCCAACAAAATAAATGCTGCTGTCTTTGATTTTATCTTTTGAATGGTAGAAAGATTTAGCCCTGACTTTTCGAATAATAACATAGTGAAGAATAACGGCTAAGAATGCCAAGGTCAATTCCTTTCCTATGGTATTAAAAAGCCATAGCTAGAAAACAAAGGATGACGTTACTCACAACCAATGTTAATGATATGATCGATGTACTCGATGTTTTCGTTACAGAGTGAAAAAATAATGTCAACAAAATACCCGAAAACATGAAAAACAAAATAGTTAACGGTATATTATCAATTAAATACAAACCTTTCCCAAGTCATATGACTCGTTTTAACAATATGAATGCCGTGTCCATTGAAGCAAAGTATACTCTCTAAGACAAACATTTTAGCACGGAGTACATTTGTAGGCACATGTTCAGGATAAAAATCCCTTCCTCACTAGTATCGCCAATGAAATGATATCCCCATTCCTGCAAGTAGTGAAACAAGCATTGCCAAGGCTGATATAGATGAGGGAGGTGAAAACAACTCCCTGTATAGAACGTTAACATTCCTACCGGCACACACAAGCGATCACATTGAAACTTCATAATAAAGTCGTCTGTCAGCCATTTTTAATATTTATCGACTCAGGGAACATTTGTAATACAGTCAAGTGGCTATTATAGAATTCCTTAACAAAATTAAGACGTATGAAAGCGCATATTATGTTGTTGTATCTTAATTTTGCAAAATATTTCAATTATTAGTTTGTATGCTTTTTCTCCATTGATCAGGAGATAGTTAATTTGAAGTGAGGGATTTGTACATCGACTATGTCTGTTTCTCGGGCTCATTTATTACAGGCAAAGGAGTCAATAGATTGAAAGAAGTAGGAAGGGACCTTCTCATAGTACTAAGTACTGCACCATATGTATAGTACGAATATGGCACGATGTCAAGCTGTATTTGATATTTATTATATCGCTTGACATGGAAACGAGGCTTACTATGAAGGAATCACTGAAGTGAAACCATCTGAGAGAGCAATGAGGCTCTTTGAATCATTTAAGCGTTCTTATACGAGTCTTTCTTTCATTTACTAGTAGCTAGTTTGTCCCAATGTTCAATCGTTGCATTGGGTTACCTTTGTGTAATTGGAACAACTGAATGAAGGCGGATGGGAACGGCTAGGAAAGAACAATGTATACGCAACGGACAACACATTTTGGTACACCTATAAATACAAGTACACACATTACGTTATTTTGTATTTGCAAATGTACTCGTATCCATTTGCCATGATAACATAATTGTTATGCAATTGCAGTACATGACAAGAGCTACGGAAAAATGATCTATCTGTGATTATCTAGTGATTGCAGAATCGTCTTGTAATTTTCAAAACTTTTAGAGTTGTTGCAGAGCATGGGATTGAGAAATATTTTCAAACATCAAACGAAGCCATTTGTGGTCACCTTATACCCGGTAATCTTCGCCCCTGGTCCTGACTGAGTCCAATAGATACCAGTACTTCAATGTTATTAGGAAGACAGTTGCTGTCAATAATCGAAACACGAACTCACTGCTTTCTTATGTCTTTTACTTACTTATATGACATAATTCACTAAAAAATATTATTTTTCGGCACTGGACGAGCGTATGGAAAGCCTTTTCAACATTTAATCAGGAATTTTAGATATCTTGAATTAATTTTAGATATCTCAAATTCTATTTCAGATATCTCGAAATGAATTTTAGATATCTTAAAATAATTGCAGATATCTTAAAATAATTGAAGGTATCTTAAAACAGTTGCAGATATCTCGAAATAATCACGAATTTCAGATATCCAAAACTCCAATTCAGATATCTCCAATTCAGTATTAGATATTTCTAATTCTATTTCATACATCTCGAATTTAATTTTAGATATCTCGAATTCTATTTTAGATATCTCTAATTCAATTTTAGGTATCTCGAATTCTATTCCAGATATCTCGAATTCAATTTTAGATATCTTGAATTCTATTCCAGATATCTTGAATTCTATTTCGATTATCTAGAATTCAATTTTGATACTGTATTTCGAATTCAATTTTAGGTATCCTAAATTCTATTTTAGATATCTCGAATTCTATTTCAGATATCTCGAATCCAATTATGGATATCTCGAATTGTATTTTAGATATCTCGAATTCAATTTTAGATATCTCGAATCCAATTATGGATATCTCGAATTGTATTTTAGATATCTCGAATTCAATTTTAGATACTTTAAATCCTATTTTAGATATCTCGAATTCTATATCAGATATCTCGAATTCAATTTTAGATTCCTTAAATTCTAGTTTAGATATCTCAAATTCTATTTCAGATATCTCGAATTCTATTTTAGATATCTCGAATCCAATTATGGATATCTCGAATTCTATTTCAGATATCTCGAATTCAATTTAAGATATCTCGAGTTCTATTTTTGATATCTAAAAACACACAATTTGAGATATCTAAAATTATCTAAAATTCCTGATTAAATGTTAAAACGGCTTTCCCTACGGGCACATAAATTCTAAACTAAAAACGCAATATCGAGTACAACCTAATTCTGTACCAAAAAGTGCAAATAAGCCTAGCATCAAAGTATCGAATGACAGAACATAATAAAGGTATGGTTGATTTTTGCCTTACAACAGATCTCTTTCTATTCATGTCAACCAACATAATGGTATTTTCTCGATGTACAATGGTCCTTTGCATCACTGGTGTCTCTAGAAAATGGTGTGTTGTTACCATGCTTTGAAATGCTAAATGCAAGAATAGTTGTGATGGTTGTCTCTGGTTTTTGCGGTTCTTGCAAAACTATATCAGGTTCAGGAGGAATTGTGAAAGCATTTTAGTAAAACACTTTTGGCATGCATACTTGTTAGTGTGACGTTCATCAGCAAACAGCTTACGTCTTGAAGACACGAGACTCAGTTCTTGCAAAAAATGCACTTACATGGTGGTTTGTTACGGCTTGTGGTCGCAAGTCAAACCAATGACAGCGAAAGATCACAGAAGAACGAGATTAAAATTCAATAACTTAATGATTATTTACAAACTCCTTATCTTACTTAAATTTACAATAATTAATTAGATTTACTCACAATCCTTTACTTAATATTTGCCTGGTCTGGTCCAAGGGCTGGTAGTGCATGCACGTTGACGATGGTACAGTAGTAGACCTGCAGCGTGCTGTAGCGTAGGAACTGGTTCCACGAGCGAATAATGACAAGGTTAGGCGATGATGAATGATAACAATCTCAATACACTGTGTACAAACGGCGTAAGGCATTTTACCACAAGTGTGCAGTGTCAGTGGCTGGCTTCAGGTGATTCTGTCAGAGAATAACTTCTCAACAGTGTCTGGACTCGATGAAGTGTTATGGTATCTCTCTCTTATAACAGTTGTTGAACTGCCTTTTATGCGCTAGGCTTTTAATCGAGAACTCTCCAGAATTTAACAGAAACTTCTAGTGCACACAGTCGAGCAATTACGAGAACGTTCCTTGTATGCACAGTAGTTGTAAACAATGATACTATTTCTTAGAAGTGTCGTCAGGCCGCTGCTATAATTAAAACATTACGTAAACAGTTCTCACTTCTAGACAGTTCTAGAAAGGCTGCGTTGAAGTTGAATTCTCTGGAACTTTCCATTCGCTCGTCGATGGATTCAATCCGGTGTTCCTGATGAGTCCTCTTGTAACAGGTTACATAAACTAGATTTGTATATTAGTATAACTCTTCTTTTTAATTCTTGTTTGGATGTTTTGGCAGAGAACCGAAGACAATAAAGAAGCAACATTGGCAAATTTCGAAGAACTGGTGGGTACCTCAATGCAATTTACCGTTATTCAAGGTTACTTTAAGAACATAATTTGACCTAATAATTATGATTTAAAAACGATGGGTAATCAGTGAGCTATTATTTCAAAAACCACCAACATAGTCGTTTCGTAGGGTGCAGTTCTTCAAAGTACGTGATGTGATACGGGTGACTTCTTGGGATTGCTATTTTCCTCAGGCAATTATACACAATGACAAATTTACATATCGAAATTGAAATGTTTTCTTTCGTGAGTTTGCTTCTAAATTATGTAAGAGTCTGAAGTGTTTTTCACCAGTCCTTAACGTTCACCATTAAGAGCTACACGAAAGTTTTACAATACATAATTTTGTTATCCCAACCGTCTATGTAACACATTTTTAATGTCATGTGTTCTCTTATTTTCTTTAAAACTTTAGCTCTTGAAGTTTGCGAAAAATATGACTGCCCGATTAGATGAGACCTATCAAAAAAACGAAGTAAGTGTGAGATAATTACATGTTGTTTGAAATATCTTCATTAAAACATGCAATCTTATTTATAATGCGTGCACGATTATTTGTATTTACAGTATGTTGCATGCTGCTCTTATCCCCTCATGAGTAAACACACATGACGGTCAATATGTACTTTTGTGCAATTGGAAGACAGATGTTGATCTGAATTTGCAGTCTGTGACCTAATAAAAAGAGGAGAAAAAGGGCCGTAGTGAAAACAGACACTGACGAGTTTAATGTATCAATAATTGTTACAGTCCGTTGTAATCCCGCATTTTAACATTATCCTGTCACAGATTGTGAATTAAGTGTAACGTCATAAAACCATGAATTAATTAACTTGGAAAATGCAACTGGCAATAGCTTTGTAGATGGATTTAAACATGTCCTTCTCTTTTGATAAACTCCCTTTATAAGATTAAAATTCAAGTTTATATTCGCCTACAATTCTATTGCAGCCGCTCTCGCAATCTTTATATTGACATCATACTTTATTTACTATGATTTTTAAATACCATTATCTACCAGGCACCCGGCAATATAACTCTCCTTTCAGTAATAAAAAAAATAAATAAAAATAAGTAATGTTTCGTTAATTTCTGTCACAAAACTGAAGGTTGAAAATAAAATATATACCTGTCTGTACATCCAATTCTCTAGTTGCAACTTTAATGCACTTCAAAGAGCATTTTTTTTCTTCTTCTTTTTGTTTTCAAACTTTTTGTAGTTTGCAATTAAATAGCTTGTAAAGTATTTCAAAATTTATTTAAGCAGGTGAGAATGATGGGTTGTTAAAACTGAAACTATACCATTTGGTAAATTCAACAAGGACATTAGAATCCTGACAATTTATTAAAACGTCTTTAATGAAAATATTCAGTGAACTTGGATTACATTTATTAAAGGTAAGCTTAATAACGAGGCAGTTACAACTATAAATGCGGAGCGGTGGTCACTTTGAGACCGGTTCAAAATACATTTATAGCACAAAATACCGTTCCCCAAGTTAGTTAAATCATGCTTTAGTGCCTACCTCCTGGTAGTACCTGCTGCACAAGTGGTCATGCGCTACACAGTAATGATCGGACTTCTCAGGTTTCAGTCGAGACTTTCAATTTGACTATTACCAGAGTACATTGACAGACTCACTTAACAACAATAGCATGAATGAGAGTATTCTTCCCTTTCTTGACCCAGTAGGTATAAACGTCGCAGACGCCACATATTATTGATAATTTGGTACAGGTTTAAGATAAATGCGTTTCTACACAAATGTGTCAATCTTTTTAATAGGTCTTCTTCCATTAATAGGGTTTGTTCAGTTAAGGGAACGGTATTTGCTGTTAATGCAGCGACATACTATTTATCCATAATGTATTCGTATTTTTAGTGAGAATATTAAGATGAAATTTCCAAGGCGGAAACGGGAGTGATTTAGAAAACATTTCCCTTAATTTTTTTGAAGGGCTACCTTTGACTAACATTTTCCCACCTTTGTGGCAAGGGCCCAGCTACACCCTCACTACCCCCAATTTTTCACAAAAGTCTAGGATACCAGTTAGAGAAGCACAAGACAATATTATTCATCCTCTTCTTAAAAACTACTTAATTTTGGAACACGAATCCGAAAAGGTTAATGCGTGTGCACGTTTTCGACCCGACAAAAATGTTTTTCCCAAAGAGCTAAAGTGATTAAAGTACCAGAAGTGATAATAATAGATCTTACGTTGGTTACAAAATAAAAGTGTCGATAAGAGTAGCTTACTTGGCCTAATTAAACATGTATCTCTGGTGTTAAAGTTGTAAGATTCAAGTGCATGATATGTTAAGTGCAATGTTCATTATAAACAATAGCCTTCCATTTTAAAGTAAGTGGAAATAGATCAACAGGTAGCATGAGTAACTCACAAAGTCTGCAACCTTTAACGTATGATGAGTTACAGGGTGATATAGACAGATGTAGAGAACAATATATTTCTTTGCAGAATTTTTCCAAATTAAAGTGAACAGTACACTTCTTTTGTGGATTTGGCTAATATTTTCCTCACAATTAAGTGTGTCTGTATTAGTTTGCTACATTTCTTATGTCTCTCTTCTTTATTGCAGATAAGGAAAGTACGGGAGATTTTGAGGTAGGAAAGCCAAGGTGTTTTGTGCGACACTGTCGTATTCTGTTTAGAAGTTTAAAAGAATTCTTGAGCGGAAGAAACTAATTGATTAATTCAGAGATATGGTATATTATTTATGTCAGTAGATACTTTGCTTCACTGAGCTACAAAGCTGTCAAACCGGTGTGATGTTAAAAGTAGCCATACCAGTTACTGTTTTTCACCAATGTAGTACAGACTTGGAATTTGTTTTACTATTTCATAGTTAAACAGTTTGTAGACGCGGCTGGGAATGCAATCTTAATAGAATGTAATACGATAAAGGCAATTAGAATGTCTACAATGTTTAGTTAACGAACAAATGATCAAAAGTACTCCAGAGTGGCTTCCAGAGCATGGAAGTACTACCTACTTCTATGATCAAAGACGGGCTGCGCTTTTACAGATAGCTGGCAGAATAGAAAAAGTTAATTTCATGGATTATGATATAAAAGCTAGCAACTTTGTTTATGTTACTATACGGCACCTATTGTTCTGTTTAGTTGACCTGGCAGTGCCCATTGTGTACGTTGCTGTAGACTGTAGACTCGTACACTAATTGGGCTATGTTATAGAATTACAGTGGACTAAAAAAGGGTTCCACTTGTAAGAGCACTTATCTTGCAATAAATGATATTACCGGTGGTAAAAGTTCAAACTGGGTAAGACACTATGGACGTATGCGTTCATTGACAAATGAGATGTACCATGATTTCCACTCATCGTATTATTGCGTTGGATTTTTTTTTTTTTTTTTTTTTTTGAGAGGATTACGATTGGGGATATTAACTTTCTGAAACAAATTAAATATTTAATGACATGTGTTCTGTTCAATCAGGGAGTTGTTAGGAAGGAGACACAACGAACAAATCTGTCAGACAATATGTACTTGAAAATGATTTTTTAATTCTTTTCAGGCAGTACCATTTGATTGACAGGTTTCTTTATTCTTATTGTTAAGTCTCTGTTGACTAAACACTTTTAACGATGATCTCCTCATTTCTTTTCCACGTAATCTCAAGACAAAGACCACTGTCTATACATGCTTTGAAGCAAGGTTTGTTTTTTGCCAATGAACAAAATCTAATCAGGGATTCATTTAAACGACCGGCAGCAAACATTTAAATGAAGTACTTCAATTGTGTTCCCGTGATTCTACTGGGTCACCTGCTGGAAACATTGCTGATACCTATACATATTTTTTTAGTTTTAAGCAATTTTTTCCATCATTAAGAAACGTATTCAAAACGTAAGTCGTACAGAAATTCTTTACAGACTTTAGATGAAATGATATTTAGTGAAACAAATAACGACGAAAGGTTAAAATTTAACATTTTTGCATGACGGCTGGTAACGCAAAGTTTATGAGTTCAGCGTAAGGAGTGTGTGTTCTCAAATCTCAAGGTCATTTTGACAATGTCTCACTGATCCTAGTTGATCTAGGTATTAAGATAAGAATTTTAAGAAGAAAAGAAAGATTACTTTTGGAAACGAACATCGCTTCAAAGAGTCTAAAGAACGTTGTATCTGCTTCCTAACAACCCCCAGGTTCAATAAGGTAACTTTCAGGGTCACCTCATTATAAAAGGAAATGCCTCTTACAATTTTGGATAATTTAGTTTGAAGTATTAATATGTTGTACGTTAATATTTTTATGCAAACAACACACTGAATATGATTTTCATGACAAGAGCATACAAAGAATGTAAAAGGGTACGTATGACCCTCGATAAGGAAGTGCTGATAATTATTCAATGCATTATATATTTCTTCTCATGTCTCTGTGCAGTCATGCCTAGTAGTGTTCAGACCACCCCTACTCACCACCCCACCAAAGAATACAACTGTTTTCCACTACCAAAGTCAATAATATCGCTAGGGTCATGGATTTCCAAACAATCATACACGTATACAGTCTCAGTGTTGAATTGTTTTTGTAAAAGAAGCGTTTTTCCACCCATTTTACAGGCATTATATTGAAATTTTGAGCTCAAACATTGCACCATTTTGCTTCCAGATGCCTTTAAATTGCATTTCTCTTCCAGGGGACACCCCTCACCTCAGACCCTTCTCCAACCCATCCGTGATAAATCTCTGGCTACGTATATAGCCGCAACTTCATTCGAACTTTGCCATGTAGTACGTCCTTGTAATGTGGTGTCACTGTTCGAGTGGAACCTGGACAGGATTCCTCAATAGTTTAGCCGATTTTCCTTCTTTAGTGTTGCATAAGTTCTCAGAATAACATTTCATGAAAAGAAAACGTGAAAGAAATCAAATCTGACGCATGGATCACGTACGTCAACTCTGTTTCTGAACGCCCATGGACTTTGCCAGAAATGACGCATCCGGAAGGCATATATCAACTTTTTTTCCGCATCGATCGTGACGTGACGCAACGTGTCCTGTTGAACGGCTCCGTTGATTTACGTGCGAAGTGATAAAAAGTGGCGTGACGTATACGACGCAATGCGACGTGACGCAACGCTTCCTGTGTGGACAAGCCTTAAGACAATTAATCCCACCTACACCCGATGATTTATTTTTATCGAAGATCTAACGTGTAAGAGGTTGAAATTTAGTTTCGATAGTAATTATTACTCTAAAATCGTATAATGTTTTAGACCAATGATGTACTTTTAACTTACTTATAGCAGATTTTTGTTCCTCAAAATGCAGAAAGAATGCAGAAGAGCGACGGGGAAATAATCCGGTATGATGAGGCGTGCTCATCCGCCATGAAGATAGCTCAACACATAGACGTATACAGAGGCTAGCGTTTGATAAAATACAACAAGAAGGCAGCAGTGACCTAGATTATTGAACTCAATGTAAAGTTTAAAGTCTCTCAAAAAACGTATGGCAATAGCCTGAAGCTATATGAAATCCCGACTTTACTACGGCCTTACGTTTCGAGTGTTATCCATTGTATAGCTATTCCTGGAGAATTAGCAAATAAAGTACCTCGTGGTAAAGCAACAACAGGACCTGTTTCATAAATATAAGCTTTTTTCATTAATCAATCATTCAAAATCTTTAAAAAGCTGGGAAAAATAAGGGGAATGCTGTTTCATTTTATAAATTTAAAGTTGATTCAAAAAACAGTTTGCTATAATTGAAGTACCCTTACAAAAAATAGTGTGTCAACCTGTGTCAGTTACCACGCGTGATCACACGTGAAAAACAAAAGAAATCACTCGTGTTCCTGGGTGGCAAACCTGTGTTTTTGGAACCCTCTGGACACAGGTTTGACACAGGTTTGACACAGGTTTACACACCTTTTCTTGCTTTCAATTTTAAGCCACAGGTTTTGACTCAGAATTCTTTGTCAATACTATACTTAATTGCCACGCGTTTTGCGTGTCAAACCTTTGGCAAACCTGTGGTTAACCTGTGGCAAAGTGTGACAACTGACAAACCTGTGTCAATTTCACGGGAAAACACAGGTTTCCCTGCAAAAACCTGTGAAAAGACATGGCAGACACGTGAGAAAACCTGAGGATTTGGAACCAATTGACACACGTTTTTTTGTAAGGGTAATAAATTATCTTCTAGTAAACACAATTACACTCTAAGCCACAATTTTTTTAACACGAATATCAATGCACAGCTCAGATCAATTTGATTGAAGTGCCTCTTTCTTTATCTTAAGTTGTAACCCATTTATCTCCTTAACTTTTGTATCATATCTTCGATTGATACCACTTAAATTCTTGTATTAGCTTTATCATTACTGGAATAATCTGTTTAGACTAACATTAAATTGATTTTCAGAAAATGTCAGTGATAACTCATTAAAAACGTCCGGTTCAGATTTGACAGACTTGAGCTCCAGTTGGCACTGAACCGAGATCTGTTCAACTATTTGACTAGATTTTGTTCATTTTGAACAGAAAACGGTTAGTTTTGAACCGAAAACAGTTGAATATTTTATCTTTTTTTTTTTGTTAAGTCCTATTTGATCCGTTTTCGATTCAAATTGAACTGGGTGTTTTTAGAGTGTAAAATCAATAGTCTCAAAATGTGTGCCCTCCTTTCTAGATGCCTTAAAAACCAAATCAGCTTTCCTTGACGCTCGTGGTCAGGTGCGTCAAGGAACGACGTTAAGAAACCAAAAACTGTATTCTGCTGACTATTTCTTCTTCCTTTGAAACTTACTAAGTCTAGTTTAGTGCTTCCCGTTGAGTTTTCTCAGATAGGGAAATCTCCGACGTTGTTATGTAGTACAAAGCAAGCGGCGTGAACGGTGGTTTCACTTTCCGTCTTACAAATATCATTGTCCAATGGAACTTAATAAATCTGTACGGAGTGTCTGTAGTAATGCATCAAGTAATGTCGTACCAGTCAGTGAGAAAGACAAAAATTCCATTGCTACTATGTTAATGTGGATTGCGGAGCAATACATGTCATTTAGAGGCAATTGTTTCTAACGTTCCTACTTTTATTCTTGTAGAAGAAACTCAAACTTGGCGCTTTCCAACGAAGGACAGACTAATTAGCCACGTCAATGAGTGAAGATTTTGAATATATTGTTCCAATTTATATTTGTACTTTTGTATAGACTACTGCAAGATATCGGCAATATATAATACTAACAGCAACGCAATTCGGAGAGGTATTTATTTTCTCAAGAATCGCCATAAAATTCATAGCACTTACAGCTACAGCAATTAGCAAATTTCTAAAAGGAAGGATTTAAGCAAAAAATGATTTTCATATCTGAGAGAGGAACCAAATTTACCCAATTCAAATCGAACATGCAGTACTTCAGATATCAGCAAATTTACTACATTTATGACTTAAAGTGAGCTTGAGGCAAACAGTAGTTATATCACTTCCTCACATTGAGGAGAAATACTTTGTTTCCTTCTTTTTTCAGTCTGTTTTACTGACCTTGAAGTTCATAAGGATAAAAACTCTTCATGGGGAATATAAAGTTTGTTTAATTACCATGCTTCTCATGAATTCACATTCCGGTAAGATGGGATTATAGAGGAGAAAATAAGTCGTAAAGTTTAGAGAAAAAACAAAAGAGTGCTCATCAATGAGAGGTTATGACGTCATATGTTCTTGCTTCAAATTTGCTTTGTTTTAAAAATGTGACAACTTTGACTGTTAATATCTTCAAAACCACACATAGGATTTTCAACTCTCACCAGTCTGGATGCTTAGAATTAGTACCCCTCTAATATGTAAAAACTTAATTCGAGTTAAGATTTTTCGCATAAATGCCATCAACGGAAGCAGAAGGGAGAAATAAACCAGAACTATTTCGCAAATGGGTTGGGTTCCACGAAGGAGACAACAGACTGAATGAGACGAAATATTTTGATCATCGGTCCTTTAAATCGTCATCCTATTATTAGCGGCCACGTCCAAGTCACATGCGTGCGCTCAGTATGCTGAGTATGAGATCTAAATACACATTCTTAATGCTGCAAATATTGTCCGACTGGGTTTATTCATCGCTACGTTAGCAGAGATTAATGCTTGAACAGATAACGCAGCCGGCCTAAGTAGCTCTCCAGTGTTAGTATATTTGTTGCTTTTCTGCGCAAACTCTCATTGTGCCGCTTGCACTAAAGCAGCTCTACTGTCAACTCGCTTTTGAGTGGCACAAAGGTGCACTACTGATTGTGCATTGTCAACGACCTCTCGAAAGACAAGTAGCGTTTCCCACTAGCTCTGCTGTGCCTACCACATTTTATTTACGCTTACCGAGCCATATTGTGTCTTCTCTGTAGACGTGCTTATGTGCAAAAGTTAATGCGTACTGAGTCGCCATTGCTACCTCCAGGCTTTAGAATGTCAAGTATAGCGTACTACCATCTTCACTGTAGTAAGAAGACTCGCGCACGCATTAGAAATTCCCCTGGGGTGTTTTGCCCTATTAGACACCGTTCCCTATTTGTGCAATTTAATGTTACTTATTCAAAGTAATTGAGGTATTTTAGTCATGTGTACGAAAAAGCTTCGCTGCCACTGATTTTGAGCACTTGACCTATGGCCTCGGCGGCCAAATCAACCGCATATTTTGGTAGTACATTACAAATTGAAGACTTCATATCAGCTTAATTTTTCTCGTTGAAGTTATAGCTGTAAGGCTATTTTCACAAACATAAGGATTGAGATTTACCTTTGACCTTCCTTTAAGGTTTACTTGGCACAATGGTTCACTTTGGGTAGGTTCCCAGTCAAATTTATAGAAAACTAACCCAGTCGATTTGGATGAGCTTTTGCCACAAAATCGTGCTTAGGCTAAACATATTCATTTTGGCGATATGCTGTTACCCATTTAACTTATGGTATGGTTTTAATTACAACTGCACATATTACACGTGTACAGCCCCATGTCGCCTGGAAACTTCCCCTTGGACTTGAGGCAAGGAAAACAGACAAATACCCACAAACCTTGGCCTTTGACCGCTGGAAAATTAACGCGGAGAAGTTTTTACCCCGACACTCTTAGACTTCTCACAACCCTGACTGAGATAACTGGGCATGCACTATTCCCGAGAGCAGTTACTCAGGAATATTAACCATTATTTCTGTTTTTCCTTATCCTCTCTGCTCTTCCTTCTTTTCCGTTTTTCCTCCTTATCTTAGTTCATTTCTATGTTTGTATACTCCCTAAGATATTTCACAATGTCTATGTATGATTATATACTTGAGTGTATGCATGATTGTATACTTGAGTCTATGTATGATTATATATTTGAGTCTAGTATGATTACATACTTGAGTCTGTGTATGATTATATACTTGAGTCTATGTATGATTATGTACTTGAGTATATGTATGATTATATACTTGAGTCTATGTATGATTATATACTTGAGTCTATGTATGATTATATACTTGAGTGTATGTATGATTATATACTTGAGTCTATGTATGATTATATACTTGAGTCTATGATTATATACTTGAGTGTATGTATGATTATATACTTGAGTCTATGTATGATTATATACTTGAGTCTCTTCAACCTCCCCGGAGGTGTCATACAGAATGATAATAAACAAACAAACAAACAAACAAACAAACAAACAAACAAACAAACAAACAAACAAACATCACAATCACAATGGTAACAAACATTATAGGAACACAAAAAAGTTTAAGTGTAAACTTTTTAATTAGAGAGGTAATCACAATGCAAGTCGACAAATTTTCAGTATCATTTTTGAAGTTAAGCAACTCAGTTTTATGTATGTATCCCAAAACTATTAAAATATAACAATCGCTGCTATCTATTAGAGACTCATTTTCGTATCCGCCTTGTAAGAAAAAGCCTACAACGTAAGACCTGTTTACCACTAGTTTCTTGCAAACGTATCAGAGGTGTAGTCGTATTATGAAAATACCATAAAAAGATATATATTCTTTTACAAATTTAGCCCCGTAGCAAAGTACTCTTGTAAACAAAATTGAATGATGTGAAATGGTACCAGAGTGGTAAAAGTATTGTTTTATCATTTGATTTTGCTAAATAATAAAATTTGATATTATGCCCGTCTGGGCCCATTTACAAACCATTAACATGTAGCACATGTACTGTAAACATCGATGAGTTGTCCCCACAATAATACACCTCTTCGTCAGAAAGGGATAATATAGACTTCAGTTACAGTGGGGCATTTTGAAACACTTCAAACTTGTTTTCATTCCTGTGCATTAAGATATATGTTCCTACATTAACTATGATCTTCTCTTTTCTCCAATAACATCTATCTATAGATAAATCGCCGCAGGGAAAAATCACTGATTCCAAATTGAAGACATGATGAGAAAGCTTACTTGTATTTCCAAAACCGTGAAACGCGTTAACAAGTCCATATTATAGAAAAATGTAAAAAATATGCACAAAGGAAATTGCTTCAACTTCTTGGAAAACATTTCGATTTCTTCCAATTTACTGATTCTGTTCTAAGTTAATTAAGCTTTCTATTTGATCTCCAATAAAAAAAAATGAATGTAAAGCAATACAAAGCTCGCGACACACTGCAGTTGAATGGCCTGAGACTGTGCCAAAGACTCCACGAAACAACGGCCGTTAGGAAAAACAGTTGATGCGTTTTAAACTGCATTTTGGGAGGAATTTCACTTTCACATTATAGTTGTTTTAGCTTACTACTCTCTAAATGTACCAAGTAGGCTACTTCGAATTGAAGTTGTAGGCCTTCTAAAGAAAACAATCCTACGGAAGTGAAAGTTAAACACTCATTTTGCAATACGTGGCCTAGCTTGCATTTTCTAAACCTTTTCAATTTAGCCCAGTATTGATTGGAACTAGTAACGATTTATGTCGTTTTGCGATCGGCACAGGTTAGGCAAAATCGCACGTAAACAAGTTTTTATTCGTATACCTCATTTGCATAGGCTAAGTTACAATGGTGCAATCATGATATTACAGGTAGTGCATACGAATGAAAGAGTATTGGCGATTAACTGGTAAACAATTCCCAAACGGACGTATCCGGGATTCCGCAAAGGAAAGTGGGGTAACTAAAAATGGAGGGGTTAACTTTGTAAGGGCGAATTTCGAGCCTGTAAGCGTCAAATGTTCGACGCCTCTATGGGACTGAGGTTCTCGGGAAAATTTCAATATCATACACTGTAAAATGTATGCCCTGGCATCTCGCAACCAAAATTAATGCACAAGCAAGCATACTTTTCGTTCCTAATAGGGTGCTACGCTTGTGACCACTGTACTTTCATAAAAAGGGTTACCAACAGGCTAATAATCATGTACCGGTTAAAGCGGTAAAGAAAGAGGGTATGGGATTTTTTTTTCTTGTTTGTTTTTCAAATCAAATAAAATTACGTGCGATTGAATTTCTGGCATTAGGCATTCAAGATAAATACACAAACAAACATCAATTTATGCATTGCCCGTGATGAGACGCGTTAACACCGCAGTTTCTGACATAACAGGCTTACCAGCAGGCCAATGCTCGTATACAGGTAAAATGTTCACGACATGGTGATATGAGAGAATTTTTACATAAAAAACACTTAGATGAGACTTCCTAACATCTGAATGGAGAAAACTAGAATGAACTTTGTAAATAATCCATATGTAGAGAATCAGATCCAGAATTACCATACCGTGTGGCCACCGATGCAATTAACTAATCAATAAGGGGTTCCGGCAGATGGCCACACCCAAAGCCTCCTGAGTCTCTGTAGGGAGTCTTTGACACATTAAAATTTCTTGCAGCGCATTGTTTTCGATTGTTATGAAATTCTCAGTAGCCCATGCATACACAACTCAGAATCCTAACCGTATGTGCAATTCAAATATTTAATAAAAAGCTTTAACTACGCAAATTAAATGATCGGATCATTATTACCGATTTACGTCGGGTAGAATTTTTTATTTCTACTCTATGGTCGACAATTTGAGTGTAATTATTGTTTAGATTTCTATCCCCCAATTCCTTTCCTCCAACTAACACCTCGACATCAATTTACAGGTTTGGAGTCGAGTCCAATAAAACCGAGTCTGAGCTAAGTCCGAGTCCGGGAGGATCCTTGTCCGAGCTAAGTCCGAGTGCAGCTGCACATCTGGCAGTTTCTCTTTTAAATGTGATTTATGAACTATAGATCATGCATTTATGGAAGGGGCCAAAAGGGGGCGGGGTCCTGGCAAGTGAGGGTGGGGAGTCTTGCAGATTATATTGAGTTTCAAATAAAAATGTTCCAATATTGCTTATAGCATATTAAAATATCTTTCATGACAATGACAAACTTTTCAATGAGAGTATAATAAACAGCTTGCCACATTATGCTGTGACTTTTATTATTTACAATACATAAAGCAATGTCTCATAACTGCATGCATGGGGAACCAAATCAAACTTGAAAGAAACGGACTATCTGAGACTACATTTAAACCATTAATTACAATGAATACAAAGATGCTGCAAGTTAACCCCACAAACAGGAATTGTCAAAGGTGCTTGGAGAGAAGAAGTGCAAAGTTGTTATTACAGGGATATCCCCTTTTTTCTGTAGCATTCACTGACATTCTACTGTATGCATTGTAAGAGTGCATGTACAGTACATGTACCAAACAATCAAGCTGTTCTAAAAACTAAGGAATCGAATTATACAGCCAATTTTCATAGCATGTACAGTAAATACTGTACATGGTGCTATGTGTATCGGGTAAATTATACAGTAACTAATGTTTTGAATTGTCGTTGTACTTGTTGTCAAATGTTTGCTTACTGTATGCTTAATGAGGGTATGGACTCGGGTGGACTCACACAGCGAGTCCGAGTCCAAATCTCTTTGAATCCGAGCCAACTCCGAGTTCTCAAAAATCGGACTCGATTCCGAGTCCGGATCCGACTTGATTCCAGAGAAGACATAGTCGTCGATCCAAACCAATAAAATACCCGTCAGCCTAAAATGTAATTAGTCATAAAGCAGAACTCATAAACGAGGTGCTCTGTAGATGCACCTACTCCCTCATTTGAGTTTTATTGACCTAGCAAATCGTTTTTCAATGCAGCATTCCATTTTATTTACCAAACCGTTTGCAAGCACAGAATTCTGTGGTGCCAACTCTCTTGACGGCAGGGAGTAAGTTTCATAGCTGTCGAACAGTTATTGTGATTTATTGCTTACTTTTCTGTTATCATTTAAAATGTTCTAGGGCAGGGGTGTGCAACCTGCGGCCCCCGGGCCAAATGCGGCCCGCGACTTCCTCCTATGCGGCCCGCGAACCAATTTCGATTTGCTTAATTTTTGGCCCTTGTACGTCTTGTTATTTGACCACAACTTAAACTTGCCGTAAGTACAGGATATCATGAAAACAAAGAAACGATCACTTCCTTTGATGTAATAAGGTGGATATCCTCAACCATTTCATTATTTGATAAACTAAAGAATTCACTTGTAAAACGCATTCTAAATCTGAATTAACGTATTTGTCGACAAAATAGAGATGCAATACACGGGACAAGTTTCGCAAACAATTAGTAGGCCCATACTACAATATTATTCGAGTGCATGTGGGTCTGCCTAGATGGGCACATTGGTCACTAACGGGGGATGGTGAGGTGGGGGAAGGAGTAGGGAAGGGAGGGGAAGGGTGGGGAAGGGGTGGGGAAGGAGTTGGGGAAGGAGTGGGGAAGGGGTGAGGATGAGACGCCACCCTCGTATACACATCTCTGTTCCACTTCGGCCCCCAGATAGTCACGGCAACATGATTTGGCCCGGTGTTCGAAAAGGTTGCACACCCCTGTTCTAGGGGCTGCTTGAATTTGACAAGATTTTGATCGAGGAAGATGTAAATTTTGCATAAAATCTGATTTTTTCAATAATATTATTGACAAAGCTGTTCTTTTGAAGAAACTCCCGTGTCATAATATACCCAGTATACCAGTCAACAATGAGAAGTCCATAAAATGAAGTGGCAGTGAAGGGCTACCTTAATGAAAGGTATAAACCACAGCCTCGTCTCACCATTTATTTTTAACAGCTATAGGACTATTGTCCTCTCCCATCCATACAATTCTTACATCGATTATCTTTTAGTCAGACTTATTGTTCGAAACTGTAAAACTGCGATTTCGTTCCCTTTTCAACGGGTACGGTACCCAACACTAATGTTCAATCGGGTAATCTCATTACCCAAAAAATACTGCCTGTTGAAACAATATTATAACTTTGTCAATATACACTCCTCAGCTTTCATTTAAACACCAAAATAAAGCTTACAAAAAGTTCTGTGCAATGCCACCATTTGTTTTTTTTTGGGGGGGGCGGGGGGGTTGTTTATTGAAAATTTTTCACAAAACATCGATAAATAGTTGTTTACATTCAAAAATGCTCCAAAACTCAAAAAAAAAATGCTAAAAATGACGTCATAATTCTAAAAATTCGAGTTCAGGCACTTAGGAAAAGGTCACCCTGCTCACTTTTTTTTCAGTGAATACCTTAGAACCTAAAGAAACACCATGAGAGGTGATTAGATGCCAGGTATAGGGAATTTAGAGATATTTCAAATATAATTTTCAAAAATACGTCATTTTTGGTCAAAATCAACATTTTCAGTGGCAAAATACCCAATCCAGAAAAAATCATAACTCAACTACGGAAAGTCCGATCTTTTTCATTCAAACACTAAAATGTCCGTTACAAGATTCCTTACAAAACTATACCAAAAGATATGCATAAATGACAAGGGTAGGGTGAGTTAGAGAGGTTCAAAGGTCCAAACATATACAGTTTTCAAAACTGCGTCAATTTTGACCCAAAACATGCATTTCTGACCCCAAAATCCCCTCCCAATATCAAAAATTACAACCCACAACACCCCTCCGACTTTTCTACTTACTAAAATGTCCATTTAGAGCTACCTTACAAAGACTACACGGCTCCATTTAGATCCAAAGTTGTTTACGTTTCACTGTGCACTGAGCCATAGCATTGTGTGTAGAGTTCATATAAGGTCAGTGTGTGTTAGTTCAGTGTAAGCTGTATAGCAAGAGAAAAATAGGCCTATCTTCCTCATTTCTGGTCCAATTACCTCAAATTTGGTCTCAAATGAAAGAGAAAAGGAAGCTAAACAATCTCTTGTACCATAAATTACAAAATAATAGTGATCTGTATGGATTTTGTACGGTTTTCTATGAAAACCGTATGACGTCATCTAATTTGCATATTTGCATACATAATGAGATTAGTTTACGAAAATAAAATATGCATTCAAATTCCACACTTTTCTTCTTTCCAATGATATATAGGCTCTTGCAGAGAATATTCTTCTAAATTAACCAAAAAATTCCTGAAAATATTCCTCCTTTTAAAACAGAAGAGGGCGTTTATTATAGGGTTAAGTAGCTTTACTCTCATAGGCTAATGTCCCTCAGAATTTTATGGCTGTTTCGTGCGCGTGCACCAGGGGCGGTCCCCAGGGATTCTAGACACCCTTTTCCCTTTTATTGCTGAAGAAAATGCAGGAAATGCATCTTTCATAATTATAATATTAAATCACCCAAAACCCAATGAACCACTGGGAAGGAGTTGTCCCAAGACTTTTTTCTATTGGGCAGCAGTATTTCAAGCCGAATGCAACCCTTAACATGATCCGTCGTCCCCACTCACCCCCCCCCCCCCCATCATTAGTGCGAGTAGTGCGGGTTAGTTCGGGTAAAGCTAACAAACATGATCAATTTCTATTTCTGTGGCCTGTTCAGGTCGCATCCCATGCCATTTTGGAGGTAGCCAAATGCTTCAGTCTAACGGTCACAATTTGTTAATACCCTAGATCCTCGGTGGGTTTCGCCCACTAGACCCTCCTCTAGGGCGCTGTCCCTGGACTCCTTCGGGCGGTCTTGAGTGGCCCGTGGGCCCAAACGCATATTGGGGAGCGCTGCACGTCACTTTGGCGCCTTTATCAACGTTCAGTCCTTCATAATGGTGTGCCTCCAGGCGGAGCCAGACAGAGTTTGACAGCGCTTTAGCATGGCTAGCTAGCGCAATGCATTCAAACGCGTACAAAACTTTATGCCAAATGCCTTCTACGCAATTCTGATCAGACGAAAATGAGAACGCAAGCTTTAAAATCTGTTCCAACTGAAGTCTCACACGTTTATGATAAGAATACGTCTGTAATGATGAAACTATTAGCATCTGACCTTTATGGGAAATTTTATGAGATGTTTTTGTGTCAACGTCTGAGCTTTGTAGCAGGAATGTCTTGGTTGATGGGTATATACTGTTCACACCATGTGAATACTACACTAAAGATATTGCGTTTGTTTCGCAAAACGCTATGCGTTAAGTTGCCAAGCTTTGTATCGTTAATTCGATTAAAGAAAGTGAAAGTACTCAGAAACTTTAAAACATTTACAATGTTTTTAACAACTTGGCTAACTTAATTGTTCATAAAATACACTGATTAGAGATAATAATAATCCGGAATCAATGGGAGAACGGTTGAGGATACTCTTAAGCACACTTTTCCGTGGATTTTCCAAGTTTCAAAACCAACTCTCATTACGCATCAAATTAACTGCGTAGGCTAGCGGCACGGAAAGGTCCCCATTATAGAAAATTTAAATTTGGCAAAAATTTAAACCCTTTTTTACAAAGTCCCTAAACCTGTTGTTTTGGTTTTCTTTTCACCCTATTCTGATAGAGAAGTGGATCTTTTGTAGCGTATGATGTAGTGCTTAAATTTAAGAAAACATTGTGCAAATATTGTCAAAATCGCTTCGGTTGTTTATGGTCTTGAGGCTTTGCGAAAAAGTGGAGCCTTCTTCTATTTTGATGTGTTATGCGAGGCAACGAATGGCAATTTTAATATTCAGGGGCTTCTAGCTCAAAAAATCAATGTTTACGGTATGGAAATTTTGATGTGCCGGCAACCAACAAGTTATGAGCTTCAGGAAGATTTGCACTTTACTGAAGTTGAAAACCGATAATGAAAGACAGGCTTATAGAACAAGCCCAGTCTAAGTGTGGAATTCAATGTCAGCAACTAATTGTAGTGCCTTTACGGACATGCGGTACCATTGAGCTGTAATGCCCCTTCTACAATCATACATGTTTCAAACATCATACATTTGTATGCAACTAGTCATGGGCAAAGTATGATATGGTGAACTCTCTCGCCAACTGGTTCGAGCATCGTCTAGCATGTATTGTGTTCAAACTTCCCGAGACGTATTTTATCTTCCCAGCCAATCTTCAAACATTTCTATGACGAAGTTTCTTGGCAAATTGTATAACAGTGTAGACCTAGGGCCTTGCCTATACAAGCCAGAACCAGAGAGTTGCCACGACAGCTGAGTAGCCTACCTATAAGAATTGTCTGGAATAGCTTCAACACAGTTACAATTCTCCAAAGAGACCACAATGCATTTGCAAGCAAATGCGTTGTTCTAGTTTATTTCCTTTACTGCATCATTTCTTCGTTCTAATTTACGGGTTGAACTAGCCAGGCTTGGTTACAAAACAGATTCGAGACAACAGCTGACACCGGTAATTCTGTGTACTTTCAATATATTTAATTTTACAATCAAGCAAATATAAGTATATAACTGCAATAAAATCAAAAACACATTTACAGAATGTGAACAATTCCTCAGGAGACAAAAACCGGCGTCTCTTGAAAACATTTTTCCAAGGTACTGCTTACATGTGATATGAATGAGATCAAAGCACTGTCAACAAATGACTTTGAAAGGAATTTCAGAGTTCAGCATACACAGCCATATTATCACGTGACAAACCACCTACACTCCATGTAAATTAAACGAACTCCTGCTCCCCCTTTCAATGTTGGCGCCAAACAATTAGAGGTAAAACAAGGCACGTCATTGAAAGGGGGAAGAAGGGGGAGGGGGATGAGTTTATAAAGAAAGAACGAAACTTGTCACAGTTTTTGCGATTCATTTTATATAACGAGGTTATTAAATGATACCAAAACCCTTTTCAACACATTTATTGAAGGGATTCTTTCCACACCAAGTAACTTATTGGTCAGAAGGAACGTAGAACTAAACGCACCAGATATTGCACACAGATTTAAATTTAGCATAAAATCCCCACCTCATCTCAACAGACAGAACCACCTCTTTGTAACTGCTGTCAAAATCATTTAAACAGCTAGTGGATTTCAATCTAGAAAAATTTGTACACAATCTGTTCCAATTTAATTGGAGACAGAATCCATATCAAAAGAAAAAGAAAATAATCTACTTAAACACAAAGGAGCTATAATGTGTTACTTTTTCAAACACTGTTTCAACATGTAGAGAGTCTTTGGGTTGGTCCAATGAGTTTAATCAAAAGCTATTTTTACAGTAAAACCAACATTTAAATCCATTCGATGGAAATTAACCTCATAAGTTCTACTAACATTTAATCACTGAATATATTTCAGGGGGATTATTCTTACGAGGTATGTCTTTGGAAGTGTATTTTAACATGCATCTGATGGGCATTAATTGTACGGAGTAGGGCTTTAATGTTTATAAAGGTCTGTGGACATATAACCAAATATAAAGTTGTATTTCTCAGCAATGTTAAATGAAGATCCCTGGCTGGAAAATCTGTTGAAATTATTTGAATCTCTTTTACTGTTTTCAAGATATACCTCTCATCTAAGATTTCTCATTAACTGTAGTTATAGTGTTTGTATAAGTTTTGTTTATACTTTTTAAATTGTGTTAATTATTTACTGGAGAGCGTCTAGTTAGGTATTTAATAAGAACATAGTTACTTCCAAAATAAACTCTGCTAGGCATATCAAGATTCCGAATGTCCTTGGGAGGAAAGCTACATAAACAAAGGAACACCATCTCACAGCCCCTGTCTGCATGTCACTAGTCTGCATAAGTAGCTCATGTTTATTCATGATGTAACTGCAAAACACGAATTGTCTTGCAAAATGGTCAACATTAGATGGATTTTGATGAGTGGCTTATTCATATCGTTTTTAATGCTTTTTTACATCAAACACACAGATATCACATTTATCTGTCCACAGACCTGAAAATCTACTTGATGGTGATTAATCAGATGAATTCTGCTAAAGTTTAATGTTTCAATTCCTGTAGGAAAAATACTTCAGAATACCTTTACCAAACTTCACCTCTTCCCACTTGTTTGACATATTCTTACATTTTTAATGGACATATGTACAAAATAAAATTTCTACCACAGATTTCAAATCGTAAATAGTCTGCAACAATGAAGCACCACATGTTTGATATGTATTATCCCGAAACCTACTCCATTTTGCCCTAGGACTACTCTCATAAGACTTCTCTCATATATGTCTTGACTAAGCACATACAACAGGCTACTGAGATTAAACCAAATAAATGTCAGACAAGAAGATAATATAGGTTTCTCAATCTACTTTGTCAGTTCTGCTGGCATGATGTCACCTTGCTTTCAGTGCTTCCACTTTCAAACAACAAATGTTATGCTGGATATATACCTCTACATGCTTTGGAACTATATCTATGATAGTAGATCAAAATATTTCAGAACAGCATACAATCAAAATAGGTGGATACATATTATCAAGTACAATCTGCAAAATTATACTATAATGTATCATTTCACCCTCTCCATCTTTTACACGCCCACCCTACCCCAACATACAAGCATATCAATTGATCTGCAAGATATTTTATCTTTAGATTAAAAGAGGAATAACTAAAGCAACTATACATTACTATGGGATAAATCATAATACACTCTTTATATCACATTGCTCATGTAATCTAGCTGACAGAGGGATGTGACAATATTTCATAACGAAGGTAAACATCACATTGTCACCTTGATTTCAAAGTGGTTTACAGTAGGTTATCATGCTTAAATAGCCACACAACCCATAATAATACCTAACTACCACTTGGTACACACAAGACGACCAGGTACAACTTAAAGCGGCCTATTGAGTTGGTTCATGAAATACGTGATTTTTTGTCACACTTTTTGAGCTTACCCCACGTCTTGATAGCAAATGGTCAACCTAAGAGGTTCTACACATCTAACAATCAACTGAAACTGTTATTATTTTATTATGATAGGGTTATTAACGATCAAAACCACTTCTGAAAATTTCATGACCAGGCACTTTTGAACATAAATATCAATCATAATTATGCAACTCCTATTCAAAGACAACCAATGAATGAAGCTTATACCAACTCCTGTTTGGAACAGCAGTTGTAATCAAGGCTTCAGTTGCATATACATGTTGTGTATTCAAGAGGGGCTGGTCTATCAAGTGCTTGCAAGGGCTTGTAGAAGCAACGCGCACTTAAGCTCATAAGCCCATAAAACTACAATTTCTCAAATTTTCGGTGATTATAGGAAGTGATGCATGACTGATGAGGCTTATGATATGATTTCCTTCTAACCCATCACAAAATAATCGACATTAACTCAATGAGCCCCTTTAAGATGGTCTTCCATCACCCCAAACATATTAAAGAACATCTATTTATATATATTCACAATTGATGACTGTACTGTTATTGACATAAATTGAAAGAATGGATTCACGTCTGCTCGTCTTTAAATAGTGAATGGTGACTTAAATAGATCAGTACATTGTGATGTAGGGTGTCCATATTGCATAACAGCTCTCTGATAACAGTAACATTTAAATAACACACAGTAGTATATGCAGCAGAATATGAATGTCCAGTAGTGGCTCAGCAACAGGAAACTTTGTCAGAGAGGTGTAGGAGACTTATCTTTTTCTTTCAAAATCAGAAGAAGGGTTGGAAGTTAATTTAGTAGGGAGAATGTTAATTGCTTTGGAAAATTGGTCCTTTTAAGTGTGAACCTCTACTGCACACAGCATGGTGTGCAAAAATTCCTCTCTATGTTATATGGCATAAGCAGAGTAAAACATAAGAAACTTTCCAAATTATCTGTAAGTTGGCATCACTTTCTCACAGATATGTTTATACTTTCGTGTTCTACATAAACGCGGTCCTTTCATTTAGGTGCACCTTGTATTATAATAAGAAAACCAAACTGGAAATAGATGAAATCATTAGTTATGCATGTTAGTTAGCATGTTTTTGTCCAAAGCTCTTTTTGTAAGGTGCTAAATGATAGATTACGCCAGTACACCTTCACTTGATTGTTTGCCTCTGAATTTCAAACTTTAATGTCGTATCGTAAATTCTCACACGAACACTAAGTACGGTCGTTCGAAATCTGAAACGATAAAATCAACTGATTAAGAATAAAGTAACTGATCACTGTACGTAACGTTATTATAATCCAACACATCAAGGTACCTTTACAACACAAATACTCTTCACTGAGTCACACCTACAGTCTTTGACCTCCAAATGACCTTGACCCTTCAAGTAAGCCTACTGGACTTCACTCAAATTGTAAATAAACAGAATCAAACAACACAACCCTAGATTTCCTCAAAATTGTAATATTCTTGTAAATACTGTTGGAACTTCAGTAAGTTACCCATGCATCTAAAACTTCACAAACCACACTGCACCAAATACGCCATCTGATCTATAACTCAGGCACAACAAGCTAACGTTAATCATATGTGATAATTTACAGTACAATTTGACGTATGCTCTTATACATGAGCCTTTGCCTAGCCACGTTGCTTTAAATACCTTCAACCACGCGGAAATCTTCCACGTTTATAAGTGGCTTATTTCTTATCGTATAATTGTTTCAGAAACACGAAATGTTTACCAAGTCAAGCTATGACAATATTTTAACCCAACAAACCCTAATTGAAACCTAAACTCACTTCGTCAGCTCTCACAACAATTAAATTAATTCACAACTTCATTCAGAAGCTTATGCGAGCGTCCATGTTGAGACAACTAAAAAGCGGTGGCGCTGTTTCAATATATCTTCGACGATACACTTTTCAACATATGAAAATGCTACCTTAAGGTGCAAAAACAAACAAAATAGCCTCAGACTTTAATAGGAGGAAAACAAATTGGGAGACTGAAAACAAACTCAACCATATAGAAAAGGTAGATCCAGAACTGATGGGGAAGGGGACATTGGATGAAGCCAACCATCCTTAATTTCATGCATAACTTAAAGCAGAAATAACTTTTGAATTTTATAAAGAACACACAAATGTCATTTTGGGTATATTTTAATCACATGGCTGTCCTGCTGCATGTTGCCTTAAGAAGAGAATGTCAAATTAAGACATCTGTATTATGTCTGAAAAATTCGGCTCCAAAGCGCTAATCCAACTTAAATTATGAGCCTGCCCCTCTTTAAAGGACTAGTAACACAGAAATACCTGATGCAAGTCAAGTTTAGATGACAAAGGTCTAATATGTACACATTGAATAAATATGGGTTATATCTCACATAAAACCCTGGACAAGTAGAAAGCCAAAGGGCTTAGTGATTCCTTGCCATATGGATATATTGTAACAAACCTGAATCCTGAATAACCCACATGACAAGCATGAGATCCTCACAGTTATCTTGTGACAATTAGCTTGTGACAAAAGATAACAATAACAGATTCATCACTCAGCCAGAAACACGCCTCACCAAGCCTACAGAAATCTATAGCTTAAATGCCTTTGGGGCTCAGTTTAAGAAATGTTAGGGAAAATTTTCGGTAAATCATCGGGAAAACTTGCCCCCATGACCCCCCGTGCCATTTAAATATTCCATTTTCTAAATCGAAAGTCCATTTTTATTGCTACTATACAAAAACAGGGCCGGTTGGGTTTGATTGAAGTCCTGTTCAGTTCTCTTACCAATCTCATCACGCAATCGTGATCATAGAAAGAGCCCTAATAAATAGGGTCCATTTGAAGTTTCTTTGAGTCCAGTCGAGTCCAGTTTAAATATGGTCAAGTCTAGTGCAATTCCAGTTCAAATTTGAGCTGCGCTAAACTGAAATTTCCAGCAAGGGGGACGGTTCTTAGCAGGCTGGGGATTTAGTGTGCTGCAGTCGGTTTGCAGCACGGTAGCCTGATCTAAATGACTAGGCATACCGATTCAAAGTAGGCCTACAGATAAATAGAAAAGATACAATGCATCTTTTGACAGTTACAGGTCAACCACTTCAATATGTTTATGATCTTCTTGTGTATCCCTGAAACATTCAACACGCTTTGCTGTCTGTGCATCTACAAAAGTCAGATTTCCAGGTAAAACGCTAAATCCACATTACACTCGGTTAATCGAGTTTTAATAATGTTGAAAATAAGATTCTATTTTCCCGTTTCCCTTCCCTTATATCTTTTCTTGCCACTTTCACGGCCGTCTAAAGCTTCAAGGCCCCTAAGTCAGAGCTTCTGACTGCTGACCACTCACCGTGGGTGCTTTTAGTTTTAGAAAATCCTTCGGCCTACACCACGGCCTGGTGTGAAATGTATTAAAATGCAAATGCAAATGCAAAATGCAAATGGAGATCCTGAGAGTTAATACATAAAGGAAACGAAGAAAAGACATTTTAAACTTTTTCATAAATCCTAGACTCGTTCCGTTATTCCTATTTCCCCTTTGTTTTTCTCCTAGTAGAAGTAGGTCTCTGAATTCTCGTTGTTAATGCCTACTCCTGTTCCCATTTTGCAATTAACATAGAGCTTCCCCATGACCCCCATTGAAGTATTATCCATGACAGTCAAAAAGGGCCCACCATAAGGCCCATGAATTCCATGTCTTATAAAATTGCGCTCCAATTGCCAAGCCAAAAAGGGATCAGTACTCTGCCGATCGTTTTCTACCAGCCTGGGTCTTTTAAATCTAAAGTGCAAATCTCTAAAACATGAGATCCCCAAATATGCAATACAGTAATAGCACATATAGAGGGCATAAGAAGTGCCATTTTGCAATTTGAAGGCATTTTCGCAAAATCTTTCCCGGTATGTTACTCGCTAAGTAGGTGTGCTCTTCTCTGAGATATTTTCATGTTTTTCGGAGTTTTTTCTCAAACCACCACTACCCCCGCCTCTCAATTGAAAAACGCCCTAAAAAAAGAATTTGCTTTCTACGCCTCTGGAAGTGTTGTGCCAAGATTGTTCTCCCGCTTCCCCCGCGTATGCACATTTTTCGCCTATGGAGCTGTCTGGGATGGGTTAACGACTTTCTCTATGGTGTCAACTAATGGCCAACCCCTTGTAGTTTCCCTGTAGGTAAGGATTTAACACCTACAGATCCATTTTCACCAACGCCACATTTTTTTTCTTACGGCAACGCAAAAAGCCGCCATGTTGGGGTAATAAGCGAGGGGCAGATATGCATATTCAAATGGTAAATCAGTCGAAGCAAGGCAGTGGGGCCACAACTACGCGTTAAATATAATGTATATGCACGGTGTAGTGTACAACTATTAAGTAAGTAGTGAAGAGACGCAGACAGTTACAAAAGTGTTTGTTCCACTTGTGCCCTCTATATGGCCGCTTTAAGAGAAGATGACGTCATGAGACACGGTCTTATTCGAGCTCCCTCTCGAAAAATCCTGTGTACGGGCCTGGGAAATGCTGTGGTTTCTATGAATGTATCATATTCGGAATTGTTGTTATGATGTTTAGTCTTCCAAACGGGGAAATTATTCCCCACGCCTTCACATCAGGCAGCTGCTTGTGCCACCCCTGGGCATAGGCGCACGAGGTCAATATTTCGGTGGGACAAGGATAGTTTTTGCTCGGTTTAAGAATTTTGGACAAAGTTGCCCGAATTTTGGCCTGCAAAAAGGGCATAATTTATTTTTATGGCTGCCTCATTTGCTCGAATGGATCCATTATTTTTGCCCGAATCGGGAGGGCATATGCCCCCCCCCCCTACCCGCGCTCCTACGCTTATGCCCCTGGGTGAAGTTAAGTACCAAGTACCGCTGTTTGTGTCTTCGAATTCCCCTATCGAAGACTAGTGCCTAAATATGGTATCATGGATTGTCCAAAAAGTTACCAATTTCCTAACAAAACAAAACAGCTGTTAGACTACTGTTCTTCACAAAGCGTAGCCTGTGCTATTTCAAGTGAGCTTCTGCCGTATCACCGCCTTTTTCAAATTGATCTAGAAAACATTTGATCGCTTTCCAAAGTTTTGCATTGTAGATACTATGTTTATGCACTTATTCATTGCAAAGTCGTGTGATGACTTAAATTGATATGCACACATCAGGTTTTCAGCACCACGATAGTAGTTGACTGTGTTAAGCACAATCAAGCATGGAAATCAAAAGCAAGCTTAGAACTAGAAATTGAATTTGCACGGCAAATCCTACGTAGCCTCACGATGAGTTCGAAATGTGGGGGGTGGGGGGGGGGAGACGGGGGACATACATGACCATAAACCAGTCCCTTTGGTTTTGAAGAGGGGGCGTCTTCCTATAGGCCCTTTCCTCCCCCCTCCTTATGATGACTGATGTTGTCCTATTCTAATAAGAATTATCATTTCAAAGTTAACATGACCATCACAGATGATCTGCCAGGTGAAATACACGGAGTCCACGGAATTACTTCAAGATGTTTATTTCATCATGTCTCAAAATAGCTGAAACAACGCCTCTCAGCGTAGATCATTGTCGGAGATCACGGACCCGAACAGGCCCGTTGCTAGGGTGATATATTTGCGGTGTGAAGGTCCCAAATTCCGACCGGCTGGATGTTTTTTCCAACTGAGTGGAGGCGCTTAAATTGCACTTTGTTATACACTCTGCGTTTTGTATAAAGCAGTGGGGATCCTTCCTTTGTCACTACATAAATGTGTCGTCCTGGGGGAGGGGGCTCCCCCTCCCCTTTGAGAAATTTTTGTTAATTTAAGGCTGCGTAGGTGCAAAACGGTGCTGTCTTTGGGATGTTTTTGGAGCTGATCGTACATGGCTGGAAAATGTCCATAATTAAGTGAATTCAAATTTTTCCGACTGGCTAGATGTTTTTACTAACTGCAGTGGAGGCGCGTAAATTGCACTTTTTTATTCACTCTGCGTTTGTATACAGCAGTGGGGATCCTTCCTTTGTCACTATATAAAGGTGTCATCCTGGGGGAGGAGTCTAAGGGGAGGGGGCGTAGCCCTCCCCTTTGAGAAATTTTTGTTAATTTAAGGTTGCTTAGATGCAAAATGGTGCTATCTTTGGGATATTTTTGGAGCTGATCGTAGTATAGCAAAGGTGTGAAGGATTAGCAAGGGCGGCTTTCAGAATGCTTTGTAGTCGTAAGTGTATTAACAATCACCATCTATACCGATAATGGCTTCGGCGAAACGCTCGGTAAAAATTTCTGAAAAGTGTTTAACGGCAACAACGTACTTGAGTCAATTAACCTTCCACATCATGCTAAAAATTAGACTGAATGCAGTGACGTACCCAGGATTTCTCTAATGGAAGGGGGGGGGGGGCATGCAGTATGTTGTGTGATCACTGACCTGGGGAGGGGTCTAAGGGGAGGGATGTGGCTTTGAAATTTTTTGAAAAATTAGGTGTCCTTACATGCAATCTGGTGCCAAATATGCTACCTTTTGAAGTAAAATTTGTGTTAAAAAATTTACGTATTTTTAGGAACTTAAAAAAATCGGAATCAGTGAGGGTGGGCATGGCCGAATGGCCCTCCCCTCTGCGTACGCTACTGATTGAATGATCCCATGTTGATGAGAGGCCCCTTCAGATGTTTGGAAATGTATGTCTGTTTTCGGAAAGTGTTGTAATCAGAATAGTTACATGTATAACTACCTTTTTAATGGTCATGAGGAGTGCAAACCGTGACGAAATTTTGTCATTAAATAAGTTTTCCCTGACAAAATCTACATTTAGAATCTAGAGCATCCATACACTTAACAATTGCCCAACAAACCTACACGCCACTCAAAAAGCCAGTCAAATAGAGCCACGACACTACTCTTTTACGCAAATGTGGGGGGACATTTGATATTGTGTCCCCCACCCAACGAAATGTGGGGGGAATTGTCCCCCCGTCTCCCAGGATTGACGCCCATGCATGCGAGATCTGTGTTAAGGAGAAACATGCACTGTATACCAGTGACAATTATTTATCAACTAGGACCCTGTATTTTTCCACAATCGTCTTTACAAAGAAAACTGCTGTCACGACACATGTATACTACTTTATGTAGGCATAATCAATAGTACCAGCCAGAGCGACTCTCTCAGGCTGGTAATGCACCCGCTTATTCAGTTGCCCTTGGTACTCTATGGTGCAACGCACACTATTCAATGTGTCAACTTACTACAGGTGGCGATCAACTACGTACAAGCATATGCTGTAGTAGATTGATGGTCCAGGCTATGAATGGCCTACAGTTAACCTGATGTGATGAATTTAGGTGAAATATGAAACTTGTGCGTGGCATCCATGTCCTGATTTGTTTTATCAACTATTCCCCTCATCTAGACTGTGTTCTGTCACGTACTCTGAAAGCCACTGTTAAAGTTTTGACCCTAGGTACTCAAGAATCTGCCGTCTTTCATTTTTGTCACCTCGATCGTAGAGTCTCTCATCTTACAATAAACTAGTTCCGAAGAACTGCAGTCATGTACGTCCGTTGATCCGTCTAATCAACTTTACATATCAGTGGTGCACTACACTGTACTTGTTATGCCAGTAGACCCATGGAAGCACTGAGCTGAACACCTAAAGTAGATAAGTGGTACTTCCCGTGCGTGCTGGAGACCGTAACAGAAAATGACAGCCATGATGCTGAGCTTTAATCGTTTTACTCGGCGCATGTATCATCCAAAAGCGAGTAATTAAATTAAGCTAGATTGTAAGCGTGAATCGTAATCGTCTTCATTAAATGCATAACAAAGATTCATCCGGTCGAAAATGTGGCTAAGTTTTATTGCAAAAAGTCGCAATCTATGCTTTGATTGCTGACAACACCTTATCTTGGTCCTTGATGGTTTTCGATCATGAACATTACAGAACGTCTCTGTGATAATTGCAAATCACAGGAAAGTGAAATGTCGGAAAACAGTTGCAGTCGTCGTGTATTAATCTGCTTTATGGAGAATGCGTGCCAAAAGGAGTTATTTTTCCCCGAAGTGTTTGCATTTGTATCTTCGTGCGTGACAAATCAAGGAAAATCTGTATAGGCCGTCTTCCATGGGATTTTTTCCTCTTGTTTTGCTCACTTTTTCTGGTGAGTGAACTATTTTTGGCTCAGAGTATGCGAAAAAATTACAAAATGCAGAATTTACTTTGCCAACAAACAGATTCTTGCACCACACTTTGAAAATCGGCAAAAACTTCATTATTTTTTTCAACATCTGAATTTCACGATTACTATGAATCGGCCAATCACAGAGCTGCTTCTCGTGACCTTTTGACCCCAGCTTTGTTTACATCTGCGGAAGATCGCTAGGCTAGGTTCGATCGAGTGCATAGCCTACGCATTGGCCTTTATAATACTGTAACGTTGCAGACCTATGCGATACGCCGGGCCGTTTTGCCCTGAGGCTTCGTTCCAGTTGATGGTAAGGATTACGCCCCCATAATCATGAAATGGTGTTTTTACTATAAAATGATTGAGAATTATAAGATCTCATCTTTCAGGCCCTTTTCTATCGCACAATATGACAAGGCCTAATGTTAACGCTAGGCCCCAAAGTTAAGCCTAACGTTAATGTAATTGTACATAGGCTTAACCTACGCTGACCTATGGCATATAGACTAGTGATAATGTGTTTTTAGAAGAGGTGTTACGGGCAATTTGGCCAATGATAGACGCAAAATGATGAATAATGTATATTAACATGTAAGATATGAAACAAAAGGTCGAAATTAAGGGCCCAATTGCAATATTCATATTAGACCTAGGCCTAGGCTAATGTTAATATTTAAACCTAGGCCTAGGCTATACTTTATAGGCTAAACCTGGGCCTACGCCTCAACTAACAGGCCAAGGTTAGGATTTTAAACTTAAGAGCTAGATGTGGGTAGGGCCTATGCCCAAACGTTAGGCCTAAGCTTGCCTTTAATAGCCAACAAGCAACAAATGGCAAAAGATGTGCATTATACTTTGATATAGCCTAGGCCTAGGCCTATGGACCAATGTTAGCATCCTAAAACTAAAGCACAAAGTACTGAGGTTACAGCTAGGCCTAGGTGACTACAGTCCAAGGATATGACCAAGCGAAAAAATCCTTTTGTTGATAGAGCTGTACATTGTAGTTAACAGTGTTATAATAGTGTGTATCTTAATATTAGGTTTGAACTGAAATGGAACAGATAATGAACTTTACATGCCTGCGGCTTACACTATATAACCACAGGCAATATAAGAGAGGTCGATCCTTCTACTCCCAGCCGTTATCATGCCATACGCAATGTTCACTAAGGCTATCCAGGCCATAAGCTAGTTTGCAATACCATTATATTTGTTCCTTGCATTTAAAACTGAAGCAAAATTCCAATGCAGCCCTTACTACAATTATTGTCAGTAACTTTACAGATGTGCTTATAGGCCCTAGGCCTTTGTAGATTTAAAGTGAAGCCTCTAGGCCCCTAAACCCAAAGAAACAAAAATCTGGTAATGTTACAGGGAAACCTTAACCAGTCAAACTTTTGAAGAGTTTCTACAATGAAAAAAGTTGTAATACTTTACATCACTGATTCAGTGTGTGGGAAGGCTATGAGCAAGAGATACAGTTAGCATGATACTTATAGTCTGGCCATTTAATTTAAGCCTTGGGCAACACTTACATTGTAAATCAGTTCTTCTAAAAGCTAGGCTAGTTAACTATATTTTAACACTTCTTGCAGAGCCCAGCCATTCAGGCTCTAGTCTCAGTCTGAAAGGGTTGGAAAGGATTTATTGAACCCACTATGAGCCATCCAGACCTCAACCTACATCACTGTAAAGACAGTAAGGTTGGGTCTGGGACACAGAAATGTGTTGTTGTCTAAGTTGCCCTTCAAAAATGAAATATTTCTTGTTTGACTCGGACTGTGAAGTAAGATGTATTGTATATAACTCCAAAAGTATTCTAAGAAGTATCATCTTCATAACTGTTTTATTGTCAATAATCTCTACTTCTATAGGTTAGTGGAATGTCTCAATTTCAACTTGAATTGTTACTTCTAAAGCTTTGATAAATTTATTCAACTTTTACAATCTAACCCCTGACTCTTCTACAGTATGAGAGACTGTTTAATACTAACAGATTAGTATTTGTTTGTCATCTCATAAATCCAAAGTTACATGAAGTCCATATCAAGTCACATTTTATTTTTCTTTAGGCATTGTCTTTGGTTATGGCTTCTCCAGAGGGTGCAATCCACTGTCTAGAAAAGACTGACCAGCTGACTAGGTTCACTTCAACCAGTTGGGCAAAAGTTGTTGCCTGTGCTAATGAATGGAATCAATTTACTGGGCTCTGGAAACTACAGTGTGTCATTGCTCAGCAGTAAATTTCTAACAATTCACAACAGCAACCAGATTGTTTTGAAGCCACTGATTATCATCACGAGTGCTACCTCACAAGTAAAACTGATATTCAAAATATTGCAGAACTGTACAACTGTTCCAGAGTTGAGGTGCACTCATGAAGAAGCGGACACAAGAATTCTACTTCACAGCAAATAAGCTGCAAATATGTCATGAAACATTGTTATCAAAAGTCCAGATAGAGATGTTTGGTTATGGCTATATATTTTATTTCTCTGAAAAGATTTAAGCACACCTTTTTCAGACTGGGTGTGGTAACCAAAAACAAATCATTGATATTGAGGCAATTGGCTAGGAGCTAGGGCGAATGGTTTCTTTTCCAGAGCCTTCATTGGCCTACATGTGGTTTCTGGATGTGAAACTGTGAGTGCATTCAGAGGTATTGTAAAAGTGAACCATTAAAACTTGTTATGGAAAGCAAGGAACATTGCAACACTCTGCAACAAGTCGGTGAAAGCTTTGTGATTACTTTGGTGGATGCTCTGAAGAAATTTGTGTGTCACTTGTACAGGAACCCAGCTTGACAAGGTTAATGAAGCTCAGTTTGCCATTTTTTGTTCAAGTTCAGTCCTGGAGACAAAAATGCCTCCCCCTCATGAAGCATTTGTAGAGCACTGTAAAAGGGCCACCTCCCAGGCAGCCATTAGACTGAAGAGCCTTGAGAACACACCTGAAATTTCATCTGCCTTGGGTCGTGGTTGAGAAAAAGAAGGAAGGTAAACCTGTGGTCAACTGGACTGACCAGAAACTATTATCTGTTAGTGTACTTGAACTGATAAGTTGCTCCTGTAAGAAATTCACCTACATTGATGGCAGATGTAGCTGTTTCATGCAAAATCTACCATGCACAGACATGTGTAGGTGCACTAGTTGTAACAATGAGTTGTGTTTACCATGCCCAGGAGAAGATGTTAGTGATGTGACCCTGATGATAATGACTGTTAGGTAGATATGAACAGTTACGTTTTGGAAAACCTGATTACCTTTATTTGACAATTTAAAATCTCCCTTATGCAAATTTTCGTACCTGCCTGTGGATTTCCAAGTTCTGGCAAATATGTTTCTGACACCAATCATTAGTTGATACTCATTACGTTGTTTCCCTACCCTGAACCCCTCCAAGCAATGGCCAGGCATATCGGTTCGCTGTGTTCAGAACTCATCATGTCAGTAAAATGCAAAGCAGTTAGTGAAATTTTCTGCAATAATTTAGTAAGTGACAAGGCTGACACTATTCACGACACTACAGATGTTGTGGTCCATAACTGAACATTGGCTGCAGGTTTGCACCCCAAGCTCAAATTGTTATGAGTAAAATTTGAAAGTAAAGTGAATCACTATAACTGTGGGGAAATGTGGTGAGCAAATGCGTTTTCAAATGAGACATGGTATAATCAGAGTTTTCAGGTTTTTCATTGAGATGCATCATATCCTGGGTGAGTTGTTACATAAATGTTTGTTTATGTACTTAATAACCAAAAATGGTGAGCTATCATTAGCAAAGCCTCAAACTGATTCTGTGTGGAAGTTTACTACCTACAATCCTGGACAAAATTATTAGGACACTTTCGGACCTGTCACATACTTTCAGCATGTCTTCCCCTCCACCCCTTACTCAATGTTGAGAAACCGAAGGGTGCGTTATTTTCTTCAGCGCCCAACTTTCATATTCACCTTCAAAGCCAACATTGAGGTGGGGCACAGGGATTTGTCCCGGATAATTTTGTCCAGGGTTGTAGACATCGTGCATTTCTACAGAAATTCAGAATTCAAATGTAAAACCCTTTTTCAAAGAATTTTATCCCAGCGTTAACCCTGATCTTGGTGGTAAATATCCCCGTCACGTATACATATGAGAAAAGAACCTGTTAAAGCTAGGTTGAATTTAACAGCCGAGTGTCCTTATTGGTTATTGCCTGGTTGCTACAGCAACCTTTTATGCCATTAAAGGCATTAAAGGCAGGGGTGGCACCAGGATTTGCCCGACAGGGGAGCCGGCAACCCGACAGCCCCGATGCTGTCGAGGGGTTCGTGAGGGTGGATTTTTAAAAGAAAACCTCTGTACCAGCTGTACCAGGACATTGTGGGGCATGTATTGCATAAAATTCGTATACTAGAGGAACATAGTCCGGCGCAGATTTAAAGTTTTTCTCCTGAACCTAAACCGTGAAATTGCAGAGCGTGCGAAAAGTTTTTGAGTAAGCCTACACTTGAAAGAAAATGTACTTATTTAAAACTTTACCGAAATGAGATGAAATTGTACTATATTTAGCTGTAAGTAACGGAACTGAGGAAGAGTGGGCAAAGCGTACCAAAAATTGTGGGTTTTGTCGCAGAAATGATCCTTTTGAGAGCCAAAATATTTAAACCGACCATCTGTGGAGACAGAATTTTCCTGAAAGGGGGCCGGCCATGCCAGCGCCCCCAAGTTCCGACAGCCCACTATGTTGAGGGGAAGGGGATATGAAGGAGCCTAAATACCCCATGCCTTGGCAGGACACATTTAACAATATCACTTAATACTTCAAGAGGCGAGTTGCGCACTGATGTTGTTCTTTTGAATCTGAATCGTGAAACTGCAAAGCGCGTGAAGCACGCGAAAATTTTTGGTAGGCTTTCACATAAAACATACACTGTTAAAAATGTCTCTAAACTGTTGTAGAGTTACAGAACAAAAATAAAGAAATACAAAGAGAATACAGCAAAAGTGCTGTCAATTTTTTGGAACTAATTGACAGCACTTTTGCTGTATTCTTTATGTATCTCTTTATTTTTTGTTCTGTAATTCTACAGAAATTTTTAACAGAGTATGTAATCTTTAAGAACAAGAAGTAAGAAAGAAAATTGTAGGGGTTGTAGACCGTATCGGGATAACATATGTGAGACGTATTATTAGTTGTTCTTGACAATTTCTAACTTAAATTTTTTTCTGTATGTTCTGCTATTACACGTACGAATTAAATTGGTTTGTATGCTATTTGCACTCAGAGCTGAAGGTCACGCACAAGGTCAGGATCATCTGACTCTTTTCACTGTCTGGGCTCCGCTCCTTGCCAAGTTAGTCACGCGTCGGAGAGCTGCCAGAGTGTTATTGAGATAGAACACCTGGAAAGACGCGCACGCCAGCTGTGCGCTGGGATACTGCGTGATCTCACGTATGATCTAACCATTCACAGAGTGTTATTTTAATTTATGGGTATGACATTATTGCTTGATCCAGTCAGCGTGTGCAAAGCTTTTGGCAGGCCCTCAGGATTTCTGTTCTTCAGAGCCCAAAGTGTGATTTGTAGTCAGTATGATTTTAGACATCACCTCATCCAGACCCGTATTTAGGACTCTCTCGTAAAATTCGTTCCCGACTTGCTTGTATTTCTGTATTCTGTTCGAGTTTGTTGACCAAAAGGACAATAAAATATTGCGAACCTTCAAGGAACGTTTCTCTCCATTTTCTGGATTCTCCTGTCGATATTTTTCCGCTCGGACTCTGTAAACTTTGTGTGAGCCCCCCCCCCCCCCATCCGCTACTCATCGACTGAAAATCGGCCTTATACATTGTATCAAAAAAACCTGGACTACCCGATGAAATAGCCAAACTTTGCTCCGTGAGTCGCTCAACTGACCGTACGTGACACATATAAGAGAACAGCAACTAGGCATTGCGATATGGGATGAAATTTACGACCTCTACATAAACTGTCTCTGCCTACATGTTACTTGGCACAGTGGACAGGACTTCTGCTATCTAGCTATGTGGAATGGAACTATAGACCTTATGCCTTGACGTCAGGCCGACGTCATTTTGGAGGAAAACAATGGAGCCCACGTGCACGAATGGCGTAGATTTCTCACGAACGTGTAGTAGACTTACGCGCGTATACGATTGGTTGACAAATCAGCTGTCTGCATTTGTTGGTGTAACTTGCAATGATACGCACTTTTCCTCCAAAACGAGGGAGCCCTTTTTGCTCTGTGACATCATATGCCCAAGGCCTATTGAAGAAAATGGAGTGACCCTACAGCGCGCATAGCATGGCGAAAATTTTAGGTTCTTATTAGCGAAATTGTCCTCTCGAGAGCAAAAAACAGGTAAACCGTCGGGGACTGCAGACGTTATCGTATCGACTAAGACTCTCCGACAAAACTAAAACGGGGGGGGGGGGGCGTCGTCTCCAACGGGGGCATGGCCCTTCCCCCCTCTGGCGCCACCCCTGATTAAAGGTCACTCATTGTATATATTCCGTTAGAAGTATATATGGTAATGATATTATAACTTGCTCATCCCCCTCCACCACCGACCACAATGTTTGGTATCTTGTTCATAGGGTTCTGGTATATTGTTAAGCAGTTCAAGCGATGTCTTGTTGAGGTGAAGGGCGCCCTCATTAATTGTTGTCAGGTTACCACAGCAACAAAATGAAACCACTAATGTTTTGAATTAGCAATTATTAAATATAATCCTCCAAAGTCAGGTTGAGCCCTTTTTGTTAACATAATATATACCTTTTATTTAGTAGCAATCCTCCCCTAAAAATAAGAACAAAATGACCCTTATGTTCATCGTTAGTAGCAGTGAATTAGTGAATGGCTCACTATCTGTACATGTTATTAGTTTTATACACCGTCACCTGCAACATTACGGCATAGCTGCATTTGTTTGTGCAGAACAACGATGTGTATCACTGCAATATCGGAAAGCGCCCTCTATTGAGAAATTGGTTATTATTAATTATTCCCCGCACCCAACATGCGGTGGACTTGAAATTTTGCGTGAATGTTTTCCCCATGAATATCTGTCATTAGGCATACATTGTATCACTCCCTTCATCTTTGATGGTCATTTGAAAAACTTTCTAATTTATCATAGTCTTATATGGGAAACTGGCCGCCATTTTGTTTGTTGGCATAGCCGTGTGCACGTTTTGCCACTGCCAACAAGCTGAAATAGTTGTGTACAGTCACGTTCTACGTAATTTTACTCTTACTGAGTAATCACCACGAAAGTGAGCGAAATCATAAATCTAGGCATCTTTTCTGCCTATGGAAGACGGCCTAGTAGGACGATTCCAGGGACGTAGCCTCTGAGGCTACGTAATAATCTTTCACAGCCTTGCACAAGCGGGAAATACGTAATAATCTTTCACAGCCTTGCACAAGCGGGAAATCCCAGTGTAAAAATATCCTGGGTCACTGCGTTGACCTCTGTTACAGGTTTGAATGTACACATTTTCTTCCTGTAGTGCCCATACCCTGTTCGCTGCATATGTACGTGTACTTCTGTGACGTTGAAGCCATTCTAGTGCTGTGTGACCCATGTAGTTTCATACACAGTAGATTGTTCACTGCATTCTGTATACATGAACGGCTTGTCTGGAGTGCAAGGCGTCCACTACACAGATTGAGAGAGAAGATTACGTCTGATATGCAGCAGCAAAAGGTTGATTACGGTTGGTTTCCAAAGATAAATGTTTACTTCATTAGTGATAATAGGTAATAATTTGCATAGTGTACGATGTTTTATCTCATTCTTTGTCATGGTACCTTAAATGCTTCGTTTCAACTGGATTACAGGAACGTAACACAATCTAGAAGCCTACAAACGCTTGAAAATCATTTAAAATACAGCATATAAAGGTCAGTATATTACGCATTAGAGTAAGTTTATGTAGTTATGTATCAATTTCATATATATATATATATATATATATATATTATATATATATATATATATATATATATATATATATATATATATATATATATATATATATATATATATATTCAGTCTTACAGACCATTGGACGGTTGCCACAATAATAAATAATTGGAAGTCTATTGTCGGAAACTAACAAATTCGGGTGTGGTGCAAAGGCCGTCAGATCAAAAGGACTGTACGAAGGCATTGGCTGTAAACAATCGACTTTTTGAGATTGGCAGGGTGGGCACTGTCGAAATGTAGTAAAAGATGCTTGTCAGTGGGTTTGCAATAGAGGGAAGTTGCAATGGCGCCAGCCTTCATTGTCATCAGTATGTCAAGGAACGCGATTCGAGTACTGGAAACCTCGAAAGTGAATTTAATGCTCCCATGTCAATTCTTTCCATTTTTTTTACTACATTCTTTTACTACATTTCGACAGTGCCCACCCTGCCAATCTCAAAAAGTCGATTGTTTACAGCCAATGCCTTCGTACCAAACGTATTTGCTCAGACCCGGTTGACTATAACCGTTCCATCTCCTCCCTTACCGGATACTTTCTTTCGTGCAACTACCTTATCCGTATCATTAAACAGGGTATACGCAAAGCCGTTCTAATCAATCGCCATGACCTTCTGACTTATAAAATCAAGACTCCCAACAAACGTATACCCCTTGTGTTTAAATTCCACCCCCTTATCCCCAGTCTTGCACGTACCTTAAAACAATCCTTTGCATCCCTCAAAGACGACCCTACCCTCTCTGACCTATTTGGTGATCCCCCTCTCCTTGCGCTACGCCAGTCCCCTAATCTTAGGAGACTTATCGCTCCATCCCAATTACCGACCTCTGATGAGGCCACTAGGGGTAATACTTGTTGCAACAAACAACGCTGCCAAATCTGCAGACATATCAACACTGGAGATCGGGTCACCATCCCTAACGTAAGATTTCCGTTAAAACCCCCCAACCTTAATTGCGATTCTTGTAATGTTGTTTACATATTTCATTGTAATCTGTGCAAACACGGACTCTATGTTGGAGAAACCGGGACCTCCTTCCGCCTTAGGTTTAATAACCACAAAAAGTCTATTAGAGACAACGCTATTGGATTCCCAGTAGCTGAACACTTCAATCTCCCCGGTCATGCCCTTGATAATCTAAAAGTAACTAGCGACTTTGTTTGCACTGAAAACCGTAAACGTACGGAACTAATTTGGATAATGAGACTTCAATCACACGTCACTGGACTTAACAAAGACCTCGGTCTTCTTAATCAGTATACCTTTCACCAAACGCTTTAATCCTATTATGTTTGTTTATCTAACTTCCAGCACATTGTTTGTTGCTTGTAATTTTCTTGATTAAGTTACTCACTTTGTTGTAAGATTTCGCTGAGGAAGGTTCCAGGGGAACCGAAAATTTCGAAGTAAATTTAAGTTTTGTACTCCAATAATCAACCAGTTATGCTCTTAATTGCATTCGTTCTCATTTTGTATTTTAATCTTGGAGTATACGTGGAACTTATTTTTTCTGTTATATATATATATATATATATATAAATATATATATATATGTATATATATATATATATATATATATTTCTCTAATTCGGCACAGTTGTTGTTGAAAAGTCGACCTTAAGGGGAAAAAAATTTTCGGGTGAAATATAAGTTTCACCTTAACGTTTCCACACACTTTTTCTATAGAAATACGTAAACGTACAAGGGCGCCCTCTTAGATTTACAAACTAGATGCAATTACTTCAAAGTTGTCAAATTTACGGACACCTAGCTGTTAACACGAACGGATGGCTGGCCATTGAAATAACGTTAATTATATGTTTAGACGTTAGGGCGAATTTATTTTTTTATGTATTTTATTATCTTTTTTTCGCCCTATGTACAAGCAGATATAAGAATTTCCCCTTAAGGTGGGAATTAGCGTTATATATATATATATATATATATATATATATATATATATATATATATATATATATATATATATATATATATATATATATATATATATATATATATATATATATATATATATATATATATATATATATAGCCTAGGCATATTTGAGTAAAGTTCATTTGATGCCTTGTGTCTGCCCAATCTATCTACAAGATAGGCAGCAAAATACAGTCTATGCAGAAAACATGAGCTTTCCTTAAGAATCAGTGCTGATAGACAAGGTCTGGTTGTGCCAATTACTAGTAAATGGTCAAAAGGTCAAACTGGTCAACTTTGAATTGTACATGCAGTAAGAAGAGGTGGGGGAGGGGTTGGGGTATGCATGGGTTACAACACTTTTGGTTTATGCCCTGGAAGGCACGTGTCATTTTTTCCAAGATTTGACTTTGCTCGAGCCCCCCCCCCCAAGATTCTTAGATCCCCCTCAAAATTTGAGACCAAGGGGGGGGGATTTCCCCCTACAATTTTTGAGCTGGCGCTAACCCTAAATTACGTAGCTAAAGGGTATTAATATTTTAAAAAAACTTCCTTGGTAATTAATATAAAGTTCTGATTTGATTTGCACCAGCACCTATATATTCCGTATTAATTCATCAGTGTGTTTGTAATGGTTGAACTTGTATTATGATTACCAGTGGTGTATTTGAGGGGCCATTGGGCCATGCCCCACCCTCACTGATGCAGATTTTTTTCTATCTAAAATACATAAATTTTTTAACACAAATTTTACTTCAAAGGTAGCATATGTGGCACCAGATTGCATGTAAGGACACCTAATTTTTCAAAAATTTTCAAAGAAAAGAGGAGGGGATAATGCCGATTTTTTTTTGTACCTAAAATACGTAAATGTTTTAACACAAATTTCACTTCAAAGGTAGCATATGTGGCACCAAATTGCATGTAAGGACACCTAATTTTCAACAATTTTCAAAAGGGAAGCGGGTTCCCCCCTCCCCTTAGACCCCTCCCCCAGGCCGGCGATCACCGACTTCGGCCAAAATTAATACCAATAAAGAAGGTAGTAGCATGGCAAATTATTGTATGTAATGTGGCATGCGTTGTGATAACCGATTCATACCTTTGTGATGTGCACATTAACATGTCGAACGTGCATGGGATTATATTTTTCGGGCAAGTCGGTCCAGCCCCCCCCCCCCCCTCCCAAAAAAAATCAACTTGGACTCCTACGCCTATGATGTCGCCTAATAATTTCCAAATGAGAAATATTGTTTGAGCAAATTTTGTTCATGAGGTACAAAACATTTATTTATTTCTGTGTGAAAAAGTTGTCCTAGCTACGTAATGTTCAGTAATATATCATTCTATAGGAGGCTAATCTGCCTATTTATTTCAGACCGCGTGGCCATGTAGATAAATTTTTTTAGAAAATGTGGACAGAGTACATGCTAAGTCACCGCTTTATTTCAATTGATGAGGTTGCCATAAATGTTAACTGCTCTAACACAATCTCTACTCTGTTTGCTACGAACAGAAGTCAGCTAACGTGGTCAAAAGAAAAAACCATGTCGACTAACTCAACGTTGCTCTGTATTGTTGTTGCAGCATTGTATTTTATAGGTAAGCACTGTAATGACACGATATGTGAAATTTAAAGAAAACGTATATTATATTCAAGCGTCTGTAGTACAATAAGCACATACAATGTAAATTTTAATTTTGCGACACGTTTGATTAAATTGCTATTTCGCGGGCAAAACCTACGATAAAAAGACTTATACGATTCAATAAGACTAACCTCACGAAATGGACCGGGCCAGTAGAATATTTTGCAAAGTTAATATTCTTGTCACTGAAAAGCTGTTGCTCATAAGCTGAAGTAAGGCTGTGATTCACCTTCTCCATGTTAAGATTTCATTATGATTACTTAAGGACACCTCGGTTGTTACAAACGGGTATGCAAAGGTACTACATGACATGTAAGGCAAATGTTTACTTTGTTAAGTCCGCCCTTCTGCTAAAAGAACAATTGTATGGTTTCCACATTGAAATGCCGACTGCACCGTGGTCTGCTCTCGAGTGTTGACAGTGTCTGAATACACAGACCCCCTTTAAAAAGATAAATAAAGTTATTTACAGAATGATACCATCGAAAGACAAGCTTTCCAGTAGCCTATGTTGAAAAAGTTCCGATTTGTTTTCCGCAGGTATAAACGGAAAGGAATTTTGTGATTCTCCGCAGTATCTAGAGCTTGGAAAACCTGGTACCATTTATTGTTTATTTCAAGATAATTTCTTCGGTGTTTTATGGTACAATACAACTGAGTTTACAAATACCGACCCAATCGTGGACTACCACGGCTTCATAAAAACAGGAAGGGGGTACACATCAGGAGAGTTTGATGTTGATACCAACGGTTCCCTTGTTATAAGTCGTGTGTCCCTGGAACACGAAAGTACTTTCATAGTTGCATATATATATTCTGAAGAAGATGTGCCCATATTCACTCCAGTTGAAGTAGTTGTCATTGGTAAGTTAAAGGAGTAATCTTTGACTTTGACTATGCAAGTAATCTCAGTATCAAAATATTCATTCATATCCATATTCATTCTTTCCAACATACGGCTCTTAAAGCTAAGGGTTTGTCGCTTTAATAAACAGAATGATAATCAAATCATTTCGAACACGTATTTATAGTCAAGACAATGGCTACACTATACGACATGTGTTTAGCAACAACGCAAATAATTTACCACTTTTCTAAGTTTATTTTCACATCCATTTATTACAACAGTTAAACCGGCTGTGCCTTTCCCCTTTTTTTGACAACTGTGGTAACACAAGCAACGTATGTTATGCGTCTGTCATCCAACCTGTATTGCACTGCACTTTGTCTTTTGTAAGGCCGGCGGTTCCTCTGCATCTAGTCGCAAGAACAGTAAGAGGCGATAGAAATTTAACTGACACGACGACCATTACTCCACAAAGTGAAGGGTATACATCAAGTGCCATTTCCACAGATATTTTCAAGTTTTCCAAACTCTTGGTGCTTCTCTTTTGCAAAGCTTCTACTCCCCCGGGAATTCTCGAAAACGATGAATCCTTCCTCCTGGCCCAAAATGGTAACATCAGCTTGTCTTCCATGGACGTGATTGTCAGATACATTGAGCAAAACCCAAGAGTTAAGTTAAGTTGTGAAGATATTAATGCTGGTTTTATTCTGTGGAAAAAATGTGTATCCTTGGAAGACAAAACCCCTGAAGTGGTTTTGTACTCTCTGAATGTGACTTTAGAAGGAAATGCTTCTTTGGTACTCTCTGAAACGAATGTCAGACAAAGTGGGTATTATTACTGCCTTTTTGGTGATCGAGTTCAAGATGGTGCAATGCTTTATGAAGTAGTAGTTTTAGGTAAGTATCGTTCAATACCCATCTGACGACAGATTACACACCAATTCAATTATAAGTAATGCACTGTTGTATTGTTGGACCACGATAATAACGACAAGAACATCATCTATTCAGGATTCAACTGGATTTATTCTATGGCTTGATTTGTCAGTAGGTATGATGAATGGCGGCCATATTGCCAGTCCCGTGATGGCGCTCTTTACAATCATGAACTACAAGGGTGCACTTAACATAAAAAGCTTCCAATCATTACATCTTCCTTCTTTCGAGATGAAGACAAGCTTGGATAAAATGTGTATGATTAAACAACACAGGTCTACTCAAGTGAAGCGTAAAGAACTAAGTAGGCTTCACTTAGCATGTTAACTTCTGTAATTATATACATAATATTTACATTGACTCTATGAGTCTCTCAGGGGGTTTTACTTGTCTTGAAGAGCGTCTAAGCTCTTTCTGACTAGAATCAGGTTTAGCCGTTTCTTCAGAAGTAGTTACTTCTGGAAACTCTTTTTCCCTCATATAGTCATCTACTGAAACACTACCTGAATGCTCTTCTAACTTAACTTTCCTTAGATCCTTTCTATTTCTCCTTAGGAGAGACCCTTCATCTGTTTTCACCAGAAATGATCTTGGTGCAACCTGCTCTTGAACCTGGCCTTTTGTTTGCCACTTTCCTTCTCTCTCTACTCTCACCCTATCACCAGTTTCTAGTTTTGAAAGTGCGTTTGATTTTTTGTCAAAATACATTTTCTGCTTTTGCTTCTGATACCGTTTTGTTTTAATCACTTCATGATCTACCGGACCCAGAAGATCATTGTGAATCGGCAAACCTGAACGTAGTCTTCTCCCAAACAGAAGTTGTGCTGGTGATTTACCACACTCTAAGGGTGTACTTCTATAGACTAGAAGCCCTTTGTACACGTCCTGATGACTTTCCTTTGCCTTTGTAAAGATTTTCTTTACAGTTTGCACAGACCTCTCAATGAGGCCGTTGGATTGGGGATAGAGTGGACTAGAAGTGCAGTGCGTGAAGTCCCAAGTTTTACTAAAATCTTGAAACTCTTCACTACTGAACTGTGGTCCATTATCGCTGAACACTTGTTCTGGTATCCCTTGTCTAGAGAATATACTTTTAAGTTTCCCAATAACTGCCTGACTGGTAGTTGACGTTAAGTGAGCTACCTCTGGGTAGTTGGAATAATAGTCTGTTGCTAAAAAATACTGTTTGTTATCCCAGCTAAATAGATCCACCCCAACTTTTTGCCATGGTCTTTCTGTTACCTGATGGGGCTGTAGTGGTTCTGACTGATTTTTGGCCTGATGGATTTGGCATATTTCACACTTTGTAACAAGTGTAGTAATATCTTGATTCATGCCCGGCCAATATAACACCTCACGGGCTCTCTGTTTGCATTTTTCTATACCCAAATGGCCCTCATGAATCTTTAACAACATTTCTGCCCTAAGTGACTGTGGTACAACTACTTTCTTTCCTTTGAAAACAACTCCATCTAGGACAGTAAGTTCTTCCTTAACATTCCAATATTGCTGTATCATAATAGGACATTGCTGCTTTTGAGCTGGCCAGCCATAGACAATAGTCTGACCTAAAACTTGCATTGACTCATCATTGCCTGTTTCTTGCTTAATTTGATCTAGTTTCTTAGATGATACTGGTATGGTTGTTGTAACCATCCTAACATACTTCTCAATTTCTTGTTCAGTATTATCTGACTTTGCAGTAGGATCTACTGCCCTGGATAGTGCATCTGCTGCAAACATGTACTTGCCAGGGGTATGAAATATCTGTATGTCATACCTTTGTAACCTGATCATTAACCTTTGTATTCTTAATGGACAATCACTTAAAGACTTTGTGAAAATAGCTACTAATGGTTTGTGATCGGTTTCCACTTCGAAAGTCTGTCCATAAACATACTGGTTAAACCTCTCACAAGCATATGTAATTGCCAGGAGTTCTTTTTCAATTTGTGCATACCTGGTCTCTGCCTGTGTTAAAGCTCTTGATGCATAAGCAACTGGAACCCAGTTCTCATCATCATTTTGAAGTAGGACGGCACCTATGCCTGTCAATGATGCGTCAGCCGAAATACGCACCTTTTTGCTTGGATCATAGAAAGCTAATATGGGTTGAGTTGACAGTAGATTTTTCAACTCATTCCAAGCTGTTTCTTGTTGGTCTGACCACTGCCATTCTATGTTTTGGTCCAATAAAATTCTCAAGGGGGCTGTGGTGGTGGATAAGTCGGGTATGAATTTGGCCAAATAATTTACCATGCCTAAAAATCTCTGCAAGTCTTTCTTGCAGCTGGGACGCTGATAATTCATGATGGCTGAAACTTTCTGTGGATCAGGTTTTACCCCACTGGCTGAAATTACATCACCTATGAACGTTAACTCTGTAACACCTAGCTGGCACTTATCTTTATTCAGCTTTAAGTTTGCCTTACGTGTAGCATCCAACACTTGTCTGAGCCTCGCATCATGCTCAGTTTTGGTTCTACCCCAGACAATTATATCATCCATTGAAGTGTTAACCCCTACAATATCTTGAAAAAGGGCATTGATTGTTCTGTGGTAAACCTCTGGTGCAGATACAATACCAAAGGGTAAACGTAGGAACCTATACCTCCCAAAAGGCGTAATAAATGTACAAAGTTTCGAGCTTGTGTCATCTAACCTCATTTGCCAAAACCCTGATGATGCATCTAGCTTGCTGAAATACTTTGCATCAGCAAACTCTGCCATGATCTCTTCCCTACTGGGTAATTTGAAATGTTCCCTTTTAATGGCCTTGTTTAGATCCTTTGGATCTAAGCAAACTCTTAGTTTTCCATTTTTCTTATCAACAATGTCAAGAGAGCTTACCCATTCTGTTGGTTCATTGACCTTTGAAATAACTCCCATATTTTCCATCCGATCCAGTTCCCCTTTTAACTTGTCTCTCACACGAAATGGTACCTTTCTACAGGCATGAACAACTGGTCTGACATTCTCATCTACCGTAATTTTGTGCTCCCCAGGTAGACATCCTAACCCTTGAAATACATCATTGTACTCATTCAATAGCTGAGCATACGTTTGATCAACAAGTTGCTCTTCTGTTTCTACTGTACATACTCTTTGAATTAAGTTTAATTTTTCACATGCTTGTAGGCCTAAAATAGGTTGATCCTTTTCAGCAACAATCATGAATGCTAGCTCATACTTTGACCCTTTATGGCTTACAGTTGTTCTACACTTTTCCAAGATAGGTATTTTAGCACCACCATAACTCTTAACTGTTGCTTGAACTTTATGCAACTTTGGCTTAGGTCTAAGAGTCTGATAGTCCTTTTCTGGCATCAAATTAACGTCGGCTCCCGTATCTAATTTGAACGGAATGATTGACCCATTAACTGCAAGAGGTAAAAGCCATGTTGAATCAACATCCTTGCTAGTAATAGTGTCTACAAAGAACTCCTCTGTAGGTAAAGTGTGGCTAGTTTCCTGAACCATGTCAACTTTCTTCGGCACATTTCGTGTACGGCAAGATTTCGCGAAGTGACCTATCTTACCGCATTTCGCGCATTTCTTGCCAGTTGCGGGGCATTCTCCTGGACCATGCTTTCTTCCGCATCTACCGCAGTTGTATTTGGGTTTGTTTTGCTGCTGAGATGTCACCTCACTCTGACCTTTACTTTGTTTGGCTCTGCCGTGCTTTTGCTGCTGAGCGGCATGAACAGCATGTACTGAGACTACATCATCTGACTGCAATTCCTTCACCTGACTTCTCGTAGTTTCTGCAGCTCGACACATTTGCACTGCTTTTGATAACGTAAGATCTTCTTCCCTCAGTAGTCTTTCTCTAAGGGCATTGTTAGGGATGCCACAGATGATCCTGTCCCTAATTAATGAATCAACTAGGTCTCCAAAGTCACACGACTTAGATTTTGTTCTTAGTTCTGTTAAATAATGGTCGATACTCTCACCAGGTTTTTGGACGCAAGTAAAGAATTTATGCCTCTCGTATGTGATATTTTTCTTAGGAGTGCAATAGTTCTGAAACTTGTCCATTACTATGTCTAGATTCATGTTGGTAGGGTTGCCATCTGCGTCATTAGTAAAGGTAAAGGTGTTGTATATGTCCAGTGCCTCTTCACCGATTACATGTAAGAGCAGTGATGTCTTAATCTTAGCTTCTTTCCCCTCATAGCCTGCTGCTGTTAGATATAGCAAAAATTGCTGCTTAAATCGTTTCCAGTTTTCTGATAGATTTCCCTCCATTTGGAGCTTGGGTGGTGGACTTAACCTGTCCATGCTGATTGTAGGTCTTTTCTCTGTGCACTATTCAATAAATGTTACTCAAGTGTGGGTAACTTTATGTCCCGGTATATGTTTAACGTTGAGCCGGCAAGGCAACAGTTCCATATACTCCGAGTATGGTACTACACACAGTGGTATGTACTCTTTTAAGTAATATGTGCTACAGTGTCCTACATGTGACTATCCTGACTTCGAATATTTATCGGCTATTTTCTCACCATTTTCTTCACTGTTGGTCTGCATCATTCTGCAATCCCGTCTTCTGACACCATGTTGTATTGTTGGACCACGATAATAACGACAAGAACATCATCTATTCAGGATTCAACTGGATTTATTCTATGGCTTGATTTGTCAGTAGGTATGATGAATGGCGGCCATATTGCCAGTCCCGTGATGGCGCTCTTTACAATCATGAACTACAAGGGTGCACTTAACATAAAAAGCTTCCAATCATTACATGCACCAACAGACTAATGCACGGTCGTACATAATGGCACTGAATTGCATTCCACATTATTTTTAGGAACATGTAATGTTTGTATGCCTTACTGGACTTGCTTTAATAGCTACTGTAATTGACATCACATGAAATACTAGCCGACAAGTAGTTAAGAGACAGTTTATAAAGTCACACAGGGAAACACCAACACTTTAGAGAGTTAAAGAATATTGCATTCTCCTAGTTAGTTATAAACCTCTATAAAGTTTACGTTGGGATTGGTGGAATATGTTTAACAACATTCAGATATCTTACACTGGTGTATTGAGTAGGTCTTTCATGTTCAGGCCTTGCATTTAGGAGATTTTCAAATTTCTTCCGAAGCAGTTGAAACTTTTCCGTAACTGACGAATTGCTTCCCTAAGTACGGGTAGGCTAGAAGCTTTAAGCTTTTTACCTGTACACAAAGGGTTTAAACAAAAAATACAGAATCCACATGATTTGAAGAACAAAGATAGTGGAGACCTGTGGAAAGCTGAAGCTTGTCAATGGTAGGCCATGTTACAAAAGTAGGGAAGCAAAATGTGCAAGCTTAGCAAATACTTCGACAAACAAGAGTTACAGACGATACGCTTATCGACATAAGGGAGGACAATAAAAGAGGAGAGAGTGAAAAAGGAGACGAGGAAGGGAAACAAGCTAACTTTTATAAATCATATAATTGTTCTCTACACTTCCTCTATAGGTCATTCAATGTAGTTGGTTGTAATTTGGGATTTTAAAAACTTATAAAAGCTGCTGCTCTCTTTCGAGGTAAATCTTAAATTATTGTTAAGTATTGTACAAATAAAATTATGGTCATTATTCGTTGAAAATAATAGCTGGCAGTGACAAAAGCGTTTAAAAGGTCGAAAAGAGAATTTTGCCTAACTCATTATCACTTAATGCATTTACAACTTCCCCAGAGAAGTCGTAATAGCTACCTGAGAAGTATATTTTTCAGAAAATACAATACGATATTGTCACAAAAAGGTAGTTAGAGTCAAAAGAGAACTAATTAAGTAAAGACAGGTTACATTCACTGGATTTAATTTAAAAAGAGGGATACCTTTGGTATATTTGAAATGTTACAAACCTAACCCAAAACACGAAAACACTTAAGCCATATGCATCTTATGTTGATTCACATCTAATGATTGTTATATTAATTGATTGGAAATGTTATTGAAACCTCGTTACTTCGTACCTTGTGATCGTTTACACTTTATTTACTCAAAGTCCCTAGTTGCACACAGAAAAGAATTATTTTTCTTTCGTAATTGTGCTGATTCGGCTACTGGATTTCCATCGCGATCAGGTCATGTTTGCTTTAGATTGTTTGACACTAGCGGACACTAACGATGTCACAACCCTTCCCAAAGATTTCGGGAAAGTGGTATTTAACAGAGGACCCCTCGTCCTTGTTTAATGACAACCTTGCTGGGACGTATTGCAAAAATATTTTTTGGGGAAGGGTCGTGAGAATTGGTGACTGGGTAAAGGTATAAGAGGCATCGTGCAAAAAAATATTTTTGGAGTAGGAAGGGGAAAAATAGCGTAAGCTTTTTTTGGTTTCGATGAAAAGAGAAACCTATGCAGTCATGATGGCGTGTGTATGTATGTGTGTATGTGCGTGCTTACATGGTACCAAATTCGAGGATATCTGTGTGTGTATGTGTGTGTATGCGTGTATGTGTGAGTGTGTGTTTGTGACACTTTGCTCGTTAACACGATATCTCAAGAAGGGAAACTCTGACAGTTTTCAAACTTGGTATATACATGCCCCATATTGAGAGAAAGAACCCTATTGTTTTTGGTGGGGGTCAAAGGTCACCTGGGGTCACCGGGGGTCAAACCCTGAAAACATTGTTAACACAATATCTTGAGGTAGGAAGCTTGGATGAATTTCATACGTAGTATGTAGATGCGTTATGGTAAGAGGAAGAACCCTATCATTTTTGGTGGAGGTCAAAGGTCATCTGGGGTCACCGGGGATCAAACCCTGAAAACTTTGTTAACACGTTATCTCAAGAAGAAAAGCTCTGACAGTTCTCAAACGTGGTACATGGATGCCCCATATTGAGAGGAAGAACCCTATTGTTTTTGGTGGAGGTCAAAGGTCACCTGGGGTCACCGGGGGTCAAACTCTGAAAACCTTGTTAACACGATATTTCAAGAATGGAAGCTCTGACAGTTCTCAAATGTAGTACATTGATGCCCCATATTGAGAGGAAGAACCCTATTGTTTTTGGTGGAGGTCAAAGGTCACCTGGGGTCACCTGGGGCCAAACCCTGAAAACATTGTTAACACAATATTTTGAGGTTGGAAGCTTGGATGAATTTCATACGTAGTGTGCAGATGCGTTATGGTAAGAGAAAGAACCCTATCATTTTGGTGGAGGTCAAAGGTCATCTGGAGTCATCGGGATTTAAACCCTGAAAACTTTGTTAACACGATATCTCAAGAAGGGAAACTCTGACAGTTCTCAAACTTGGTACATGGATGCCCCATATTGAGAGGAAGAACCCTGTTGTTTTTGGTGGAGGTCAAAGGTCACCTGGGGTCACCGGGGGCCAAACCCTGAAAACATTGCTAACACAATATCTTGAGGTAAGAAGCTTGGGTGAATTTCATACGTAGTATGTAGATGCGTTATGGTAAGAGGAAGAACGCTATCACTTGGTGGAGGTCAAAGGTCATCTGGGGTCACCGGGGGTCAAACTCTGAAAACTTTGTTAACACGATATCTCAAGAAGGGAAGCTCTGACAGTTCTCAAACGTGGTACATGGATGCCCCATATTAAGAGGAAGAACCCTATTGTTTTTGGTGGAGGTCAAAGGTCACTTGGAGCTACCAGGGGTCAAACCCTGAAAACCTTGTTAACTCGATATCTTGGGGTAGGAAGCTTGGATGAATTTCATACTTATTATGTAGATGCGTTATGGTAAGAGGAAGAACCCTATCATTTTTGGAGGAGGTCAAACGTCATCTGGGGTCACCGGGGGTCAAACTCTGAAAACCTTGTTAACACGATATATCGAGGTAGGAAGCTTGGATAAATTTCATACCTTGTATTTAGATGCCTTATAGTAAGAGGAAGAACTCTATCATTTTTGGTGGGGGTCAAAGGTCATCTGGGGTCACCAGGGGGGTTAAACCCTGAGACAGAGCTGCCATCCAGCACGGATTTTCCATATTCAGTACGGAAAATCATTGTAAATATGGGAATACAGATTTTTCCTTGATAATCCGAATTTTGAATGAGTAAATAGGTCCTTTCACGAACTTTATTATTCTTTAGCCAACATATCAAAAGACTGAAAATAGACTACAGTATTTCACTTGTCTGTACAGTACTGTAGTGTATTTATTTGAGCCCAGTAATCTATGCTGTTATGTTATTGGTTTAATTTTTGTCAACAAGTTGATGTTAAACCAGTCAGAAGATAGTTTGCAGCAGATCCATGACATTCCATAAGTTACCATATCATTGGTTGATCACTTGTAAACAGATCCACTTTCAACCAATCAGAAACTGTGTTAAAATGTAGTTTCTGAGTGCAGTGACAGACTATCACACATAGCCTGCCTGCCAAGGTCTGTTGAGCTGGCTGAGTAGCCCAACGTTAATGTTAGATTTGACTGTAACTGAACTGGAAAATTAGCACCAAGCAAGAAATGGAATAGTCAAACGTACAGCAGGAATATCACAGTATGTTGTAATATGGCTCCTCTTCAGAGTAGCATCGTAGCAGAGTAGCATGAGTAACTTTAGTGGAAAATTTACCAGGCAGATCAAGTTTTAACGTAGGCCTAGGCCTAACAGTTAGGGCCTAGGCCTAGGCTAAGTGTTGTTACAGGACCAATAACAAACATTAGCCTACACACACAATAACGTTAGACTCAGTACATAAATCTAATGCAGAGTTCCAGGTTTATGGGCTAGGCCTAGACAAAGTCCTAGTCCTGTGACTAAGTCCTAGCCTAACTGCCACAGTACGGGCTAGCCTTATTGTAGTACAGTATGTATGGGCTGATATTAGAGGTAGGTTACTGTAATAGCTATGGCCTAGGCTAGGGCTAATCAAAGCAGTTATTGCCTGTCAAATGTTGGTACCCATCATCTAAGTTTGTAGTATTTACAGAGAGATTTCTGTGACCAGCTGTGCATAGGCCTAGGCTAGGTTCATACTTATAGCTAGGCCTAGGCTAGACCTAGGCTAATGTTACTTAGGGCCTTGCCAAGTATTTAGCATAGCCTCTAGGCTATACTGTAACGTTAGGCCTTGGGAATACTTGGGATATTTTGCTTTTTGTCCTTTGGTGACCCTGATGACTATCTTGGGAATTCTTGGGAAATTTTGCTTTTTGACCTCTCGTAACCCCAGATGACGATCTTGGGAATTCTTGGGAAATTTTGACCAGTGACTGAAAGATATGGGACATCATGGCATTATTTGGAATAGAACATATATCATCGAAACCTCAATGCATTTTTGCATGCTGGTTTGAAAACAAGTAACTTCTCATACTAACTTGGCATGTGAAGGGTTTTCAAAGCATTTGAGACAACTCCTTTTGACACCCTTCAGAAAATTTGGCGAGGGGTGGCTGGGCCTCCTAGCCCCAATGGGCACGATGCCTCTGCAACATCGTAAGATCGATTGGAGGAGAATAGTATATAAGACCCCCCCCCCCCCCCTTCACTTCTGAGAATGAGTCAAAACGGAGAAGGCAAATTGTTCATTAAAGATCAAACTAGTGTACACGTTTCGATGAGCACATTTTGCACCCTGACTCTGTAATCCATTAAAACCTAAACACTTAAGAAAATTCAATTTACAACTTCGACTTTGTCTATATTCTTTCGAAAATAGAGTAGTAAGTTTTAAGTCCAAGAAAGGAGTTACCATGACATGCAATCATCATTTCCATCGTTATATAGTAACAAAGAAAAAGATGTGTTTGTCTTATTACCCTCATTTGCACAGTACTGATAACCAAAACACTTCGATAACAAAACTTGCTTGAATAAACTGGCAATACAGAAATAAACACTGACGCAATATACTCAGAAATGAGTGATAATTTCAAGCAAATCGAACTCCACACTATCAAATTAAATTTTGAGTACGATGTGATAGAACAGGGTTGGGGAACCTTCGGCCCGCGAGACCATTTCATCCGGCCCGCGAGGCAATTCATATATGTAAATTCAGCATCACTTGAAAAGTAATTGAAATCTAGTTTTAGCACACGGTGCCAACCGTTTATCCTGCTTCTACTGTACAGTACCACTTTTCGGGCATTGGAGGTAAATCTGCTGAGAAACATCGGTATATTGCTAAAACTCCGTATGCACAATGTAACATGTCAACCGTTTTTATACATAAAATCAGGTGCAGAATCATTGTACTTTTGGAGGTAACGGAATAGAAGCTTTGCGTGGCAGATAGGCTACAATCCGCTGCATAACATTGTACAGAATTATATTATCACATGTGCAGGTTTATCTTGTAGAGAACGAAACAGTGAGTTTTTGTATGTATTCCGTTTGTTTTGGGAAGGGGAAGGTGTTTTAGACTTCTTCGAAGAGTGAATTAATACGTTAGAAAGTGGAAAATTTTGCAATGTAACCTGAGGAAAGGATAAAGTTGGTTTAAAAACACTATGTGCCCATTCATTATTACTTCATACATAGGTTAAAAGATAAATGGTCATATTGTGATACTTCTGGTCTGTGTAGCCTTGCATATTCTATGTCATTTAAAGACAGTGGGTGAATATTCTATTCCCTATAAATCATTACAAATACTATAAATTCCGGGTACTTCGTCCCCAGCTTTTGCCTAGAGTGACTTCCCCCTAGACTACACCAGGGCCTGTTTGGGACCCATCGGCCTGCTCCCTACCAGGGAATCTTATTGCACCTTCTGTGTGTGCGGCCCTCGAATGGATTATGACCTCCAAAACGGCCCATCAAAGAAAAAAAGGTTCCCTACCCCTGTGATAGAACATAGAAACACAGATACCATATTGCTAAACGATAGACTTAGTCACCTGTAGCTGCCTAGTGCATTCACAAACGACTTTCTTGTTCTGTTAACACTTTGTGTAATTGCTTTATTCTCAAGTATATCCGATCCCAGCCTATCCTATCGTAGATGGTTGTGATCTGCCACAAAACTGTGTACTGGAAGCTGCACGTGAGGGATGTCTGACTTGTTCTATAAATGAAGTCCACCCTCAGGTTCAGCTTGAGTGGCAGGTATATCCCAAGGACGATGCAAGTACGATATCATTTTCTAATCACAACCTAACGACTGAAAAGAACGGAGAAACGTTCAACATTTTTCACATGTTGAAAAATGAGACCCTTCATGGATTGACCGTCGCCTGCAGGGTAACATCATCAAAGGAAGTGCCTTTTCAATTAGCAACGAAAATAGATTTGCTGTTCGGGGGTGAGTGTTTTTTGGTTCAAACATGTAGAGGCTTTTGTCCTTCTGTTTTTTTAATTAAGCAAATCAAGTCGGTTGCTCAACAAAAGCACGCTATACACCCTAAAAACAGTTGGGCCAAAATGTTTGGTTGGGTAAAACATTTTGGTTATATGTTGGTCAAGCTTTGAACAAATAGTAGTTAAAACTCCCATTCAATGCACGTTTATCGCATTATCCAACTATTGGTTAAAATGGTGACAAGCTTATATTCTACGGTTGGATATATTTTCTATTTACCCACTTTTTGGGCAACTAATTGCTAATTTGCATAGTGTTGGCTTCAAAGTTGGGCAAATCGTTCGCTACAGGTTTTGCAGCGAACAGCCGAACACTTAACTCGATTTGGCTCTGCGTTTCTCCTAATTATAGGGCTTCGTGTTGATACTCCAAAAAAATCCTTTTAAGATATTAGACGTTTGCATAGAAGGAATACTCGGACATTCTGTTTGGCAGCAGAATCGGGCTCTATTTCACAAAAAGTGTGAAAATAGTGCTTCGAACCTAGCACACTTTTGTGTGAGTTTTGACATCAGTTATCAATCACTGAACGGGGTATTCGCTATCACGTACGGAAGAGCATTCACATTCTAGGGTTTGAAGTAATTTTATTTGTAAACGCAAGAGCGTGTTGACTCGATTTTGTTTCACATTTCTTCTCATAACCAGACACTGGTTCCATAATCTGAAAATTCCTTTTGACATCTTTCACATGGGCAAAAGAGGCAAACTCGCATGTGATGTATGACCATAAAATCGATATCTATTTCCATAAAATCGCGAAAATACTGCTAAAAACTAGCACACAACTCGAGATTTCGAATTGGTCGCCAAACGGCTATCCAATGAGATGTCAGATACTGGGGGTATTCTCTTTCACGCCCGAATAGGAGTTTATATAATGAACAGAAATTAAAACTTTACTGTGTTGTGTGTAGTGATAATCCTGTGTTTGAACGTTATGGAACTGCCACAGTAGTTCTGTGTGTGTAGACCTGTGTTTTAATTCCAAACGTGCCTTTTAAACCTGATTGTTTTGGCCGTTATAGGCCTACACGGAAGTCTATGACAAACCAAACATATTAAGCGAAGGCGTTTGAATTGAACGTGTCAATATAGATGCTGTTTTGTATTTGGGTTTCGGATAGCAGGTATAATATTTTAATCTACATGCACAATGCACAATAAACATATAACAAGTTCTTATGATATCTTTCCCAACCAATAAAAGCTATTTTAACAACTATTGTGTACAAAGTTCACCTAAATCTCCTGGGAAAGAAATGCCGAGCATGCATGCATGCTATTCTGAAGTAAGAGAAGCACCAACGGTTAGGCAAAAATGGTTAACATAAAACCAACGGTTGGTTAATACATTTGCCCAACAGCTTGATGAAAGAAATGCCTAACAAGTAGGCATGTTTTGAAATGCTCATTTACTTAACAGTCGGGCAATTTTCCTCACAACAAATGGGTTCAACCTTAACCAAATTTGGTTGGTCAACAGTTTGACCAACTGTTTAGGTTGTTAAATAGATGCCCTGTGTTGGTCAAAAAGTTGGGCAAAATTTGCCCATCTTTTTTAAGAGTGTAGGAACTATGTTTGAAAAGGACTTTGTTGTTTCCAAAGCTGCTGTTATTCCTGCCGGGCAAAAAAAAAAAAAAGGAAAAAAAAAAATAGATTGGCACCGTATTAAAAATTCTTGACGCATATCACGGCCTTTTTCTTTGTTTAAGTTAAACATTGTTTCATGATTACTACAAGTGAGATATGCATTTTAGGCAAAAAACTCAAAAGTTACACCTTAAACGTTTTTACGGTTTTAATGCAACTTTGAGAAGGTGCAGTTTACACATTGCTTCACCTCTCTGTTTTTAACCTCATCATAATAAACGTGTATTGGTTCTGGTGGGCTTTTGCGTATTTGATTCCGATCATAAAAATAACTCCTTAAAACTAATTCTTTGAATGTCAATCACAGTTTTTCATCGAAAAAGGACAAAAAAAAATTGATGTCATTGGAAGTGAAATGAATTTACATGCAGCTGACATGAAATTACATGAAACTTTAATGTCAGTTTTTGAAAACGTTGCTATCAAAGAATATCAATGACTAGTTACTTAGTTCTTCACAAGTGCGATTGGTCCCCTCTTTTGTGTTTTCAAGACGCTGACGCACATCCTACCGACAAGTCCGATATGTCACCTACAAGTGGTTTCATCCCGGCTGTTGCTGCTTGTATTGGTGCGGCTTTACTACTTTTGAGTTGCTTCGCGCTTGGAGTAATCATCAACAGATTTGTTTGTATGTATTTTAACACAAATATCAAAGTTATACAGTGTTGATGAAATAGTTCGCTTCACCTGGGCAAGACTGAATCCATTCTCTTTGGATCGAAAGTTATGTTAAAGAAATCCAGGCCCCTCCGTGTCTCTTGTAACGGTGATTTTATTAAGTCCTCCAATTCAGTTAAATACCTAGGAATAGTACTGGATAAGACCCTTTCGGGTGAGTTTATTGCCCGTGATATTCTTAGAAAAGCAGGGGCTCGTTTAAAATTTTTATATAGGCAGTCACCCTCTCTGAACAGTCGTACTCGTAAGATCTTATGTACTGCTCTTATACAGTGTTATTTTGATTATTCTTGTTCCTCCTGGTTCTCTGCTCTCTCCAAGCAGTATAAAAATAAGCTTCAAATTATGCAAAACAAGATTGTTAGGTTTATTTTAGATATGGGTCCACGCACCCATATCGGGCAAAGTGAATTAAACAAAGTCGGTTTTTTATCTGTATGCGACAGGGTGCAACAACTTAAACTTAACTTGGTTTTTAAGATTTTTAATGGCACCTGTCCTGAGTATCTTCAATCAAATTCTACCAGATTGAATAATATTCATCAGCACAGTACCAGGGGTAGCCCATTCAACTTTCTTGTTCCTAGAATAAAAGGATCCTCTGATCGTACCTTTTTCTTTACAGGTATTGAACTTTGGAACTCCCTTCCTAATGCGGCAAAGCAAATTAAAAATGTTTCAAGTTTTAAACTGTACGTTAAGAACTATCTTGCCAACAAATCACTTTTAGCGGAGCAATGTCTCTAATTCATTTTTTACTGACTCGAGTGCCGGCGTCTTTCATCCAATGCATTATTTCTGTTAATTTTCCATTCCTTGTGTAAGTGTTCCTTGTTCCGTCTTTAGGGACCCCAATGGAAATAAGCTTTTCGTAAGCTTTTTGGGTTATCCCTGGTACTCTGTTTTGTAACTCCTTTTTCTCGTTTTTTTATGTATTACTCTCGTCTGTTTGCCTGTAGTATGCCTTTCTGAATGTCTTTGCTTTTGTTTGTGTTTTTTGTTTTATTTTGTAACAAATAAAATCAATCAATCAATCAATAGTGAGTAATGCTACAACGAAAAATTCTTTTATACACATATGCCATTTTACTTAGATTTAAAAATATGGTTTTATATCCGTAATATAAAACGTTGCATCTGTGGTTGGATATATTATTCCATACCTGTAGGAGTTTAGATTATAACGTTACTTGACGCAAACAAAAGATAACATTAAAAATACGGGCCCATTAAATTTTAACATATTGGAATCATACAGAAAATTAAGGAAGCCTTGAGAAATTTTATGGACGAAAATAGTTGCTGTGTTTTTTACATTTTTGGATCAAACGTGTGGCAAGTAATGCAGTTAATGCAGTATACTTTGGTACTGCACTCTGATTTTCACATTTACGTTGTCCATATCCATCATTGCAGGTAAAGAAAATAATAGCTGGATAGGAGAAGAAGAGGTAATTACTAAACGGACCGAATTTTGCCGTCTGCTCGAACAATTATTTAAAGTTTAAATCGCAGCTTTTCAGTTTCCTTAAACATACTCACGAAATGCCGAAAATAATATGTACGCCTATAGTCGCAGGCTGCTTTCATGGGTTAAGGAGAGCTCCTTGGGATACCTACTGGGGTGCGTAGAAAATGCGTTTTGTCATTGTCGTGTGAGACGCGGGGCGGTTTGGTGAAGGAGGGCACCTCTCTTAGGTAAAACAGTGTGATTTTACCAGGGAAAATGTTTATTTTCGGAACAACATTCATGACGCCGTTGTATAAAGATAAAAGTTCATGGTATCCACCTGCCCGCCCCCTTTTCTTCCCACCCCATGGAGTGTCTTTCCGTACACTTGGGCTTCCTGTGAAGCCCACACTCTAAAAACGGTTGGGTACATATGCCTCCTGCTAAACTGTTGGGTAAAAAATTGACCCAAGTTGGTTACAATGTACCCATTGCTGGGTAATATTTTACCCAACAAGGGCCAATTTTTTACCCAACAGTTTAGCAGGAGGCATGTGTAACCAACCTGGGTAAAAGTTTACCCAACTGTTTTTAGAGTGCAAGAGGCAAATGTTTCTGAAAATCAAGGGTATTTGCTAAATTGTGTGCATTACGGATAAGAAGTTAACTGTCTTTATATTGCATCGGATACTCACTAAACAGACACAAACATTCGGCTTGACTATTTTTATTCAGTAACTTGGACCAACGGCTGGTTCAGTTGATGATACAATGCCCTATTGGGTGATTATAGAGAGCAAGTATAGTTAAACCCTAGGAGAAGCCAACCCCTATCGGGAATAACATGCCTGGAATCATATCTGAGTAGCTCACCATGTGCAGAAAAATACAGGAGAACAAATAATATGATATAATATAATGTAATGTAATGTAATGTAATGTAATATAATATTATAATAATATAATAACTACAGATCTACTTTTTGCCAGTAAATGCTATTAAAGGCTTGTCTTTAATTATTTTCTTTTTTTCAGATGAGTTCCATACGTATACAAAATCAAACAGAGGGTGACAGATTTTCAGGTAATGAATTAATTCCGTAGTACAACTTCTTACCAGGCGCGCAAAACCCAGGGGGGCAAGGGGGCCTTTGCCCCCTCAAGTAAAAAAGTGGGGGGCAAACCCTAATTTGCCCCCCCCCCAATGTGAATAGCAATGCTCATTTTTTTTCGCCGCTTGGTCACTTTTGACATCCCTTTGATAACAACACATGACAACAATACAATTAAAGGCTATAACTGACATAGTATTTCAATGTTTGTTGACCAAGGCCGTATGGAATATCATCTGAAGCTGAAACCCGGCACAGACGAATCAATTTTCAGTCGAAAACACTTAAGACATGTCTTAGTTATACCTTCACTTCGTGGGGCCCCTGGACCCCACTCACGAGGGCTTCGCGCTTCGCGCTCGCGGTGCACGCTACGCGTGCACAATTTCAAATCCACGCGTACACCATATTCGTTTTCGCCCCCCAACCCACTCTCAAAGAGAGATTTGCGCCCCTGCTTCTTACTTAAAATGATATTTGAGATTTCAAACTAAAATCATTGACCTGTCTAAGGCAATCTCTCTTCACCAATTCTACTGATTAATAGTGCTACGTTTTAAGATTTTAACGATCTCTTTTACAGAGTTGAAGGACCAATTTTAATGCAAATTAAAGAAAAACACAAAGACTAATATGATTCAGTCCAACCAATACCGTACATTAAAGACAGACTGTATTGTGTAGATAAAGTGTTTTTTGAGGGCGGCGTTGAATATTTGGATTCAACAGGAACAGGGAAAATAATTCCAATGAACATTTTAAAGGCCTACGATGACTTGTTTGGTGACGAACGAGTTAAATCAAAGCGACGCATTTTGGAAGGAGAACCAGGATACGGCAAGTCCACCCTTACTTTACAGTTTGTATATGATTGGTGTAACTCTGTGTCTACTTCGCCCTTACGTGACGTTGAAATATTGATCCTGCTTCGCCTTAAACAATTAGGGGGCGTTCCATCCATTTATACAGCAATCAAACTTTTTTTTATTACCCAAAGACTCGGAAGTGAGCGAAAGTGATGTAAAGCATTTACTGGCAAAAAGTAGATCTGTAGTTATAATTCTAGATGGATTCGACGAATACCCAGATTATAATGACCTAACATCAGACGTCAGCAGGATGATAGCTAAGGACCTGTTCTGCTAGTATGACGTAATTCTTGCCACCAGGTCCTCAATTTTGCCAAACAATTATCCGGCATCAACGCAACGAGTAAGGGTAACTGGATTTGACGAAAATGCTCGTAGATATTACATTCGTAAGGTAGTAGAAGTCGACGATGATGATGAAGGCGTACGACAAATCGAAGGATATCTTGAAGAAAACCCTATCTTAAAAGATCTTTGCCAGGTCCCCTTATTTTTTGTCATATTTGCTCACATGACATTTGAAAGTGAACAATTTCGTAAATTAAATTCCGTGACAAGTTTTTTCCGTTACATGATTTCTTGTTTTCACAGTCACGTGCGAAATAAAATGAATGACGAAAACGCTCGTAAATATGAAATATTTGAAACTGACCATCGGAGTCTAGATAGGTTGGCTTTTGAAGCTTTCAGTGGACAAAATCAAAGAATAGTTTGGGAAAAAGGTGAAATGTGTCAATTGGTAGGTCAGGAGTTTTATGATCAGTACGTACGTATTGGTATTTTAGTAGAAGAAGAAGTAATTGATATAATTGATGATCCTGGTACTTCTATCACTGAACACGTACAATACAAGAGAGGCGTCAGATTTTATCATAAACTCTTCGGTGAATGGTATGCTGCCCACTACCTTGCTGAATATCTTCAACAGAATACAGATGTAGATTTGAGTGAGTTTCTAGAATATCTTGATCCGTTTGATGTTCAATATCTTTATCGATTTACATGTGGCCTCTGCTCTGCTTCGGCTGAGAAAATTATCGACTTCTTAAAAAATACCGAGGGTGGGAACAAATTTGCAAATCTTTGTATCCTGGAAAAAACTGGAAAGATTGATGATATTAAGGAAGTGATTCACCAACTGTGTAATGAAGGTATTGTAATCAGTGGGCATGATAGTCTCCTGCTTCAACGGTCATCTTTGCAGCTGCTGGAGTTAGCGGCTAGAAATGAAGTAAGTTTTCTCTGATTATTTCTTACTGTTACTTCATTGCCAATATCTGTAAATTGGGACAGACATTAAGAAAAGTAAGCATGATGGAATGGAGCGCCAATATTGTCATCGTTTCAACTACTTAGCGTGCAAATCAGCATAGTGTTGGAATATGACAGTGCGTGTCAGGTAAAATATCAGGGTAGCTTAAGGGTTTCTCATGAGTTGAGACAAGTATCTGTACGTACCGTACCAAATGGTTTTACTTAAACATAACAACACAATACCGACTTTAGACATGCCGGTGTTAGTATCCGTCTGCGTCACTCAATCGTAACCAACTGTAATAAGTCGAGATTTCCACGTCTTTTAATTACAGTTATTCTTTAATCCTTTATGAGCATCCACCACTTACAAGAGCAATGTCCAATGATTTCAGAGAGCTCATAGTGACATAAGGTATAAAACGTGGTCAGAATAAGCAATTTATGTAAAATTGTACTCCACTACATCACTTTTAATTATGTACTTTCAAGATGAATAAGATTTATCTCCCGATTTTCAAGTGTTTAAGCTGCATTAAAGATGTCAGAAGAGGCTTATCTGATACTTTTTTCACGAGAACGATTCGACATTCCCTCAGCAAGAGTATTGCAACAAAGCAATTCATCAACCTTCTTGTCGCTTTTATAACGACCCGTAAATGTGACTTTATTGAATGTTTTTCGTCCAGTGCTAGAGTTCTGAAGCTAGCACCATATCAATATGGCCTCACGTATCTCCACTTGAGATTTCTTTGTTCACTTTCTATTTCTTCCATTACATCTTTGATGTCCATCATTATCATCTGTCTGATTTCGTGAATCCATCGTGTCATAATTGATCCTGCTTGTGCTTATACAAAAGAACATACAGCAACACAAGGGAGTATGTTGAGATTTTTCTTAAACATGCACACCTTAATTTCCTCAGGTTCCAATCAAATATGTGGCCCTAAATGATTGCTTCCAGACAGTGGATGAGTCTACAGTGGCTATTAGGACCTCCTCGGGCCTCGTCTTTACCTCACGGTTACCGGTTGAAAGGCTAGCGGTGACTTCGTATAACAGAGAAATGACGAAAGATGAATACATGTCTATTTTGACTTTTTCATCTACATGTCCGTCATTGCGTCACCTTCGGTAAGTGACTGACAGATCAGGGAGGCGCGAATGCCACCTCCTTGATAGATCAAGATTGACAAACATGATGTTTGTTTTCGAATTAAATTTCTACCTATCCAGCAGATGTGAAAGAGTTCGAAATGCGAGAAACATCCTTGTGTCCTTTTCAAGCCAACAATTTTAAACAGAAGTCATTAAGCATAAGACAGATCTACCAGCTTTTATATTATGTGGTCAGCTATCTCGTGGTAGAACACACGTTATGCTTTGAGCTTTTACAACCTTAGAAGGGAAGAAAAAGGTAGGGTAAATCTTTGCCTTTGCACAAAGTCATTAAGACGGGAACATGTATCATTTATTACGCAGTTCTTGCATGCCTCCTTCAATATATTCTGATCACTAGTCTGATCAATAAGAGAAAAAGACGAGCTATCTCACTAATGTTTATAATCTATGTTTTTTTAAATGGTCTGCCAAGACCCTTACAGGACTGACTGACTGGAGAAATCTTACATTAATCAGGAACGCTCCTTCACTTATCTAAATGTTTATTATTGCAGGAAACATCTGGTGTTACAAATCCTTTAAAACAGATAAAGTACTCATTGTTGTTAATGCAAACTGTTACATAATATTGAAGCACAGGCCCGAGCCGAAATAACCGTTATCCGAAAAGTTAAGACAAATATCGATTAATAGTCAAGTTAATGAGATGTTGTTATCTTAACACCAAGTCTACAAAACCTATTCTGTGCATTTTCTTATTCAGTTTTGGTGGCTGTGTACCTCCACTTGAGTTTGGGGATAAAACTGTCCTCTCAGAGCTAAATTCAAGGAAGATCAAAGGTGACTATAAAGCTGTTAATTTTTCTTAAGTCTTCTATTAGAAATAATCTTTCCTTTTCTTAACCCTAACCATTCCTTAAGTGTTAGTATAAGAAACGGAGCTAGAGGGGACCAGAATGGCCTATTGGGGCACTCTGCGATAGTTAGATACTTTAATGCTTGAAAACGATCTAAGTTATGACCGACCGACCGACCCTTTTTCCTATAATCCCCAACATGATAGACAACAGTTTTCAAAGTTCCCCTACAAAATTAATTTGATTTACTTAAACTTCTTATCCTTTTCTCTTACATACGAGCCTAAAACGACCATTATAATTAATCATTGTGACTCAATTATCATGTAATTTTTCAGGGAAATTTTCAGGAAAAATTGGAAGGGTTTTACTTTAAGAAGTCGAGAATTTAAGTTTTTGAAGCTAAGGCAAAGAAACCTTTAGAAAAGGTCTTAAAGTCCGACCTTGGGAGATTTTTTTTTTGAAATTGGACATTATTTGATACAAATTTCGTGTATCTAGAAATCAAAGTAATAACGGAAAGAAACTGAATGGTTCATAAAATCTGATGCACTCAATTTGACCACTCGACAATGGCCAAAATTAAAACCACGACTCGTTCCAAATGGCCCAGGAGGTTTTGTCTCCTTAAGATATCTCCTCGAAAGAATCTTAAAACCCTGTTGGGTTTGATTGTCTGGGCCTGGGAAAACAACATAACAATTGAAAGTAGCAATTTTATGGCATTTTGAATTAATATGTAGTGCCGGGTGATTATTCGTCATTTGCGTTACAGTCGTGCGAATCATTTTGACCATGTAATAATATAACATGGTAAAGAAATTCATAAAGATAAGATGTTTCTGAAATTGTAGTCCATAGTACGTTGAAGCTTTTCCATCAGGGTACTAATAGTTCTGGTGACCTTAGTGTTCCTTGAAATGTTTTTTTTTTCTGTGGGAAAAATATTGTTCCCTTAAAGTATGGCGAGGGCTATTGTTGTTATTGCTTAAGGTTAACATTACGTGGGGAGTCGTTTCGTTGCCCTGTCCAAATCTCACTTAGCCCCGTACATATCTTGTTCGCCGATTGAGGAGATATTGAAAAAGGGAAGTTCAACCATACGTTGGCAAATGTTGGCTAAGCCTAGCCCTAGATGACAGAAGTGACCTTCCCCACTGGAATACAGTGCATATTTTAAACACCCTTTAAGCATTTTGATATCTTCACATCACAAATAACACGACTAAATCGATGTTATTGTATACGGCACGGTAAAACCGGAAAAAAAGCCGGCAATCAATTCTCAAGTGCTGCTACGTCGACCACCATTTTGCTATGCTCGCAACATCTGTTCTGAAAAATCTTTCTGTAACTTACTTGTAGCTTTCAATGTCACCCTTATTTACGACTAGTACTATTAAGTACCCAATCAAGATTGTATTACGATATCCAGGTAGCACCGTACACATTGAATGTTAATTGTTTCAAGGTAAAACGAACGCAGAATATCACATAATGTCTCACAGCCATTTTTGGCACACTAAGTTGACATAAGGTAAAGAAAATTACGCATTGTACTAGCACAAATGAGACACTGCCTGTCTACATTCTGTTTTAGTGATTCCCTGTATGCGTACAATGAAAGAACCGAATTGTCTTACTTTTCATTTTTCCCTGTATTCTAAGCCATCTTATGTCAGAGTTCACTACAGCTTACGACGTAACGTTTTCTCTTGTCCCTTTATCATATTTTTTGTTTTACGTAAGTTTAAGTACTTATTAATTTATCTTAATTTTACTAACAGTTTTTTGGCGGATGCGTATGGATTATCCATGGTACGGGCTTAACCTTAGCACAGGTCAATGGGAGGTATGTTGTTGACATATTTTTCTTTGATACTAGACTAATCTATACCATCGCCTGTCAGAAGGGTCAACAGCTAAAAACGACACATTACAACGTTAGAATGAAAATTGTTGCTAGTGGAAGTATCTTTGTCCATCATGACAGGTATCGATAGTTGCAACTTTAAAACCATGAGAGAGATTTGTGCAACTTATCTACATGTTAAGGGTATAAAAAACACAAAAACCTGAAGGGGTAAAGTAAATATTTTATACTGTTTTAATTATGTCTAGTTACATGAACTACAGTCTTGCGCTGTTAGTAGTAGAAGTTCAGTCCTCCAGCAGGATTTCTACATTTTACAACTAAAGTGTGTGTCTCACTATGTGTTTTACAGCGTTTCATTCAGACTGCAAAGTCAGAAAATAAGCAAAAGAATGTATAGGTCAATGTCAATCAGAATGTTGTCTAGCACTGACAGAAATACGGCTGTTTTCAGCATATCCTAAAATTGTTTTGCAATTGCATCTGTCTGGGACTCGACTCACAAAAAACCAAGTAATGTTCAAGCAGCCATGACTTTGCATAACTTTGAAAACTTTTGTTCCTTTTACTTCAAGTCTGTTACATCAGTAATACGTTTATTTTTCCTTTATTTCAATTTGTGCAGAATGAGGTGAACAAAAATGAACCTAACGAGAAAAAATTTTGGACCATGGTACGTAAGCGTATTTCAGGCATGTCATTACTCCATACTTAACTAAAAAAAATCGCCAGCTCTTGCTGTTCTTGATTCCTTAAAATAGTCAGAGGAATCTTTGCGATGGTGATACCTCTTGTGTGTGTATATGTGACACTTTGCTTGTAAACACTCTATCTCAAGAAGGGTAACCTCTTGGGATCTCATACTTGGCAGGTAGATACCCCTTATTTAGTAAAGGATGTCTGTTATTTTTGGTGAAGGTCAAAGGTCATTTGGGGTCACAAAGGTCAAAAGGTTAAAAATTGTAAACACTGTATCTCAAGGAGGGTAACCGTGAGGAATCTCGTAATTAGCATGTAAATTGTCCATATTAAGTGGATGATCCCTATTGTTTTGGTGAAGGTCAAAGTTTATTTGGGGTCACCAGAGGTCAAATAGTAAATACCTTGGAAACTGATTGTAAACACGATATCTCAAAAGTGATAAATGTAAGGGACCTCATGCTTACCATGTGGATTGTCCATATGAATTATATGATCTCTATTATTTTTGGTACAGGTTAAAGGTCATTTGGGGTCACAAGCGGTCAAACTCCAAATACCTTGGAAGTTGATCATAAACACGATGTTTCAAAAAGGATAGATGTGAGGGACCCTGTTATTTTTGGTGGACGTTAAAGGTCATTTGGGGTCACCAGAGGTCAAAGGATTAAAAAATGTAAACAATTTATCTCAAGGAGGGTAACGGTGAGGGATCGCATACTTAGCATGTAGTTTGCCCATAGTTAGGAAGTGATCCCTATTACTTTTGGTGGACGTCAATGTTCATTTGGGGTCACCAGATGTCAAAAAGCTAAAACCTTGTAAATACTATATCACAAGGAGGGTAATTTTGAGGGATGTCATACTTGGCATGTAAATTGCACTGATTAAGTAGATGATTCTTGTACTTTTGGTGGAGGTCAAAGGTCATCTATGGTCACCAAAGGTCAAAAGGCTAAAATCTTATAAACACGATATCTCAAGAAAGGTAACGTTAGGGACCTTTCACTTAGCTGGTGGATTGCCCATATTGAGTAGATGGTCCCTAATATTTTGGTGACGGCCGAATTCCATTTGGGTTTCCCAGTGGTTAAAATTTCAAACATTTGTAAACACTACATATGAAGAAGGGTAACCGTGAGGGATCTCGTACTTAGCACGTGGTTTGCCCAGACTGAGTTAATGATAACTTTTGTTTTTGGTGGAGGTCAAACTTTATTTGGGGTCACCAGAGGTCAAAAGGTTAAAACTTTGTAAACATTTTATCACAAGAAGGTTAACTTTGAGGGATGTCACATTTAGGGTGTGGATTGCCCGTATTGAGTAGATGACTCCTGTTTTAGTGGAAGTCAAAACCTTCTAAACATTTTATCTCAAGAAAGATAACTGGGATCTCATACTTATAGTGTGGATGGTCCATATTCAGTAGATGATGCCCATCATTTTTGGTTGAGTCAAATGTCATTTGGGGTCACCAGAGGGCAAAAGTTTAAAATCTTGTAAATACGATTTCTTCAGAAGGATAACTGTGAGGGATCTCACACTTAGTGTGTGGATTGCTCATATTAAGTAGATAATTCTTATTGTTTTTGGTGGAGGTCAAAGGTCATTGTCTAAAAGGTCAAAACCTTGTAAACACAAAGAGGATCACCGTGAGGGATCTCACACTGGACATGTGGATTGTTCGAGTTGAGGAGTTACTCTCTATCGGCTTTGGTGGAGGTCAAAGGTCATTTAGGGTCACAACAGGTCAAAAGGTAAAATCTTGTAAATAATACCTCAAGAAGGATAACTGTGGTGAATCTCATACTTAGAGTGTGGATTGCTGATATTAGATAGATGATCCCTTTCCATTTCTTGTGGAGGTTAAAGGACATTTGGGTCACAAAAGGTCAAAAACTTGTAGACATGATATTTTGAGGAGAATAACGGTAGGAGATCGCATACTTGGCCTGTGGATTGTTCATATATTGTTCATATTTAGCATGTAGATAGTATATAGGGTAGGTGATCACTGTTGTTTTAAGTGGAGTAACTGGACGTTTTGGGTCATAAGATCTCAAATGGTCAAAAACTTGTTAACATAAAATCTCAAGTAGGATACCTGTGAGGGATCTCATGCTTGTCATGTGGATGATTCATGTTTATTACAATATATGCATACGGCAAGGAATCACTAACCCTTTTGGCTTTCTGGTTATAAATCTCATTGTGCGTTGCGAACCACTAAATGAACAAAGCACAATAATAGAACGGCATCTTCGGAAAAGTATCCTTAATTAAAAGTTAACGTGTATGCCAGTTCGTAAGCAGTATGCATAAAGGAATGCCGTGCGTTTTGTAAAGTGAGGATGTTGAGCATTGAAAGTACAAGTGGATAATTTCTTTTCTTCCGTTTGTGTAAAAATGTAGAAAGCGAAGTTCCGCCAACAACTAAAGTCATCTTCGGAAGACTTTCATAAAAGAGAAGTAAGTATTCTTGAAAGGTGAATCCATGTACCAACGAAACCGAGTTTGCTGCCACATTACTACCTTATCCTTCTATTTTCATTCTTCTAAAGTTTTAACTTATTTTCTCAACTTTCGAGTTAATGTTGATGACACATAAGCCCACCACAAAGCAATTATTCAGTACATCGCAGAAAATGACAAATTACTTCTTTAATGGAGTTCCACTTTTTACGAGCGAATAGCAAATAGTAGTCGTGTTTTGGACTTGCAACAGGCATTAGGTCCAATATGGTGACATTCTCTTGTCTTGTTGTGTTCTGTACTTCTTTGACAATAATTTAATTTTAACAAACCATAATTAATGCAAGTTAAGGGACAAAAATGATTGTTAGTATAATTTGAAGAGAAAATTATGCTTTTATCCCTCCTGAGTGACTGTCCTAAGTCTAATTTGAAGCTTCATGCCTGTTTACCGTTTTGCAGACTGCCACTACAAACAACGTACTTACTCTCCCTTAACAAGTACTATTTAGATTCAGAACTAAGCAATGGTATCAAGTAACTAGTTTTAAAGGATCCAGTGAATACAAAGATTAGATTATCGTGAAAATGAAATCAAAGTAATCACAAAATACGGTTTTGATTTAGAGTATTTTGTACAAATCTAGGGCTTCCTACGGCGTAGGTTATGTACCCCTACAAGCTTATTGCGTATTCATATCAGTGATGGCAATCTACGGAATGGATGCATTCATTACAAAGTGGTCTGAACGATGTGAGTGTGAGAACTCAACTGACTTCTTATACTGTACCATGATTATGATACGGCCTATGGATGCCTACATCCATGTCATTGCCTGCCGAAGCCTCCACAGTACTTAGTATATAAAAGACAACCCTCCACTATATGCATAACTCCA